>VXBA01002136.1:137175-193533 GCA_013399895.1 Serilophus lunatus | reverse complement strand
GGGGAAAAGAGGGGGAGGGGGGGGGCGGGGGGGGGGGGGGGCAGGATGTCTTTTAAAACAGTTTTGTCTTTATCCTGAGGGAGTGCAGTGAGCAAACAGGGTGGACCCCATGCTGGCCCCACTCGGCCCGACCCTGCACACTCCTCATGGTCCCACTGGGGCACAGAGAGTGTGGGGCCAGCCTGGTCTGACCTGGCCCATATTCACTGCTGTGGTCGCTCCATGGTGTGGGCAGCAATGGGGCAGAGCCACCACTGCCACTGGTTTGGGGCTGGGCCAGTCACCAGTGGTTGTGGTGAGAGGCAGCAGCAGCCCCTTCCTGCGGCAGGCACTGCCCCAAACATTTTTGTCTCCAATGCCACCATGATTGCCTCGTGGTGAAGTCTCGGAGAGGGCGTGGTGCCCAGTGCCAGGCTGCTGACCAATGGAGAAGCAGCATGCTCCGAAAAGGGAGAACAAGAAAAGACGAGAACAGACACACTAAAAAAGGAAGAGAAACATAAGTAACCTCTCTCTCTCTCGTCTCTCACAACAAGGGCAACAGCAGCACATCACCATAGCTCAAGCAGTGCTGGAGGAAGACCATGCAGCTTCATGCACCAGCAACAGCAGTGTGGTATCTCTTTGCTTTGGGTCCCCTGGGGTTTTCCTTTCACTCTCTCTGGATTTTTCAGCAGCTCCAGAGTGAGATCCTGTTGTATCACCTGTCCCAGCACTGTTCACATTGCAGCACTCCTCCCTCTCCCTCCACAGCCCAGCAGCTGGCCCAGAGCAGCAGAGTGGTCATTGGTTTTGCATGTTATTATTGTTGAGTTATTGTTTGTATCACTGGTTCATGAGGATAGTGGTTTTCACATTTTATATTCCACATATCCAACAAATTATTGTGTTTTGTCTTCTCTGTATGTCTTTCATCACTTCATAGCGCCTCCTAGTGTCCAAAGCAGGACAGCTTGCCTTTCTTAAGACTGTCTTCACTAGTTTACACAACCCTTTTTCAGTAAATTAGTGTCTATTTCTCTACTTCTCTTATTTATTTTTATAGGCTTTTTTATAGCTTATAGAATGCACGATGTACACGTGTGTCATCTGCCAATTAACAAGAATTAATGTGAATGGCACACTTCATTACTAAGCCTCAAGGCCATTCTAATACTATGGAGATTTTCTTTCAACAGCTAGTATACTATTGCTTATGCAATGTTACTTTCAGCAGCTAAGACACTGTAAGTTTTAAGTGTTAGGTATCACAATGCTGTTCTGTCTGCCAATAGCTGTCAGTTTGTTTACACTTAATAGATTGTTGCAGTGATGACAGGAGAATGGAAATCAACATTACATTTTGCTTGAACAATCAACCTGAACAGTACAAAAGACCCCTGAGGCTCACTGTGAAATGACTATATTTAACTCTTTTTGGCTATTCTCTGCTGTATATTCAACAAAAGAGAAATTTTAGTCTGCTCTTTTGTCTATTTCATGTAGTTCAACGTTTTTCCTTACTGCCTATGTGCATATGTTTCCTCCCACACAAAGATTTGGACATTTTCTCTATCTTTCTCAGTTTGTCCAGAATGCCATAAGCACAGTGACTCAAATGATGTGGAATTTATCTAAAACCACTGAGAATTGTACTTTTTTAGTTGTCTAAAATCTGTTTGCATACAAAGCCAGAAAAAAAATTAGTTTGTAGATTACATTTCAGTCAGGAATTTTTAATTTATGCCGAAATCAACTTATTATTTTGTTCTTTCAACTTCTGACACATTCAATATTCCCTTGCTCTCTGCCCATAGTGTTTGTTTGGATTATAAGTCTGTGTTCTTCTGATTTGACTTTGAAATTCCAATTCTGCTTCAACTAAATACTAATCCACCCAAACTTCATTTTTTTTCTTTTTTAATGAACCAAATCTGGTCCCTACATTTATTTTCTTGCAATTTTACAGTATTAATTGGTAACTCTTGTTCACAATAATTGTGGAGAGATTATTTTGAAAGACCTTGGAAAAATGTAATAATGTTTAAGCTTTTATTGAAGTTCAAAATTAAGTTTTGTGAATGAAATTTCTGCATAAATTATTCATAGAAGACCATAAAACATGAAAAATTCAAGCAGCATCTTTATTAGATTCTAAAAAACTGTTCTACAGCAGCCTATCACTACTTTATTGACTTAGAAAAAAATCAAGTTTGAAAGAAAAACCCCTTCTGCTCTAAGTCGAATTAGCAGGCAATTATTAAATCACTCGTTGCAACTGAACCGCTATCAATATTTTTTATATCCACAAACATATAGTGCACTATGATGTATAGTGCTTATGAAATGTCAATAAAATGGAATCCAAACAATGCGATTTTTAATTGAAATGCAGTACCATGTACAGGTTGTTATTAGCATTGGAAAAATGAGGACGAATAATAAGATTCTGAGGCCTAACAATACTGGACAATGGAACACTGTATATTATAACATAATAGCCATTGCTTGTTTCTATTAATAAATATCTTTAAGTTCTCATAAGAGAAAAAATATCTCAAAAGAGAAAAAGGTATCAGAACAAAATTTATATCACTATTAAATCTTTCATAAAAAGTAAGAAATGGAAGAGTAATTCAAAGTTCTTCTACAAAAACATGCTGCTCATGGAATAGTTTACCATCTTTGGCAGATAATTGTCTGAATCTTTCCTATACCATTTAATATTAAGTAGTTTTTTTGTCTTTTTAAAACAGTATGTCCCAGATTGTAATAATTTTATTACAAAATTCTGCCGAGTGTCAAGGCTGTTTCTACTTAACTAAACTGAAACATATTACCCCTTGCTAGTGGGGTGTCCTAGGTCAGAGGATTATATATATATATATATATATAATATTAATCTATGTATTCAATGACTAGCAGGAAAAACAAAAAACAGAGAAACAAAACCAACAAAAACAACTAGGAACAGTCACAATTTGGAAAAAGAAAATGGCTCCCATACTCCCTGCTTTTAAAGTCTCTGTCTTTTTCCATTTCCAGGACACTCAGTGATGCCATACAGGCAGGGTATCCCAGAGGTGTTTTGAATGGTCACTGGGAGTTGCCCCCACCACATGGGGCCAAAACTGCTGCAGCAGCCGGTCCCCATGCCACACTCACCCCAGCTGCCACTGCCTCTGGACTTCACCGCCATTGGACTCTGCTCCAACCCCCACTGTGCCCACCCTGCAGACACAGGGCACACCTGCTGCTGCTGCACTCCCTCGGCCCCCTGCAGCAGGCAGGGGTGGCCCCGCACCAGAGGGCAATGCCAGGGGTGGCACTGAGGCAGCTGTGGAGGGCCTGTCCTGTCCCATCATCATACCACCTCTGTCCTGAGGGAGGGAAGAAAAAGTTAAAAAAAAAAAAAAAGGATTTTTTGTCCCCTTCAACAGTGCCAGCCCATGACACCATGACATCGGGGAAAAAAACCCGCAACATTTCTTTTCTTCATGCTTGGTGTTTTGGTTGATTTTGGTTGGTTGGTTGGCTTTGGTTTTGCTTTTTGTTTTTAGGGATGTTTGCTTTTTATTTATTTCAGTTGTTTCTTAAAGACTTCTATATCTCAGATTCTCTTTATTTTAAACTGAAATTGGTAAGTCTTTATTTTCTTCACCTCTAGTAATTTTACTTTATAAATGAGAGTTCTGTGCTTTTGTGCAGGACAGTAGGGTCATTTACTGGGGTTGCATGCTAGCCCATCAAGTTTGATGAAATGCTAGCCTCTGAGATCCACCGATGTTGCTTTTGTTTGTCTTGTTATTTAAGGAAATGTATGTTCTTACTAAGCTTCCTAAGTTGCCTTTTCTATTTAATGCATGCTTCAGCCATTGTCTGGTTTACATTTTTTTAGTTTACGTTTTAGCAAGAAGTACACAGATGCAACACAAATCTTTCCTTATGAATCATCATACTCTCATTGTGTATTGGTGAAGGAATTATCAAATCATGAAAATGTCTGCTACTTATTTATGTATAAATATATCAAAATTAAAAAAGCTGGGAAATGACAGGAAAACAGTTTCTTCATAGAGACAGTGTTCAGATTCTTTTCAGGAGTTAAGAAATACTCCACAGATATCCACTACTGTTACTGTTTCAAGATCTTATTGAAAGGATGGATATCAGAACAAAAACTTGAAGTTTTATGGAAGTTTTCATTGCGCAACTCTGGGACCTTTTTCAGTTTGTCACTTGCCTGTTCTGTTAGGTCAGAACATGGAAAAACTAACATTTCAGAGGTTTCCACCTGGAAGAAACTTACTGCTGCAGGAAAGGCTTTCCTTTGTGTAGCGCTCAGTTTAGCTTTGATGTGCTTTGATTTTACTAGAGCCTTAATCTTGTGCAGCTTTCTCTCTTCCATGCCTCAAAATGGTTACTGTGTATCATAATGACTGGCAATTTTGAGCAAACTTTGCAGATGAAAGCAGATAACTTTGCTTTGGGAGTAGCTGAAATAGTCTTTCAATTATTTCCCTGAACTTGTGATGTATACAGGATTATTGTCTGATAATGTTGTGTAAGAGAGTGAAGTTGAAAGAAGGCCTAAGGAAAATACAGCAATACTAGGTATGGAGAGCCTAGAATGTTGAACAAGATATGGGACAAGAAAATCAGTGTAAAAGAAGATTACAAACAATAAACATTGAGCCATGTGCTAACTAAAAAGAATAGCAGCTGCAAATGGCATCATGTTTGCTTCCTGAACAAGTGTTGAAAGGAGTCAGATAAATTAACCCAGGTATGTATATCCTCGAGATTTTTGTTTGTTGAAGTACTCATAAATGACTAGCTGTGAGTTTTGGAAGTTTTGTCCTTAAGCAGAAAATTAGGTAGGTGTTCACATTATGTACCTCTTTGGGATATAATTGGAATGAGAACCCGTCGATGGTTGTACATGTTAATATTTTTTATGGTTTCCAATACTGCTTCTAGTTTATGTCCCATTCTTTCTTCATGTTGTGATCTACCACTTTTTTTTTTTTTGAAAACTGTTTCCTTTTAAAACAAAGATCCTCTCCCTATCCTTCTCTCTTCTGTTCCCCTTTCCCCTTCTCCCTTTATCTTCCCTCCCCTTCATTCTCTTACTCCTCATGTGCGTGGATGGGCAGGTGGTGTAAGGGGGGGGAAGGTGCTTCATAGCCCTGGCACAGGGGGAGGGGAAGGTGGGGGGGAGGGTTGCCTATGTTCTCGAGCACATGGGCGCTGCTGTCACCTCCTACAGGACGTGGAGGAGGGATTTCTCAGCCCCTTGGCATGGCATACCACCACCCACCGGCTCAGGGGTAGAGGGGCCCCTGGTGGCTTTGGCCACCGAGAGAGGGTGGTCCAATGGCCTTCCCCTTGAGCCGCTGGAGGGGAGTCTTTGTGGTGTGGGAAGGCGTGGATCCTGTCTGGCGACAGCAGGGCTGAACAGCACCTCTGCCCTGCTGCTGCACTCAGGACAGCTCATGGTGGTGCCCTGGACCCACTGACAGCAGCTGCCAGTGGCTGGGCAAGGTCCCTGCAGGTGGTGGTGAGTGGTGTGTGAACTTGGTCACAGCACCTTATGCTGCTCCCAGCAGCATGGCATCCACAGTGGCTGGGGGTTGCAGCAGCAGCTGGGTTTTTGCCAGCAGCAGCGACGCTGAGTCTGCTGCAGCAGCCACGGCACAGCGGGGATCTGGCAGGAGTGTTATGCTGCCTGAGCAGGCTTTTCCTGCTGCTAGAGTGAATGATTGCCATGGGGCCGGGCAGCAGCCTGACATAAGAGCAGAGTGCAGTGGCCACAGTAGCTGTGGCAGCTGCAGACCTCTGGCAGTGGCACCTTCTCACTCCCCCATGCTCTCTGGGAGCATGGGGATGGTGACTGGAGTGGCACAAGAGTGGCCAAAGTAGGCCATGGTGGCACCGCAGGTCCCGGGAAAGTCTGCCACTGTGCTGGCATGTCCGGGCGCTGGCATGGGGACTGGTGCAGGCCAGGGGAGGCCAGGGGAGTCACCGTTGTGGATGGCCACATGGCGCAAACTAAAGAAAATATTCACAGGCCTTTTTGGGTGGAAGCAGGGCGAGCAAGGGGCAGGGTAGGCTCAGTCGATAGACAATAGCAAGATGGAATGACACACGGCCATGCCTCCAGGTTGTGTCGAGGGGCAACACGCAAGCATGAGAGCAGGAGGATTATGGGAAAGCCCCCAGAGCTCTATAAAATGACAGCCAGGACTCTTGGCGCTTCCTGTTTTGTTGTCGGCCTAGGTGGGAGAGCAGCACCCCAGCTGTCTGGATTTGCTGTGGCTACCATTTTGCTTCAGCCTCCAACCCCTCCCTCTTGCTGACGCCTGCCTACAGCTGACAACCAGTCATTTTCAGAATTCCTGGAAAAAGACTGACTCCAGTCCACCAACTTATCATTGGTTTGCCTGAGCCCTGAACCCAATCCACAGTCCTTGGGAATCTGATTTCTCCCCATCACCTCTTAGTTACTACCCCCTGGCAACCCGGTCATGGACCGTGACCCTCGTGGCCCCTCGGTGGACCCCCAGACCTTCATCTTCCTGCGGCAGATTCTCCACTCCTGCAGCACCCCCTGGCGGCCCTGACGCAGTAACTGCACCTTCCCATCACCTCCCGTAGACCGCCAGCACACCCTGCAGCTCCATGAGCATCGCTGCACACCAGGGCATGGAAACAAAAAAGGGATTTGTGTTTGTTTTATTAGTTGTAGAGTGTTTTGTTTGTTTGTTGTTGGTTTTCTCTGTTTTCATTTTCATTTACCTTTTTTCTTTAATTTTTATTTTTACTACCTCATATACGTATTCACTTATTATATTTTGTTAATAAAAATTTTTATTTCTTTATGCATCTTGTACCTCATAATTTTTAAAATCATAAATTGTCCAACACGTGACAGTTCATAATTTAGATCAGGTGTTTTGGCTGGTTGAAGTCAGGGATTAATTTACTATACAGAGATTAACATGACCACTGTTAAACTAAGTATTCTGCATTGTGGATTGGATTACCCTAGCTAGTTAGTCTTTTGTTGAGCAGTTCATTTCTTACAGTCTTCTAGTGCTCCCAATAGTGCTGATTGCAGGTTTCTGATTGCAGATAATTTCAACCACCTGAACAGTAAAGCCGCAGTGGGCACTGACTTTAGATGTTCAAGAACAAATCAGTCTACATGATTGGTGATACATTGGAGAATACAGATGAAACAGCATGGAGAAATTTATAAAACTATGTAACAGTTGTTGTTGGGTCGCTGCAGAATTAGGTTATAGAGTCAGTGCATGGTGAAATAGCCAGTGCAGAGGCAACGGTAGCTGGAAATAACCATGAAGGAAATGGAAGCATACCGACTCTTAAACTCCTGCCTTCAGGCTGTCACATAGACTGCATTGCACTAACTAATGGTAATACGAGACCTTAAAAATTACAGAAAACAAAGCAAACATATGTAATTTTTGTTAAAAAAAATAAGTACCTATTGGGAAGATTAGATGAGTAGTGGAAATAATGACTGTTGAGTTACGAATATGTTGAATTTATTTCCTTCTAGTTTTTCAGTCTATATAGTAGTTTTCCTGAAGAGTTGATGCTGAGGGCCCAGTTCTTTCACAGTAAATGAGAAATGGGTTTTGTTTTTTATCCGTGGTGTTACATAGTATCATAAAATCATGCTAACAATGTGCTTTTCTGAGATCATCTCTAAAAAAGCACACACAAATTATAAAAGTGTATAGACTTTTGTAAAGATTTAGCAGAGAGCAGGGTTTGATTTCCACCATTTCAGAACAGAAGCCTACAGGAGAACTCTTTTTTTTTTTTTTCTCCCAGCTCAGCAGGGATGGAATGCAACTGAAGTACAAGATATTAATCAAATTAATTTCTTATGGCAGTTCAGTATGTCTTTCAGCCTACGTAATTTGTGTTGCTTTATCAGTATGAGCAATTGGTGTTATGTGTAAAGGCATTTGAAAATCTTTATTCACCATATGTATTAATTACACTCAACTTCTGTGATTTTATATATATTTTGTCATAACTTTAACATTGTGCCCAGGCAGGGAAAATAAGTAACTACTTGAGAGGTTGTGTTATCACTCTATTATTTGTGGTGGTTTTGTTTGTTGTTTGGTTTTGTTTTTTTCTGATGCTGTTTATTCTGCAATCAGAAACGGTGCAAGATTATAGAAGGGGAGCAAACTGTGGCTCCCATGTGTTATGCGCTTTTGACAAGTAGAAACGATTGACAGAAAACCTAAGTGCAAAAATAATCTCTGCAGGAAAAAACTCCACCACATTGGCTTAATATCTCTTTTTCCTTTGTTTCTGTTTAGCTAAAAACCAGAACAAACCGAGTATCCAAAATAACTACCAAAAAACCAACCAACCCAAAACCCCGCAAACAAGCCCCAAAATTCTAAACTATTTTTAATAACACCCCATTCATTTTACAAATGGCAGTTTACAATGATTAAATTTCAGTTTATGATTCATTTTGTATGTTCATGGAGACTTCAATGTCCGGAAATTTCCGACTCTGTCCCTCTGTAACAGTAAGGACTGGCACTGTTTCAATGCATTTAGACATTTTATGGAAAACACAAAACCATTCTTGGACATTTAACTTTTTGATTAGTCCCTATCAAAAGACAAGTAACCCCGACTTAATTAGTAGCAGTGACGACTATCTGATAAAAATCTAGGGACACTATATACTAATGTTAGAAAGCAAATTACAGGATGCAAAACACAAGTTTATTTCTTAATAAATTCATAAAATGTCAAAATTTTTATTTTTTTGTTGTTCGCATTACAATCAAATATTTTGGTTGTAATTTACTTTGAAACTGAAACGAGCTAAAATAATCCTTTTCAAATGTAATCTTTCCCTTGGCCAGACCAAGGAATGACCGCTCCCATCTATTAATCATCTATTAATCAGCGGGAGCACAGAGGACACCATTACACCTCCGAAAAATTGTTTCCAAGAGAAGTCTAAATTACTTGTTTGGTTTTTTTAATAGGCCTAAGAACACTGAAGAGACTTTTTATGTAAACGCGGTAAGGTCTCATTGGTAGAAGCCCTCTATCTTTTCTTGATTTTACTTTCAGAGTAATCATTGGTAGTGTAGTTTACAGCTCAGTTTTTTCAAAAAGAATGTCTGAATCATTTTCTTTCTCTATCTCTTTTGCTTTTACTTTCCACTAAAAAATGGTTATTCCTTTTATATAGTGTTCAGGTATTACTGCAAAATAATAATTTGTGGACAGTTGAATATAAAATTGGATTTTTCTGTAACTCGATAAACAAAAGAGATTATTTTCTTCAAACATGATCTTGTTTTACAGGTGTATCTTTTTGATTAACTTATTCTTCATATAGATAATACAGATGTGAATACCTTACTGTTTCTCTGAGGATGTTGCTAACATTTGTTTTTGTTTCAAAGTGGCAATAAATATCAATGCATCTAAGGTGTGTCTACAGTTAGTATTGCACTGGTATTTCTCTTCTAAGTAATTAAATTGCTTTATATTCTGACAATAAAAAAAAAATAAAAAAAAAAATGAAGTGAAATCCATGGAACAGAAGGAGAAGACAGTACTTAGCTCCCCTTGGGCTAGATAATGAGTGTTGAGTAAAAATGAGACAAGTACTGAAAATGAAGAGAAGTGAAAAGCAGGTGAATCTTTAGTAAATTCAAAGATACTGCTTTTAATATCTGAGATGAATAACTCTGCAAAATATAATTCAAACTACAGATGCAAGAAGAAGGCTCAAATTTAAACAGATTCAGGGTAAAACTTTGGGATGACAAGATTGTGCCTATGAAGACTGTCACATAAAAAGGAGAGGGAAAAATAGAGGGGTTTGCCCAAACCTCAGGAATTTATTTTTGGCTATCAGTATCCCTGGGAAACTGAAACCTTTTTGTCCAACCAGTCCATTGGCCTCCTGTAAGGGGACCCTTCACTGAACAGATTTGCATGATCAGGGATATAATTCAGTTATCCTTTTTAAGGGACTGCAGCCATAGGGAAAAACCCCTCAGAAGATCTCTCCCAGGTGTTATTGTGCCACCAATAGAAGAGTCAAAACCTCTATAAAGGAGTCACTCTAGTTTACAAAAATAACAATAATTAATTTTTATTAACAAAAATTGTGACAACTGAGGGTTCAGGATAGTCAGCAATAGAGTCTGTCTACAAAAACATATTTTAAACCATGTAATAACATTACAAGGCAAAATATAAGCACAAATTCTAAAGCAAAGCAGTCTACTAAAATACTATGAAGCAAACCCAAGTTCTAGTCTCTAAAGTAAGCAATTAGTTTGCACAGGTTACTGCTTGCCCATATAGATATCACTATGTGACAGTGAGTCTGCCAATTGCCTCAGCCGTGTGGTAGAAAACTTTTCCCAATTTCTTCCTTTTTTTTTTTTTTTTTTTTTTTTTTTTTTTTTTTTTTTACATTTAGACAGAGTTTGAATGGCTTTAGTTAGAAGTGCTGTACTTGGGTGGCGTGACTGGCGCATTCCCTCTTGGTGTATAATTAGCACAGGTCAAAAGGTCATCACGTTCACATCCTGCAGCTTGTTTATTGAAGTAGGGCCATGGTGCCTTCACACCACTCCATCCTTCAGTGTATCTTGCTGAAATAGGGGCTTATCAGTGTTTGGGAAACATTTGTGGAACAGTGTAACATTTATGTTATCTGGGAAATGGCAGCTGGAGTCTCTTTTTTATCACCAGGAAGTGGCAGCTGGCCTTTCCTCTGCAAATTTTATTCTGTTTCAACTTTTGACTTTATCTGTAATCCCATAAGGAGGTTTGAAATGACTGGGTTTTTTTTGTTCCTTAAACTGTAAACTGTCTGAGAAACCAGAAGTAAAAAGGTGTTTCAAGAAGTGCTTAAGAAGTCCTGAAATGTCAAATGCTTGGGCAAATTTTTTATTCTTGTATCCATATGGCAGAACTTGAGTTTTCATCTAAAACAGAACATTCCTAATCAATTTCTTTTGTCCAAGTTTGAACTAATTAAAAGTTGATGAAATGTCACCTTTATCAATTTTATGTACCCTGAATTAATGACTCTGAAACAGATAAACTTCATTTCATTTATTTAAAATTACACTCTTGAAATATACAGATAGTAGTTAATTGTAGATGTAAGCCAGATAAGTGATAACTATTCTGAAATGCTTTGGTCATAACGGTTAGAAGTGAGTAGTTTTTGTTGAACTGCTATCCAAAATATTTATTTCAATGGAGACTTTTTTACTACTCATATCTGAACAATAATGTTGCAGATTTATAAAGGAAGGAAAGGAACAATAGAACTTACTCTATTAGAATGGGAAATTTGAACTATGAGATTCTTTGATCTAAGTTTTTATCTTCCTTACTTATAAACTTCTTGTATATCCCCTTCTCCTTCCCCCATAAGCTCCCTAAGAGAATACTAATCAAATAAAATATATTTAATTATGAATGTTGAAAATATTGTATTGATTACTACCACTGAAAAGTTATTGAAAAATTTTTAATGCAATATTATAGTTCAAAGGGAGTGTGCAAGCATGAGCGCAAAAAAAAAATCAATTAGATAAAATCAGGTATGTTATGGGCTAAGGTTTGTTTTGATTTTCTGTTGGGAAAGAAATTTTTCCTATTTTTGTTTTTTCCAAGTGGTGCCAGCATTGACATTGCTGATGTATTCTCCATTTCTTTAGCAGCACCATTCAGGCCACAGTTTGCTTTCACCTGGAGAGGTGTGAAGTACATCTGGAACCATTTGCCCCAGGGATGGAAGAAACACAGTCCCACCATTAGCCATGGGCTGATCCAGACCACATTAGTGAAAGGTGATGCTCCAGAACACCTCCAGTAAGCCGACATTATCTAATGGGGAACACAGCAGAAGACTTTGAGAAAGGAGAAAAGATCATACATATTCTCCTGAAAGCCAGCTTTGCCATCAGAGTAAGGTCAAGGGACCTGCTCAAGAAATCCAGTTCCTGAGAGTCAAGTGGCAGGATGGACTCTGTCAGATCCCAGCAGAACTAACAAACTCACAGCAATGGCTCCAACTAGCAAGAAAGAAACGTAAGCTTTCCTAGGTGCTGCCAGTTTCTGGAGCATGCATATCCACAAACACAGTCAGATCGTGAGCTCTCTCTACTTAGTAACTCACAAGAAGAATGATATCCACTGGTGTCCTGAGCAACAACAAGCCTTTGAACAAATCAAATGAGAGGTTGCTCATGTAGTATCTCTTGGGCCAGTCAGGACATGACCAGACACAAAAAAGTGCTCTACTTTGCAGCTGGGGATAATGGTCTTTCCTGCAGCCTCCAGCAAAAGGTGACTGATTGGATTCTGGAGCTGAGGTTACAGAGGATCAGAGGCCAACTACACCCCAACAGAGAAAGAGATCTTAGTGGTCTATGAAGGAGTTCAAGCCGCCTCAGAAGTGATTGGCACAGAGACACAGTTTCTGCTGGTATCATAGCTACCAGTGCTGGGGTGGATTTTCAAAGGGAAGGCTTCCTCCACACATTGTGCCACTGATGCGATGTAGAGCAAGTGGATTGCTCTGATTATGCAGTGTACCCATATTGGAAACCCTAATCACCCTGGTATCTATAATCACCAGCTGGCCTGAAGGTGAGAGCTTTGGTCTGGCGGATGAAGATGCGGAAGAGAAAATGACACATGCTGAGGAAGCTCCACCATGCAACCGGCTGTTGGATCATGACAAGCGTCACTCTGTCTTCGCTGATGGTTCCTGTTGCATTTTAGGGATGGAACAAACATGAAAAGCAGCTATATGGAGTCCCACATGATGAGTCACAGAAGCCACTGAAGGACAAGGTGGATCAAGCCAATTTGCAGAACTCAAAGCTGACCTGTGGATGGTGGCCAACGCTCTGTGGGGTTGGCTGGACAGGTGGTGGAAGGCCAAGTGGCAATGCAGAGAGAAACCCTTCTGGGCTTCTGAGACATATCAGGACATTGCTGCCAGAACAGAGAAACTGATTGTTACATTTTGACATGTAGATGCACACGTGACTAAGAGTTGAGGCAATAAAGAGCACCTTAACAACAACCAGGCATATCAGGCCCCACGAGTGAAGGTGTCACAGGTGGATCTAGACAGGCAGCACAGAGGAGAGTTGTTCTTAGCCCAATGGGCCCATAATGCTTCAGGTTATCAGGGCAGGGATGCCCCCTACAGATGAGCATGAGACCGTGAGGTGGATTTAACTACGGACATTATTTCCCAGGTTATCCACGAGTGTGAAACATTTGCTGAAATTAAGCAGACTAAGAGGGTGAAGCCCCTGTGGTATGGTAGGAGGCAGACCAAATACAAGTATGGAGAGGCTTGGCAGGTTGATTACATCACTCTGCCACAGACCCGCCAAGGTAAGCGCTACGTGCTAAGCATGGTGGAAGTAACCACTATATGGCTACAGAGGTACCCTGTGCCACTGCCTGGAATACTGTCCTGGGCCTTGAAAATCACATTTTGTGGTAACATGGTACTCCGGATAGAACTGAGTCAGAAAATGGGACTCATTTCAAGAATAACTTTGTCACCATCTGGGCTAAGGAGCATGGGATAGAATGGGTGTTCCATATTCCCTATAATGCACCAGGTGCTGGAAAGGTTAAAAGGTGTAGCGGATTGTTAAAAACTGCTTTGAAGGCATTGGGTGGGGGACTTTCAAGAACTGGGATCAGCACCTAGCAAAGGCTACTTGGTTAGTCAACACCAGAAGTTCTGTCAACTGAGCCAGCCCTGCCCAGTCAGAGTGCTTTCACACTACAAACGGAGATAAAGTCCCTGTAGTACACCTGAGAGGTCTGTTAGGGTAAAAAGTTTGGGTCAATCCTGCCTTTAGCAAAGTCAATCCCAGTCATGGATTTGTTTTTGCCCAGGGGCCTGGCTGTAAGTGATGTGTAATGCAGAAAGATGGGGAAACACGATGCATACCTCAGACGGATTTAATCCTTGGGTGAAAATACTTGTAACACTGCATCTGTATCAATGTTGGTATGTATATAATTGTGTATATAATTGAAATTATACATATAGGTATATAGTTAGAAGTTCAAGCTGGATATAGCATGATGGTATGGAAAAAATTGGGGTGGATAATGTTATGGGGTAAGGTTTGTTTTATTTTTCTGTTTGGGAAGGAATTTTTTCCTATTTTTGTTTTTTCCAATGCACATGTTGGCAAATGAAGAGCAGGGTCTCCTTGCCACCATGGGCCACCGTGCCCATTCAGGGCTCATCTGCCTGCATTACAATAGCGCAGCACAGCGTGGCCATATCGGCCACCTTGAGCACTGAGCAGGGGCTGCCTGCATGTGGCGGAGTGGGAGGCAGTGTTTCCCTGCCAGTTCCTTTGTGAGTAACTGTAGCCCCTCACTGGTCTTGCTAGTGCCCCTGCGGTGGTTGCCAGTGAACAACTCCATTTCTCTGCCTCCAAAGCTAGTGCTCCCTACAACATCAGAGCTATTACTGCACCCAAGGACATACGAGAAAGGGCTAGATGTGTCTGGATTGTGTGTGTTCTTGGTTGTTTTTTGTGATTTTGTTTCCTTTTTATTTTTTTATTTTTATTTAAATACATTCTTATTTTTATGTATGTATATATATATATATATATTTTATATACATAAAAGTTGTTTACTCTCTCTCTATTGTTTTGTCTCATATTATTAAAGTGCATAACTGTTTACCAAACCTGGATAAGGTATTAAATATGTACTCAGTGAGTACAAATTAACACAAATACTGATGAAGCAGAGTTACAAAAAAAAAAATTAGGTGATCTTGAGCTTTTTAGTTTATATGCTGACATGTGCACAATATCTCCAATTAAAAATGTATCCCTGTATCTTCTAACTTTTCAGTATACATTTTCAGTCTTTTCAATATAATTAAACTTCTATTCCATGGTATTTATATTTAATATGACTCATAGGTTTTGGTTTTTTATGGTTTGAACTTTACGTTTTGATACACTTCACTTTTGAAAGTTCCTGTTAATTATATTAGGTTTGGGAGAGACATACAGGGTAACAATTTTTCTGTAGTTTCAAAAAGATTAAGAATTCTGTGTCCTGTAACTCATTTTGAATGGTTTTATTCTTTATAAGACATAAGCATAGTGCAGCAAAACTAAAATTTGCATGTTTGCACAGTCTCTTTCTGATTAAGTGCTGTGAATAATCTACGTAGTAATGCCATGAATTAAAATAACATATCAATTCATATTGACTAAAAGTATTACATCCTAGCTATTTTCTGAAAAAAAAAAAATAATAAAAAAAAAATTAACTGTTCTAAAGCAATTTAGTCTAACTCTAACTTTTCATAGTAACTCAAAAAAAAGTAATTGACAGATAAGGAGAAAGAGTAGGGTCACAAAATGGCATTGGAATATTAAGTAATAATAAAATCTATGGTATTTTGATAGTGTAACTTAATTCTCAATGATTTTAATGTGAATTCATTTTCATTTTTTAGAATTACTCCCTCTCAGAAATACTGAGTTTCGTATTGTCAAACTAGTATTTTTTGTATTAGGTCAAGACTTCTCCAAATGAACAGCCAGCATGCTGCAGATGTCATGTTCTTCCTTATTTTGTTATTATAAATGATTATTCACAGTTAATAAATTGGGAAATACCTCTGGATGAAAGAGACATGAAACCAAATTTTATCTATAGTTTTTGGTTTTTTTTAAAAAAAGTCTTATACTAGTAGTATTGTGCCCTGTGTGAGACTTCCATATTTGGTATTGTAGTGGTTTGAGCACTGTTTAGCATTCAGGGGGGCGAGTTCGATAAAGGTGACGGAAAAACTGAATAGAATGGTCAGCAGAAGGACAGTTTTATTACAAGGGAATTAAATTAGAGAGGTAGGGTGATGACTAGTTGAAAGGGACAGGGGGAAAGGGTAGGAAAGGGTGTCTCTTTTCCCTCTCTCTTTGGAAGCACTTCTGGCCCTTTAGTCTCTGTAAAACACAAGCACAGGTGAAAAAAACCCCAGCCCCTCCCTCCCTTGTCCGAAGGGATATTTGCTAGCAATCTGGAAATGGCTCCAGAGTTGAGAGGAATGGGTGGGATCCCGCCCGGGGCCTGCAGGCGCTGGACACTGGAGCCGTGACGCTTCTCCCAGCAGCGGCGGCCGAAAGAGAGAGCGGGGCGGGGCTGTGTTTCAGCTTTCAAGCCTTCTCCGTTGTCGCCTGAATGTCGTCACCTTCTTCCTGGTCAAGCTGGCTTCCCATTCGTCCAGTCAGTCGGGCCCCGCCTCGCTTCCGGTGTTTTCTTGTTGAAATCACGAGTTCAGTCGTTAGGCGCCATCTTTGTTCTTATGGCTGCAGCACATCAAAGATGTCATAGCGCCAACAAGATGCCAAGGCTAGCTCTCTAAACCTCTCTGTCAGCAGCCGTGGTGCTGAAGTTCCTGGCCACGCCTGGCCTGGGGCAGTTTGCCGCTGCCTGCACTCTGGGGTGAAGGTAAGAAACCGCTGCCCCCCAGCCAGTCACCGTGCCCATGCAGGAAGGGACGATCCTCGTGGTCTCAGGAATGGCGAAGGCGGGAGGGGGCTAGAAACCGCCACTCGGTCCCAGCCGGAGGAGGTGGGAGAGCGGCAGGGACGGGGCTAGAAACTGCCACCCCGCCACCAGAAGCCTGGAGGGCACGGAGCCACTGTGTCCGTGCGGGAGGGGACGGCCCCATGCTCCCAGGAAACGGTGGAGGTGGGGGCTAGAAACCGCAGCCTGGCCCCGGTCCCGTCCCAGTCCCCGGTCCCGTCCCGGTCTCCGTTCCGTCCTGGCCGAGGGAACCCCCTGCCCTGCCTGGGATAGGGCTGCCTTCATCTCAGCTTTTCCCCCTCCCCCCGTTCAGGGAAACAGGAAAAATTTGAGGAAAAATTGAATTTTAAACTCAGGTAAGTGGGTTTCTCTCTTACACCCCTTTTCAAAACCCCTTTTTCAAACGGCTACAGGTATTTTGCAGCATTTTACAAATAATGCTCTAGAAATATACCATGCTCATGTAGTGTATAGACTCCTGACACAGAAATGAGGCAGGTGTAGTGAAGTCAAATGATATTTTCAAATATTTTGTTCATTTGTAAGTAGTCTATAATATGGGTTCAATATAGTGGCCAAGTATGTGACAAAACTCCATCAAACAATCCTCATAATACCAACGAGTCAGGAAATATAAATCCTTCTTTTTTCATCATGGGTCGCAAAGCCTCACGTTATTGATTTGTGTAATATTTCAGAATATTTCAGATTGGTTTCTCTGTGGCCAGGTTTTGGTAGCAGTGGGGCGGGGCTGAGGGACAGGCTTCTTCGAGAAGCTGCTGGAAGTTTCCCCCTGCCATGTCCAGGCTGGGCCTGCTGCTGACCAAGGCCAGGCCAATCAGTAAGTTGAAGGAACGCCTCTGTGATAACATATTTAAGAAGGAAAAAAAGAAGTGAGGAGACAAAGATGGCTGCCGGAGAGGAGCAGGGTGAGAGCTGTGAACAACAACGCAGACACCAAGGTCAGTGGAGAAGGAGGGGGAGGAGATGATCCTGGCACCAGAGCAGCCAAGATCCAGTTGCAGACCATGGTGAAGACCATGGTGAAGCAGCTGTGCCCCTGCAGCCCATGGAGGACCACAGGAGTGCAGAGATCCACCTGTAGCCCGTGGAGGAGCCACGCCGGAGCAGGTGGATGCTGGGGGAAGGCTGTAGCCCATGGGAGACCCGAGGTGGAACCANATGCGGCTGGAAGGACTCTTCTCCCCAAGCAGCGGCTGAGAACAGCAGCTGACCACAGCAACACCTCCCCCCCCACCTTGCCTTTTCCCTTGACCGCTTCGGGAGAGTAGGTTGGATGTAAGAAGGAGGGGGGTGGGGGGTAAAAGGTGTCTTTTATTGTCTCTCACTCTTAGCTCTGATCTTGTTAGTAGTAAACCTATCATTCCCACATGGAGTCTTGTTTTGCCTGTGACGGTGATTAAGAAAGAATTTGTTGTAGTCCTTATCATGAATAATGAAATCTCTCGTTATATTCTCTCTCCTCTATTGCTGGGCAAGTGGGAGTGAGAGAGTGGCTGTAGTGGGCCCCTGGCATTCAGCCCGGGTTAAACCACTACACAAATGACAAGCAGAACTTTGCAAATCCTTTCTTTCAGCTCATTTAATTATATTATAAATATATAATAATTGTGTACTGAGTTTACATGGCAAGATTTTGGTAGTGAGGGGACTACATGGGAGACTTCTGTTAAAAGCTGCCAAAAGCTTCCACCATGTCCAGCAGAGCAGTTCCAGCTGACTCCAAGATGGATCCACCTCTTTTTTAAGGCTGAGCCCGTCAGCAAAAATAATATCTAGGAAGGTGAAAAACCTGCTGTACAACAGCAGGTGGAAGAAAGGAGTGAGAATATATAAGAGAAAGAGCACTGAAGACACCAAGGTCATTTAAGAAGAGACAGGAGTTGCTCTGGAGAAGAGATTCCGTTGCAGTCCCTGGTAAAGACCATGATGAGAAGCAGGCTGTCCCTCTGAACCCCATGGAGTGGAGGACCCTGTGCTGGAACAGGTAGACATGTCCTGATAGAAGCAGTAACACCATGGAAAACCAATACCAGAGGAAGTCTTGGGCAGGACCCATGACCCTGTGAAGAGGAACCGTGTGCCTTGGGGTTTTTTTTGCATATTTCTGGAATTTTAGCTTACCCGAATGGTCTCTCACATGTACCTTCTTGTTAAGCCTTTTCTACAATATGTGAAGCTGTGTTTAGCATTCCTTTCAAGAAAAACAGGACACCATGTTTTTCCAGAAGCCACCTGAAAGGACATTATAGGGGGCAAGACAGGATAGATTTCCAGAGAACCTGGAAAAACTCCAGAGGGGTAAATCCAGGGGATGGCAGGGGAGTGAGATAGATCTCCGGTTGGAGGCATCAAGGATTTGAGGACTGATGAATGTTATAAACTTGATAAGGTGAGGGGGCATATTGTTTGATCTGGAAGCTTCATTAAAGAACCTCCACTCATTATACCTCTAATAATGTTGTTTCAAAGTTTTCTTCCTCAATTTTTAGGTATCAGATTGGCAACCCAGCTGGGGATGAAGGGCCTGCGGTTTCTCTGGATTGAACATTCCATCATCGCAGAAAATCTTCTGCTGGCATATTCCTTACTGATCCAAGTTTTCCGATTTCCCAAGAACCCCTTGTGGGCAGTTTTTTTTCAGGTAAAATCTCCTGCCTATGAGACCAGGGTTTTTCCCTCGGTCTCAGCAGGGAGGAACTGGCCAAGGGGGTTTGGGTCTTTTGTGCTGTACCCAATGGGATTGTCCCATGTTTAGCCCTGTTTGGAAGTGAGTGAGGGACAGTTTCGGCGTATCTCCCAAAGCAGTAAAGGGGAAATGGATAGGGTTTCACAACTGTGATGGTTTAGTATGTGGTTTAAAGCTTTTCTTTTATAAATCACATTAAATAAAAAGGACTTTCCCCCCCTTCTCCCTCTTCTTCCTTCCACTACTTCACCTCTGAGTTGAGAACAAAGACCTTTGGAAACAATGAAGACAGGACCAACAGCAATCAAAAGGAGGTCCATGCCAATCGCTAACAGGATGCCGAAGATCAGCCTGCTAATCACCGGGATAGGCCTGGATATTGCTCACCTATAATCAAGGACGCACCTGCTTTTGAGAAGATGGGACCAGCTTGAATTGCCCATCAATACTAGAGATGAGCCTGGGTATCACACATTGATTAGAATCAGGGACACACCTGCAATTGGGAAGATGGCTGGGTGGAACTTGGGGCGGAGACTGTGTGGGGACTGTGCGGGGATTGGGCGGTCTGTTTCTAGAACTCATCTGCATTTACTCCGCCTATTTCAGGAAATATCAGGAAGTACAGTTTTGTATGTACTTAAGGCACTGCAATGGAGAGGGAAGTAGGCAAGTTTGGCTTGGATTTATCCCCCTTGCTTTGCAGCTGCTAATAAACCTACCTGCTTTCATGAGTTCTGAAGTTTGATTCTGCAAAACACCTCCCCTCCCTCCGTCCACCCTCATTTCTCCCTTTTGGGTCTCTGTTTTTTTCTTTCTCCTTGGAGGAGCCAGAGGGGTAGAGGAGGGTGTGGCAGGAGCTGTGAGAGGAACCCCTTTTTCCCCGTTCCATGCCTACCTGGAGAGAGGTGGGGAGGAGGCCGCCATTTTCCCACAGGGAGGAATGCTTTTGTGGCTTATGCCACGGCAGAAGGGATGTTGTTTTTCCCAGCGCCTCAGGGGACGGGCGAATCCTGAGACACCACTGCCATGAATCTCCTGGCCCTGTGCCAGGCACCTGCAGCCTGGCTGCCCTGATATGCTGCCAGTGTGGGGCCCTGGTAACCTTCCCCCACCCCAGGGACTGGGGCTTGCCAGTGTCTGTGCCACGTGGGGAAATGGCGGTGCTGCTGTACCTGTGTTGCTGCACTGCCTCTGCTGGAACTGCCGGGCACTGGTGGGAATGTGGTGGGGCTGGGGTGCATTCATCCCAGTGGCCCTGGGAGGCAGGGGCCAGTGCTGATCTGGAGGGCTCGGATCTGCCGGCGACAGACACCTAGACAGTGCATGGCCTTGCATAAGGAGATCCCAACCCAAGAAAACAGATAACCTGTTAACCCTAGACTGTCAAATACCAGCCTCCCCTGAGTTTTGTATCCTGTATAAACCCTTGTCCCCTTCCAATAAATGTCTCTCTTTCCACACCCCACGAGAGTGAGTCCTTGTCATCTGTCCACCGTAGAACTGAGGTGGGATGGTTGCAGGAGTAATCAATAAAAGTCTAGTAAGGTAGGTTCAAAGGGAATGCGCAGATGCTGAAAGGAAGGAATTGCGGGAAGTCCCTAGAACTCCACAGAAGTGGACAACTCAGCTTTGTTCTCTCTTCACCGCCAACTCTAGTGAGAGCAGCTGCCTGCTTGCTGCTTGGAGTCACGGCGCCCACCATTTTGTGTCCACCGCATGGCCACTGCATCCTTCAGCTGCCACTGCTGCCCCTGCTTCTGACCTGCTTCCATTCTGCCACTAGTCCTGGTGGTTCTTTGGTGAGCTTCTGGACTCCTCTTCACCTCAAGTGGCAGCCTCTCCACTCGTGCAGCATCTCCAGAGACCAATGCAGAGAGGACAGCGAACACACCACTTGTCCCCCCTGCCCTCCATCACCATAACCTCCCGCGGCCGCCGGCACCCTTTGCTGTTTACTCCAACATTCACACTTCAGGACCCTTGAACAAAAAGGGGGGTTGTTTTGTTTTGTTTTTCTTGTTTGATGTGGGTGGTGTTGGTGTGTTCTGATCTTGGTTGGGGAGTGTTTGGGTTTTTGTGGATTTTCCTCTGGTATTTTAATTTTAATTCAATTTTTTCTAACTCATATATATACATATCATGTTTTAGTAGTAAAAATATTATTTCTTTAATATATCTTGTATCTCTAATTTTTAAAGTCATATTTTTGTCCTCAACCTGGGACAATGCTTCAGTCAGGAGAAGGGTGAGGGACACCTCTCCTAACTCATTTAACTCTCTCCTATATTACAGCTCTTGTGTGTGTGTGTGGTCACTGATGGTGTATGGTAATGTGGGTTCATCTTGTAGCTCAAAAGATGTGGGTTCAATTCTGGCCCTAATCATAATTTTGTTTATTGTTTTGTTGTCTAAAATAGTGTATAAATATGGATATTGGGCAGTCTCAGGAAAAAAAATAAATCCTTCAAGAAAGTCTCCTTGAAGCAGTATTAAAACATTAGCCCCGTTTAGTGGTCTCAGGGGCTTTTCTCGGCAAGCAGGAATTGATCAGCCTAAGCATACAATGTTGGCCGCAGTATAGACTAGATGATGGAGTGACCTGGCCAATGTTTGTATCTCTGAAAGTTAAAATCATGTCACACTTTTTTTGCCTTCTGTCAGAAGGAGGAGAAATGAGAAATGGAAATGGATTGAAGTTCAGTATGCAGAGTTATTTTTTATCTTCATAAATACCCAGAGTATGGCAGAATTCTGGCAGGACTCATCACTCAATATTCCTTTATTATTTGAAGTATGATATTTCATATTCTCACACTTTGAAAGAATTCATTTGAAATAATAAGTTATTGAAAGGGACAATTTAAACAGGTTGTTTTAATGAAGCTTTATCATCTCATATTTGTTGTATTTTCAGAGAGACATTTTAATTCTTTATAACTAAAATTTATACTATTGAGATGTTTCCCAAATTCTGTTATTGAGCAAATCTTTAATGTTGTTACTTCTCCTCCTTCCTTTGCTTTTAGTTCTCAGGTTGCTTTAGGACTAGCAAGAACTTGTTAGTCATGAACAGAATTCTCTCAATTAGCTTTTGTAATATATTGGGACACTGCTATTTCTTGAAACCTGGTTTAAACTCCAAACCATGACATTGGCACAAAACATCTCTTGTCCTTTCCCATTTTTTGTCTAGCATCATTACTTTTTTTCAGTTGTTACCATCCCCTTGAATATGTAGCAGTAAATTTTGCCTCTTCCAACTTTACATATTTGGAAATTTAAGGGAAAATATGGTCTGGGAAAAGGCTGTACTCTGCGAATCTCTAATGGGTAAGCATGAAGTTTATGCCCCTATGGAACTTCAGCTTTTATTGAAGCAAAACTCTCATATTGCTACCAAACTGTGTCTTCTAGTTTAGCAATACATAAAAGAGAGAAAAAACTTTCCCAACAATGACAAAGATCTGGTCTTTAATGGAAGATTCTAGGTCCATGTGGTGGTTTAAGCACCACAATATTAACTAGGGGGCACTCTTAATAGTGACGAGAAGACTGACAGAATGTGACAACAGCGAAACACTTTATTTGTCTGGAGCTCAAACAAAGGAAAACACAGTTTAAGGGAACCCCAGACTCAACACAAAAAAACGACCCAACAAAAACCACGAAAAGGAAAACAAAGGAAAAAAAAAAGGAATAAGGGAACTGCTTTCAAAGGCCAGCCAAGCTGGCCAAAGAGAAGCAGTGGAAAGCGAGAGCCACTTCCTTCTTCTTCTCCCTCTCTGGTGGTAGCCAAATCCCAGCCCTTGGAATCTCTGCAAAACACAACACAGTGAAAGGTTCTCCCCCCAACCCGGGATGTTATTTGGGGAAGCTTTCAACCTGTAGCTGTGGTGGTGTGGCTCCAATGCCGATGNCCGGCGCCATCTTTTGCCAGCCGCGGGATGGCTGCTGCCACCCAGGGCACCCGCCGACTACAGAAACCCACAAAACGGGTGTCTGGGGCCGACCGGGGCCACAGGAGCTGCCCAGGCAGCGACCGCGCCCCTCCTGCCGTGTGGGGGCTGTCCCCGGGGCTGCTGGCACCGTGGGCTTCTTGCCGGCTTTTCCTCGTGGCAGCGTGGGACTGGCGCCACCACCAAAGCACTCCCGTGGCGGTGCGGGGCCACCCTGCACCGGGAGGGATCTGGTGAGCCCCCGCTGCCACCCGAACAGCCGGGCCGGGGCCGGCAAATCGAGCTCCCCCCCTCCCCCCTCTGCCCACAGGCACCGCAGGGGGGGAAAGCCCGCACTGGCACCGCTGGCTCTTGGGAGCTGGCCCCGTGGGCTCCTGGAGCTGCCCCACACACCCCCGGAGCTGGCCTCGGGGGAGAAGCAGTGGTGAGTCAGGGAGGGGAGCGAGGGAAAAAAACCTGAAAAAATAGCATTTTATACCAAAAACAGGCAATCCTCTCCCCATTCCCCCTCCCCGCTCCCTCCAAGAACCCGCCAGCACCCTCGCCCCGCACCCCCTTCCCCTTTCAACCCACTACAGTCCATAATGTACATAGATGTGTGCACCATAGCATCAGTACCCCTTTTCAATACTAATCAATGATCATATCTAATGGATACATCCGGTCCCAAAATCTTTCGTCTCTGCTTTGTCTCTTGGAGTTTCTTCAGGGAGTTTTGGGCCTTCAGTCTTGCTTTGTCTGTCCCTTATCTTGTTATTTCCCTCCAGTTTCATGTCCCATACATTATGTCCTTGTGGTTTTTTTCTGAACAGAACATTAAATGACATTTCATAGACCATGAGAAAGAGGTTTTCTACCATTCTAAATGTGAGAAATCATGTAGGTATACTAAATTCAGAAATATAAAGTATATAAGAAAATTTATACATTGGTAATCTGTTTTCTGTGTATGTATGATCTTTCTTTTGTATCAAAGCATTGAATATTTTGAGACCTCAACTAGCCAAAGGTAGATGGTGGTCAATGAAGTACCATGAATATGGTAGCAAATAACCTTAGGAAATTCAAAAGAACAGAGAAGAGACTGTGATGTGTTGACTTGAGCAGGATGTCAGGTTCCCACCAAGCCACTGTTTCACTCCTCCTTACCAACAAAAGGAGGCAGAGAAAATATGATGAAAGGCTTTTGGGCTGAAGTAACGACAGGGAGGAATCACTCACCAATAACTAGAATGGACAAAACAAATCTGATTCAAAAATTCATAGGAGAGTAGAAAAATGAGAAATAAAGACAAATCTAAAACCTCTTTGTTCCCTCTCTTTCATCTTCCCAGGTTAAATTTTGACTCAATTTCTACCTCCTCCCCTTAAGCAGCAGAGGGGGATGGGAAATGCATGATGTTGTCAGGTCATAAGACTTTGTCTTTGCCACTCCTTCCTCCTCATGCTCTTCCCCTGCTTCAGCATGGGGTTTCACCCACAAGAGCCAGTTGTCCACAAAATTCTCAAATGTGGGTCCTTCTTACAGGCTGTATTTCTTCATTAGCTCTCCAGCATGGGCCCCTTCCATGAGGTGCAGCTCTACACAAGTCGATTGCACCAGCACGGGTCCACTGCTGTTGCTGTTTGTTCATCCATAGACCCCCATGGACTGCAGGAGGACTGCCTGCCCCACTGTGATCTCTACCAGGGCCTGCAGGGGAAACTCTACTCCAATGCCTGAAGCCTGATCTGTCTCAGAGTCAGGTCAAACTAGCAATATCAGATATGGCAAAAGCCTTTGGCAGCTTCTCACAGAAGCCACCATGCGTGCCCTAACAACAAAACCTTGGCACACAAACTCAGTATAGAGGAACAAGGCAATTAAGTGTGCTGGTGACAGTCTGAGATGGACAAAACATAGAGGCATGTGTAGCACCTGAAATGGGTAGGTGCTCCATCATGAAGAGAATGACCATTTTCTTTGTCAAGCTCAACAAATTATGTAGGACAATATTCACTTTTGAACAGAGAATCAATAACTTGCTCTTCTTTTCCTGGATAATGAGGGCAGAGACAGCTTCAAAAATGTGTGTCTGTTGCTGTACAGTTTGCCCCAGCTTGGTGCAATTAACTTTTTTTTTTTTTTTTTTTAACACATATGACCATTAAAAACACACAGAATAAACAAATAAAATAGGCACAATTGTAAAGTCACTATAAAGCTCACAAATTATTTATGACATTCCAAAATCCTTCTCATTCTTTTTTCTTATGATTTTATGACTCAATGGCCTCTAAGTATTTAATTAACTTTCTGAGGGCTTTAATATGATCTCTATCATGAAATATTTAACACAGCAATGCATGCCTTTTTGTACTTTGTTTCATTATTCTCTTTCCCTAATTACTTTAATTATAAGGTTAAAATAAAGCTCAAATGTCTACATAGCAACAAATTTTAGATCTAAATAAATGTTTTTGATATTCCTGAAAATATTCCTCATCGATTTTGAATTATAGCTATCCTGTTCCTGAATAATTGTTGCATTTGATTCCCAGTGAACAGCTACTAAAATTACTTTATTATAAGCTAAAACTTTTAGAAGATCACCTTCCTAGGTGTCATAAGGTTTCATAAATTCAACTAGAACTAATAGTTCTATAACTAACATTGAGACAGATAAATTAAATGAGTAATGAACATTCAAATGAAAATAAGATTTTCCAGATGTTAACTAATGTAGCTTATAACAAGAAAATTCTTTGCTGATAAGCACCTCACTTGTACACAAACATATGTTATAGTCCAATTACATAAAATATGAAATAGCTACAGATATGTCTTTAAATACAAATTATTTGTAGACATTAAAAATAAATACTTTTAATGCAAAATTTGAACCAATTGTCTTGGTTCACACACGGCTAACTGTAGCAGGAAATGCAAAAAGGAACAGCTTGTATTCTCAGCACAGACAAACTAAAATCAGAATGCAAATTCTTTCTTGTCTCTAAAGACATTGATTGCTCAGAACCAGTAATGGATGCAAAAGGGGTCACACAGGCAGAGGTCTCACAGGCAGATGAGGAAGCCAGCAGTTAAATAATAAAATACACAGATACATGGAGTTCGATTTGAAAGTATCTTGCTTATTATTCCATCTTTCTGAGAGGTAGGTGCTTGGGCTCCAGCAAGCAGGCTACAAATACATAATGTTCTAGCAAGTTACAGATGGTCCAAAAGCTTCTTCTGAGTTACACCATGGCTGTTGTGCTGCTGCAGCAGCAGCTGCAACAACCCAGCCTTCCTCCTTCAGCCAGTCGAGAGTGTTACTGATCACATGAGGAAAGCACAGCTTGCCTGAGAGAGTTCACCTGACTGCCAAATTGGCTTTGTTTTACTAAAACTCCAGTTATATTGTCAAAACAAGATCTTTAGTTCTCAGCTCCTTCAGCATCCTATCTCCATTCACACAAGGCTATGTTTAGCCAGAAGTCTATGAATACTTACTAAACGAGGTGGAACTTACTTTTAGAACAGACATTTTGTTTATTCCCAGACAAGTGAGCCTCTCAGGCTGCTGTGTGAAAAGTGGTTGCTGCAGAAAGCATGAGACAATTTCTGTCACACAATCTTCTAACACAGAGTTTCGATCTTCTTTCTTTTCCCTGATGATGACAAATTATAATTTTTTAATTTTATTTATTTTTCTTTTCAGAACATAAATCTATTGATAAATATATACTGATTAATATCTAATACATGTACATACATGTATATAATACAATGTATATAACTGTTCAATAGTGGTGGGCTAGTGCTCACGTAGCCTATGGCTTAGTATAGGAAATAATATGTGTAGCCCTTTGAAAAGGGCTTACCTGCCTGAGTTAAAATTCCGTTTTCCTTGGAAGCTGGGGGGGGGGGGGGGGGGGGCCCGCCCCCCGCCACTCCCTGGCCGGGACCGAGCTGGTGAACTGCGGGGGGCCCTTGCTCCAGCTGCTCTCCTGGGACTTGGGGAGGGGGAGGAGGGGGCTGCGCTCCCTATCCCCACTGGGTCCTGGGCTGAGCAGGGGTCGGGACGGAGTGGGACCTGCGCCAGTCCTGGTACCCCCTGAGGCCGGGGCCAGGCGGCACGGAGACGGGGACGGGGACGGGGACGGGCGGCGTCTCCTCGCCCTCCAGGCTCCCGGCAGCGGGGGGCCCGAGCGGGGCGGCGGTTTCTAATTTCCCCCCCGCCAGGGACAGGGCGGCGGCTCCTCTGCCCGGGCTCCCGGGAGCATGAGGGCCGATCACCAGCCGCCGGCCCAGCCAGGACGGCCCCAGTCCTGCTTCTTCACCCTCCCCCTGCCTCCACCATTTCTGGGGGAAGCCCCAGGGCAGGCGCGGCAGCTTCGGGCTGGTGCTGGCCAGGAACCTGAGCACGGCTGCCACTTTTGGACAGCGACGGGGGGCCAGTGCTGGTGCCATGCTGGCGATGGAGGCGGCGGTGGCGCCGGGGTGTCTCTAAGGTGCTGCAGCCATGAAAACAAAGATGGCGGGCGGGACTGAAAACTCGTGATCCCCTCGACGAGAAAACATTGGAACTGAGGCAGGGCTCAGGCCCACTAACCAGTGGGAAGCCAGCTTGGCCAGGAAAAAGGTGATGAGATCCATGTGAGAAGGAGAAGGCTTAAAAGTCAAGGCACGGCCCCACCCCACATTCTTCTTCAGCTGCTGCGGTGAAGAGAAGACCACAGCTGCTCTCCTCCTCAGTCGCAGGCCTCACGATGCGACTCCACCTATTTCCGAGAGCCATTTCCAGTGTGCTAGCAAGTAACCCTCGGGGAGGTGGTAGGAGGGAATTCTTTTAATTTCTTTTTGTGTTTTTCAGAGAACTTCAAAAGCCGGGGAATCCCCTCCATCAGAGGGACTGATAGAGACAGATCTTCCTACCCTTCCCCACTGCTTTTTTTTCAGCTAGTCATTTAGCTGAAAAGAGCAGTTCCCTTTCTTATTTTGTTTTTTCCCTTTTTGTGTTTTGTTTTTTTTTTCCCTTGCGTGTCGGATGTCCCTCTGTGTAATTCTGGGGTCTCCTGTGGGTTATCCCTACTTCCCTAATTTAAACTCCTTGTAATAAATTATTCACCTGCTGCAACCTCTATTCATTTTTCCGTCACCTTTATTGAACCTGCCCCCTGAACGCTAAACAGTGGATTAAACCACCACAATATGTAAGAAAGAAAATGGACTAATCATTAATTGCTATTACACTAGGCAGCAATTTACCCAGCATTTTTAATATTACTTGATGTGTTGCACTGTGTCTTGATAGAGGAAATAATTTTCATTTCAGATAAGGTCTCAAAAAGTAATCAATATATTAACATAACAAATATTATGTTATAAAGAGGAATATATTGTTAACATGTGCTGCTTGAACTGCGTTATTCAATAAATCTAGTACAAGCAATTTATGATCTTAAAATGGTTATCATAATTTAGATTCAAGCAGTAGGGATACTTTTAACTTTTCCAGTCTGCACTCACATTCTGAAATTTCTGATCATATTTTTCAGAAGTGTACTGTGATTTCGTCTTTAGCTTTAACATTTAATTTCAGGTTTAGAAATCAGCTTCACATTAAGAATTGCATATGAACCATTCTAAGGAGATAAATTCTCCATTTTGTGCATATATATGCTAGTGAAATGATCATGATTATATTTACAGAGAGGTAGTATTTTTAGATTATTTTTTTTCTTCTTTTAAAGACTGAGCTTGGAAAACAGTCCAAGGTCATTGAGTTCCATCTTTGCCTGAAAAACAGTTTATCAGCTAAACCACAGCATTAATTGCCGCATTCAGTTGTTTCTTGAACAGTTCCAGGGATGGTGACACCATCACCTTCTTGGGCACCTTATTCTAACACCTGCATATTCTTTCAGTGAAGAAATTCTTTCTAATGCGCAATCTGAACCTGCCCTGGTGTAGCTTGAGGCCATTTCCCTTGTCCAATCTCTAGTTCCCTGGGAGAAGAGACTGACCCCTACCTGGCTACAACCTCCTCTCAGGTAGTTGTAGAGAATGATAAGGTCCCCTCTGACCCTCTTCTCCAGGCTAAACAATGCCAGTGAATTCTTATATGACTTGCTCTCGTCTCTTATATCCAGAAACTAATAGATTTTGTGAAAGGACTTAATCAGGTATGCTGGAATCATTCTCTCCACTACACAAAAGACATGTTAACATACTATTGTGCTATTATTTGAGTGTTTATACAGGATGCATGTCGTGGGTTAGCTGAGGAAACTTTCCCTATTTAAATAAAAAAAATATTTTCCTTCCCCCCTCCCCCACCAGGTTGCCCCTTGGTTCATGTGCGTGTTCTGTTTCAGGGGCCGGGGGGGGGAGGAAAGACACATGTGGGACTGGGATCGGGGAAGCAGGGGGAGACCCAAGTGTGCTGAGGGGTTGCCGCCGGTGCGGCAGCAGCAGGCATGCTTGCTCCTGCCCACTGCCTGCAGTGGTGTGGGAGCCTGCCAGCCTCTTGGGTAGCACATGGCTGCCAGCGTGGCAAGGCAGTAGAAATGGCAGGGCGCCGCAGGCAGGGCAGGTGCTGCTGGCACTGGGCGTTTTGGCTAGCATGGTGTTGCCGTGGGACCTGCTGGGGCCAGGGACTGGATGTGCAGCGCTGGGCGCATGGCGGTGGCAGTGGGTGATCTCACTCTGGTTTGTGGCTTGCCTGTGGTCGTGCAGCCGTTTTCCCTGCAGCATGCTGGTTTTAGGGTGGGCTGGTAGAGACGGGGCTGGGCTGTGTTCTGCGCCAGCGGCAGCGGGCAGACCCGCTCTGGCCCATTGGTCGGTGGCCTGCCGGCGGTTGCACAGCAGTGTTCTCTGCGCCGCCCATGCTGGTGCAGCTGTGGGTGGTGGCCCCAGTGGCCTCGTGGTGGCGGAGCATCGCATTCACTGTGTTTTTTCAGCTGGCCCCCTCTCCCTAGACAGGGGGATTGGCATGGCTTACTGGGTGGGCGGGCATCGGGCGGCAAGGTCAGCACTGGAGGTGGCTGGGTCCGGCTTTGCTGCCCCTGCCTGCGATGCCTTGCTGCTGGCACCGCTGCAGCAGTGGCGTGTGGCAGTGCTATGTTGTTTCAACTTTGGCAGGGCTCTGAAGCTGGAGCCCAGAGGCAGAGTTGAGGCAGAGCCAGGGGCAGGGTGGAACCAGAGTGACCAATGGAATTCGGTGAAGAGTGAGACCACCCCATTTGGGGTGGACTGAGAGAGGCATTCAAGGCGGAGATTCAAAGGACTACTTAAGCAGAGAACTTTTTAGTCTCAGCCCTTCTGCACCTGGGAACTCATCAAAGAAAGACTGCTGCTAGTGCCCGCGTTCTTTTTTCTGGTACCTACCATCTTAGAAATCACCACATGCTCTGCTAGTTGTCCTTGTCTCTCCAGTAGCATGTTTCTAGAGAGTTGCCAGCTTCAGGCACATACCTTCCATCCATCACCGCTGCTGTTCCCCATAGCCGTCAGCGCCCTCTGTCATCTGCCGCAAATCAACTTCACCTTCAGATGTTAAAACAAAGAATAAGTTTTTGTTTGTGTGTTTATTTTGCTTATTGCCTGGTGAGGAGGTGTGTGGGTGTTTTGGTAAGTTGTGTTTAGGTTTTTGAGAAGTGATTGTTGGGTTTTCTTCTGTGTTTTTTTTTAGTATTTTAATATTTTTAAGTTAATTTTTTCCTACCTCATATAATAGATTCTTATTTCTTTAATACATCTGTATCCATAATTTATTAGGCAATAATTTGTCCACCAAACCTAGACAATGCAGCACAGAAAAACTTGCTTTTTCTGCCTCAGGTAGACGTGGTAAGATGATGACTTTTTGTACATTGACAATGGAAAGCCTGTCCAGTGGCACACAGCTGATGAAGGTGCTGCAATCTGCATACACAGATTGAACAGACACTGCCAGTTTCCTGCTACTGTTTGCTGAGTTGAAAGGTTGCCTTAGAAAGCACCAAAAACTTCCTCAAAGGCATCTAAAACTAAAGCAAATATACTCTTTTGAATCCTTTGCCACAGACAAGCAGCAAATAAGCAATAAAGGGAGTAATAACTCAGGTCTGTTTGAAGGATATTAGGAAAATGAAGTAATATTGATCTTTATGAATATTTCAAGTGGTGAGATATTCTTTCATGTTTACAGGCCAATTGTATTACATAAATATATGCTGCATTTCAGACACTGACACCACATCAATATTATCCTTGACTACTTATGAAGTTACAATAATCCTAATTGTAGTAGTTTTACTCAGAGCAGCAACTAAGCACCCATCCAGTTCCTCCCATCTTTTCCCAACAGGAGTGAGGAGAAAGACGTAAAGATAAGCGTGACAAAAACCTATGGGTTGAGGTAGACAGCTCATACATAAGGAGAAAAGGAGGAAATGCCCCCAAAACAAATGAGTGAGGCAACCATTCACTATGTTGTACCAGCAGACCGATGCTCACCCTGTTTACATGCAAGACTACTTTGGAAAAAGTTATCCTCAGTTGTTTCTGCTGAGTCTAATACTATGGAATAGAATATCAATTTGGTTTGGTTGTCCCAGTCCAGCATCTCACAAGCATTTGCCTAGCTTACTCATCAGAGAGCAGTGTTAGAAGTTGAGGAGGACTTGGTACTGTGCAATAGCTGAAATATTGGTTTGGTTTTAATACTGATTTAGCCACATACTATGGACTAATATAAAGGAAATTTACTCTATCCAATCCAGACAGCACACTGATGTAAGCTCCTACTTTTAATGTGCTTCACTTACACCACTTTTCAAAAGTCATAAAGACATGTCAGAAATAGTATTTTTAATTTTTTTAATCAAACTGTTTTGATTGAAAATGAAACTGTATTAGTATCAAATATTTGGATTTTCCAAAAACTTTGATATAATATCACAGGGCATTTTCATATAAATACTTACAAAACTCAGTAATAACAAGACATATGTTATTAAGATTAAAAACACCAAAAATGATAAACCATTCAGTAAGAGAAGAGATAAAAAAATTAGATTTTTATTACATACTTCATGTTTAAATGTGATCAGAGCAAAACAGATGAGTAATTTATCCACATGAAACTCTAATCATCTCTTCTCGATTCTATTAATAATAATTCTTTTCTCTTTTTGGTTCTTTTCTATATACAAACACTTGACCTTAATTAGATTAAGGAATTTCATCAAAACCATGGAATATTTAACAAATGTGACTACAAATTTGTTGTGTTTGTTTGTTTTCCTAATAGACCTATTTAGTACTGGTAATAGCAATGTTTGAAAAATTATTGAACAGTGACAAAACCAGTCTAATATATATATCTCAAAGTAAAAGACACCAATATTTGGATAATTATTGATTTTATTCCAGTAAAACCTACATAAAAAGCACAACTGAAAAAGCACCTAGCTATGACAAATTTATCTGAAAGGACAGGTACTTAAGGTTACTATTTTGCATATGTGTTTGTTTGTCTTCTCAGATATGCCAGTAGTGACCTTTTCAACACTTCTATTGCATATTTTATCAAAGAACACTCCCTTAACTCTTATGGGAGCTTGCTCATAAGTACAGGCTATGAACTCAAAGCTTTGCATTTTCTGAAACTGGAAATCTCAGTGTTATGCAGCACTGACTAATGCAGCTTTTGGCATGCCAAAGATGACATTCTGTTTCCTAAGACAAAAATGTCTGCCAGACTATCACTGTGTGAACTTGATGCTGAGTACACACAAAGGAAACCCTGTGAAATTGGAACATGGTTGTAAGTACAATTATCTTTTAAAGGGAACATTTGTTAAAATGCAAAAGCCTATGAGAACAGTATCTTCTGAAACTTCTTTTTTTATTTCTGCCAAAAATCTAAGGAAAATAGTTTTTAATTACTAAAATGAAAACACTGAATTTTCTTCGACCTTTCTCAAGAGATAATGAACTTTTTCAAATGGATACAATTCTGCCAACACTAACTTGTTTCATTACACTTACTTAAGGACGGTACTTGTTTCAATGCACAAAAACACTAACACTCCTTGGAGAATGAGTTAAAGAAGGTTTTGGTGATTGGTTTTGTTTGTTTAACTTCTCTTACTGCTATCTTCTGGTGCAAGCTTCTTAAATAGTTGATTTTTTTTTTCTCTCAGAAATGGTTCCTCTAGAGCTGATTGCCTAGCACAGAACATTAGATGAAGTGGTAAGGTCCTCAAACAGTTACAGATGACAGAAAAATAATCCTACAACAATAATGATGAAGCATTGCCTATGATATTACGAGCTATATTATTCTTAATTATGAAATTAATGTCAAAAACATTTGAATAATTCAACTTCAAAATAATAATAAAAAAGTGGCACACAAAATAAATGGACTCTATGACACATGAGAAAAGAACTTAATGAAATCACACTCATAAAAGCTAAGTCTTTAGATTATTTTTTCTCTTCACATACACTGATAGATTCTGACTGCACTATAAGTTAAATGACAATTTTTTGTACTGCTATGGCACTCCATTTTAATATGCTGTTTTGAACAGCATTTGTTGCTATGTCACTGAGAGAGGTTTTGTCTATTTCTTTATTAATACGGCCCTTTTTCTGAGGTGTACTTGCAATTTCCAGAAACACAGTTTTCCACAATTTGTAGGATCCATCATGGATAAGAATGTAGGTAATAAATGAAATTCAAAAATTGGAGGTAGTCATAGTGATATAATTTTTTAAATTTCACTTATATCTTTTGCATTTTGAATTTTTGGGACACTGATAAGTTTAGTTCATTCAGATGTTCTTGTAAGGTCCGAAAGGAAACTCATATGGTGGTCTTGATGTGTATATAGCAGTTTTTCTTGTTATTTGACTTTGAGCCAATAGAATTTTTATGTCCCTTTTTCTGCTTCATTACCATTTATACATTTTAATTTCTATAGGATCTTTTAAAAAAATTAAACAGATACATATCTCTCATCACTTTCTTCCATTCCATTGCCTTCTTACTAATTGATTACTTGTTTGGTGTATAACTGAGGCAAACCATTAAAATAGCTCATCTCCTTTTATGCAAGATGCAAATTAGGGCACTAAAACATATTTCAACATGTCAGAATAGCCTTTAAAAAGCTACTGAAATGTCCTGACCTCTTTGACCTTTATGGAGCTAAATTTCACCTACTGTTATATACTATAGAAAAAACATGCAGAGACAACAGAATGACTCTCACCAAAGTAATATATTTTTAACATATTCCATAGTAACAACAACAAAAAAAGCCATTTAATGTTGTATGATGAATTCATTTTCTCTGTACAATTTGTCCTTTTGCTGAGGCATCATGTGAGCAATTAGTGTCAGTTTCATTACATTAGAAATTTCCCTTATACAGGTTACCAGCACTGCAAATGTCTTGAACTGATTCATTAGATCCACAAAGATCAAGAGACATTCCTAAAGAGACAGTATATAATGTCAATTTTGGTCAAATTCAGATAATGCCACAAAGTATTGAAATTCATTATTTAGGAAAGTCTACTTACTAGCAACTTAAGTTTTTTTGCTTGTGTTTAATGATAACTCACAAAAACATATCAGCTAACAGGAGAAAGACTAAATGTTCTCTTTCAAGGAACATAGTACTGTGACTTCCTGCTAAGAATTTAAGACTTTTCTTCAATAAAATATAGGGGTTCAAAATGTACTGGTAAAAATTTCCCAGTTCACTAATTCATTCTGTGACCTCATAAAAGTACTTGACATTTTAACTTATGTTTTCAGAATGCATTCACAGAATCTTTTCCACCAACTTTTGATAAAATACTGTGAGTGTAAGGGATTTTACTTTCTGCTATCCAAACCTGTGGTTCATTACGAATATAATTAACCTTTAAGAACTAAATAACATTTTAACTGAAATATAAAGAATGGAAAGATAAGGAAAAAAGGAAACAATTATAAGAGATACAAATATTTGATTAGAAATTAGAAAAATATATTTTCATTTTATGTCTACAAAATAAGAGTAGACATTAGATGAAGAATTATTTTATCCTCTGTATTTATTTTCTTTGGACTTAATCGCTGAAAATCCATCCATTCTGTAATAGCACATGTCTCTTTCAACCACTTATCTGGATTTTTGTCTTTCATATTTTATGATTACACAAACTTTTATAACTTTTTCTGGATGCTGAGTTGTACATTTTAGAGGATTTCTAACTTGGAGAGCATACATGAGAATATATACTTCAACCAAATCATCATCAAGGGTGTCTTTTATGGTTTTATAGATTGCTGAGAATCAGTTTAAATTTAGGTAGAATCTGGAGCTGATCATAAAAACCAACCAACCAAAAAATCACAAAAAACACCAACACCTCTGACCCCCAAACCAAAAAACTAAACCAGCACAAAACAACTAAACAACAAAAGGAAGAAGTTTGTGTTATCATTTAAGTCCTCAATAGGTGGTGTTAAAATTGATTATATGTTCAAATTTTCAGAAAGATGAGAGCTTTCTATCCCCTTTTCCCCTGATCATTATTTTACTCTAACACTGGCCTTTGTAACTGTATGCAACACAATCATAAAGACCAGGACTATACCCTCCACTCTATCAAAACACCAAATGCAAGCTTAAAACATGATCTCTTTTAAATGTTTAATAATTATGTCTCCCATCAGTATCAGTAATAATCACTTTGATAATCAGCTATAGCCACTAACGACACTTCTGTGGTAGATTCCTGGCATTCTTAATGGAATAATTGCCTGGTAGTGCAGTGCTAGAAAGAGATCTTTGATTTTTAGTATAGGAAGTAGACAAATATCAGCGAAGTGGCAAACTTATTTTCATGTTGCTGAAAACACACTGACTTAGCCTCCAAATGTACAGGCTGAAGACCAACAAACAGAACTTAATATTCCCCCAAAGAACACAATCAATACTTGATTCTATGCAAAAAGACTAGCTTTATCATTTTTAACAGCTGTTACTAGTCTAAATGTGGTGCTCACTGCTAGCTTTTATTTGTGTGTGTGTCTCAAAGTAGATACATACATATTTTCAAGATTAGACTTATAATTAACTTCTGTTTATTTCTGTTTCCCAGTGTAATCTCTTACTTTTCACTGTAATGCCACTTAAAATTAATTGAGCACTTCTGCTGTCAGTTGCTGCAGGAGTACATGAGGGGATATATTTGTCTGCCTTTTACTTGCCTTTGCTATTCAATCCCCTCACAGGTCAGGCAAAACACAAAATGAAAATTAAAATTTTACCATTTATCTTATATAGGTATTAAGGAGACCGTGACATCTTTCTGTCCAAAATACTATTTTTATAAGCTATAGCACAAAAGAAAGCCTTAAAAATATTGTTTCTTATTATTTAGAAGTAAATGAAATAAGTAACCCTTTGTTTAAAGTCTAGTTAAGGCGCTAAAACAGACACTAGTGTCTTAAAAATACATGTGACACAATTTTTTTTCCTGTGAAATCATTGATATTTCAGGATTCGTGTGGAGATTTATCATCTAACCTTCAATAGCCATGAAAAAATAGAACTGGTACCAGAATTTACTTTAGGTGCAGTATTTTTTTCAAAGGTATTCAGTATCAGTGAGAGCATAGCAGACCATAGTACCTGCTTAAAAATATAGGTGTAGTTTTGTATTTTTTTTGTCAACAAACAACATTTTACCTTTGTTTCCTTGTCTTACAACTGAAAGACACTATTTTAAATGATATTTTATTTGCTGATCTAATTTCATTCTTCATAATAAACTGCAAGTTTTCTGTACTTGTGATGGTAGGGATGCTCTGTGAAAAGTAGTGGTTTTGAAGATACCCAATAGCAGTACAGTGAAATGTACATCCTGCTTCTAACTTTGAGACAAATTTGAGCAAGAGATCAGTGAGTGGTCTAACAGGCTGAAGGATCTGCTGACCATGCTGAATCTTAGAAAGGTGAGTTAATTATATAAAATGCTGATGCAGGGCACAAGAAAAAGTTGTCAGCTAATTAAAACACTTCCTTTCTATATAAAACAATAATAATAATAATAATAATAATAATAATAATATCTTAGAAGCACACAAGGATTTGGGTTGGAAGGTACCTTTAAAGATCATCTAGTTCCAAATCCCTGCTATGGTAAGGTATATAAAATAAGTTTGTAAATAGAAATTTTGCTTCAGAATCAGAGCATGACTGAAGCCATGTTGGCTACGTCTAACTGTAGAAAACAACAAAATGCATCTATATTTCCTCTGCATTTTAAGTTTAAAAATTAGGAATTAAAAAGATGGTATTGTATTTATTCTTGAGGCTTCTTTATACTTTACTACATCTTTTTTGGCACACTACTTAGGAACGTTTTTCATTTGAAGGCGTATCAGGAAGGAATGTTTTAGAAGACTGTATCGCAATGTACTAAATCACAGTGTTGTTGGTATGTGGTGATGTCACTATTTACTTCCTGTGTGGATTTTTTCCACATTGATGAATCTCTTTAGAATTATGGACAATTTTTAGCCATATTTTTGTAGAAGTGATTCTGAGCTTGTTTAAGCAAGAAAATCTGTGGAGGCAATTGCAATATTTCATTTGTATGATTTGATCCTGATTCTTCTGACCTGAATTCCCATGTGGGGAGAATCCAGAAAAAACTGAGCTGGACAAAGTAGATCTGCTTTGGTTGCTTTAATCAGAATACCTGGTAGGTAAAAAATAAGGCCTTTGCCTTATAATTTAGTCTTATTAAAAACAAAACAAACAAACAACAACAACAAAAACAAACAAAAAAAAGAAGGAACACCTGAACATTTAAGACATGTAACCACACATTTTTGCTTTTTTCTACACATCTTTCCTATACTGGGGGAAAAAAATAGTTTCCTCCTGGTCCTAAAGATCATATCAGAAGAACACTAACATACCTGGGTAAGGATGTTGAACATCTGGCAAACTTGTCTAGCAACCATTTTTAGAATTAAAACACTACTTTTGCTTATTTGTAAGGATGTGGTAGAACAGCAGGTGTTAATCAAGGTCAAACTTTGCTTCAAGCTTGTATGGAAAGCCATATATAGCTGTCACATCTAAAAATAAGCAATTATTGCTCATCTTAGGAAGAAAAAGCTAGCAAGATGTCATAGCGAAATAATGGCTCCCTTGTGTCTGATGACTGCAAATAACGGGCTTTATATCTGTTAGTCTCTTAATTTTGCTAAGTTTTGTGTAGACCTTTGATCTACAGATCTACTGCCGAAGCTTTATTGTTTAAATATGTTTTTTTTTAACTTATATCAATTCAATTAATTCTAAATAACATTTTAAAACATATTCACATTACTTTCATCTCATATTTTGTAGTTAAAAAGTTCCTGGAGAGTATCTCATCTCTGAGTATTTTTATCAGAGGCATACATATCATATTTTACCTGAGCAGAAATAGTGTGTTGTGTTTTGTACTGAATTAGGGATCTGGGATACCACAGACAGCAGGAAGCACTCAGATACACGGTTATAAGGGATCCAAATGCAATTCATCATTTGCAAGAACCTCTATGCTGAATGCAACAGTATCTAACAACTGTGGTGAACAGACAGAAGGAAAACATTTATCTAGAGAAAAAAAACCTCAGTCATATCAGCTGAATATAGCAGATTGATTGTTTATTAGCATTTCAGAATGATAACATATGGTGCACATGTAGTATGTTTAATATTGTCACAAGTTGATCTTGTCTGGATGTCAAGCGTCTGCCCACTCACTCTATCTCTCCCCTTCCCAGTCAGACAGAGGGGAGAGAATAAGATGGAAAACAACTCGTGAGTTGGGGATAAGGCAGTTTACAAAAGCAAAAGCAAATTTGCAAGGGCAAAACAGAAATAAAAAACAAACAAACAAACAAACAAAAACCCCCACCAAAACCAACAAACCACAAGGTTTATTCTCCACTTCCCATTATCAGAAATGTCCAGCCACATTCTGGGAAGCAGGGTTTCAGCACGCCTAGTGGTTCTTACCAGGTAGCCATTGGAAACAATGAATGCCCTGACTTCCTGCTCCTTTCCTCAGCTTTTATATCTGAGCTGATATCCCATTGTAAGGAATACCCCTTTGGATAGTTTGGATCAGCTGGCCTACTTGTGTCCCCTCTCAGAATCTTGACCTCGAATGGGGAAGGAATGTTACAGTCCTGATATTTTGCTCAGCAGTAGCCAAAACATTTTTGTGTTATCAACACTCTTGTAGCTGCCAATGCAAAGTATGGCACTCTGAGGGCTGCTATGGAGAAATGAGCTCCATCTCAGATATATCCAGTACAAATATTTTCATTTTTAGGTTTGACAGTAATAATACCACAAAGTAGCAATATGCTAGTGCAGATTTACTTGCCTTTGCAATTTTGATGGATTGATCGTAAACCACTTAACAAAAAAAAGTATCAAAGGTATGAATAATAACACACAGAATAAACCTTTAGAAGTATTTGATTTCCATTGGAACAAATTTGAGTTATTTTGTGATTCTAATGTTCAGCAGATACACTTTTAGTGTTGCCACTTTATGGTGATGATTAGAGTAGCCAGAGAAAATGCTTAAGTTAGTGATGCGATGATGGGGAAAGAGATGTATTTTAGAATATGGTCTACAAAGAAAGAAATAATGAAAGGAATGGATCAACTGAAAATTTGGTAGTTCAAAAGATCTAGCAATTGAATGCCAACCATGAGAAAACCAAAAATATTTTGCATGTGGCTTGAGGAAAGACTTTATACAAAGTAGCCTACAAATCGTGATAGCCACGGCACATTTGGCCCAGAAACAGGTCCAAATTTATAGCCATTATGGAGCGTATATTTCTTGTGAACTGGGAATGAAGACATAGTTTCTGGTGGTGCAAACACTTTGAAAGTTATGAATTTGTGATGATCATCCTACCAAGCCACAGGGATCACAGAATGGGAAAAAGAAACATTTGGTGCAAGGCTGTAACACCCCAGTCTCAGAACCGCAAGCTCAACTGGAAGTATTAATTTTAAAAATATATCTAAAATATATTTAAGTCTTCAAAAGATTTTGCTCAGCTGAACTTTTGCAAAGCCTTTAGTTCATTATTATCTTGAAGTCAAGTAAAGAGAAAATGATAACATGCTTTTCCAATTGATCTCTTTTAATCTAACAAGAAAAAAAAATGGTAAAAGGTTTCCAGAGTAAGATACAACCAAAGCAGAAGCATTTCAAGAAAAGCATGCAGCAAACAAACCAACCTAGCACAAAGCTTAGTAGAATCCACCCATCAGTTTTAAATTACTTAAAAGAGATTAAGACTAAAGAAAGCAAGGAGATTAAGAGAAGGAAACAGGAATAAAGAGAGACATTTGGATCACATGACAGCTTGGAGAAGAAGAGAAAGGAAAAATGGAGCTTTGTGTTACCTTATTTATGTGGGCTGGCCACTATGGCCTCACCTGCAGGCCAGAGTGAGGTGTGGGAATACTGTGGGTGGGCTACTAGACAGGCCTTTTTGATTGACAGCCTTTGTCACATGGCAATCATCTTTCTGTGTGCTGAGGCTGTAGGTGATGTGCCTTTTGTGAAGGCTGCAGACTTGGCCCTCCCTGCAGGGATCAAAAGGTGCTGTACACCACCCCGCCTCCTCTACCCCCNNNCCTTCCCCCACCCCCCCTCCTCTCCCCCCCCCCCCCACCTCACAATATCTGGTTTTTTTTCCAACCCAAATAATTCAGTGAGACTCAAATCCAGGGTCTTGCAAAGGTGACAACTGGGAATGTGGTAGAAATATTAAGCTGAGAAAACAGTGACGTTAAGAATGGAAAGAGTGGAAAGATGCTGTGATGAGGTATGAGGCATTGCACCTCAAGTGCCCAGTGATTCAAAGTTCCTGTCTAATTTTGGCTGAGTTACTTCTGACTGCTTTAGAATCTTTTTGTTCTTGGTGTCGATATTGTCAGATTTGCCCAAGACTTGGTTTGTTCACATGGAGGAAGAGCTCTCCCTATCCTAAAAACCAGGCTCTAGGGTAAGGGATGAGGTGATTTAAAAAGAATCAGGAACTAAAAAATGTTGAAGGCTCTTTCCCACCACTAGTATGAAGGCATGGTAAATAGCATTCTCTCTAGCTTTTCCTTACATAAAAGTTAATCAACTATGTTTATTACCCAGTTCAAATTCCTGTTCTGAGAGATTCAAAACAAAATAAATTATTAGAAGAAATCATCTTTTGCACTAATAATAATAATATATTTTCAACAGAACAAATCATCACTCAAGATTTGAGAACAAAATACTACTGTCATGTTTACAAGACCTTTAAAAGATGCAGTATCCTATACACATCTGACATAAAATAAAACTCAACAGCCTAACTGTGTTTCAAAGATTTTAATTTTGGGTTAGCCAATTCCCTCTGTATAATCCACTCAGACAATTTTAGGATGAACTGTGTTGCCTAAACATCTCACTGTGAATTGCAGTCTTGCCTCAAAAGAGGGGAATTACTGGAAAACTAGGGAAAAGGGACAGAATTACAAGATAAATGGACTGATGAATTGATCTAAAAATAGCGGAAAAAAAACCATGTTAATTTCCTATTATCTTCAACCATTTTCCCTAGTAAGCTGGAGTGCTGCTCAAATCCAAAGGCTTAAATAGATAAAAAATGTGAAAAGCAAATTCATTATGTAAAAAACTAGATCATTCGATCCCAAGAGAAGTCAATCGACTTTAAACATAAATGCGCTCATTGTCTTTTGGAAAAGAACCTGACAAGCCTGCAAACAGTTTTTGTGATATGAAATTTTTCATGTTAATTTCTTCTTATTAGGAGAGAATAATTTTTCTTGTGATACCAAACAATGTACATAACTCTAATACATGTTGTTTTATTCTGTGCTTCTACGACAATTTTTTTTTGCCTGAAGTCTTTTCACAGATGTCACAGAATAGCCTGAGTTGGACCAGACCCACAAGGATCATGAAGACCAACTTTCAATAGAATGGCCTCTTCACATCATTCATATCATATGGATAAAATTACGGTCACAGATGAATTTGGTCAAAAACAATGAATTAATCCTGTTCCATTGATGTCTGTCCATACTAGACAAAACTTCCATACTAATTAACAGATATCATTTACTAAGCAAATTTCGATATTCTCTAATTTATATACCTGCATTTGGATGCAGCTAGCGTCTAAACCCATTATGTTACATAACCATCATGGCTAGGAACACTCTTTTCTCTGCACTATACCTCTGTAGGTGTAGCATTTCAGAATGAGTAATCTCACAACAGAAAATTGCCAAGTAAAACGCTGAAAAGCTATAAGTTAGATTTAACATCACTGCAATTTTAACTGTTGCTAAATGTGCAGTTATGTACCAATATTATAGTACACACAAACATATTATACAATACACAAGCTTTACTTAAAAGTCTATAACTGGTGCCCTTAAAGCATTACCCAGAAAATTTAATGGGCTTATTACATTTAATATGCATTCAGTATTTGAATAAGACTTCAAATAGAGGGATAATTTTTAAAGTCAGTTTTGTTTTCTGCATGAAAAGGTTGTAAGGTATGAGTTTTAATATCTGGAATAAGATTGTTTATTATGCTATAAAATATATATATGTTTTAATTTCAAGGCCCATTGCATTAGGCAAAAGAATCCAACTAGTCTTGTAGGTTCTGTAGCTGCAGGCTGCAGAATTCATTAATTTTTTAAAAAGTTGTAAATATCAAGAGATCAAACCAAAATAGTTTATGAAGAATTCTAAGCAGAATAGTTGAAACATCACTAAATCACAAAGTGATGCAATGGATCTCATTATCTGTATGTCTAATAATATTAATTTAATCTTTTTATACTTACACAAAATTGGCATAAACTTCTTCCTTAGTCTGAGCTTCATAGTTCAGAAAACCTTTATGAGTTTTTCAAAACTTATTGACCTTAACATAATTAATTTTCTACATTTTCCCTCATTAAAACAGAAGCAAGTTCTTGAGCATCTCTTGCAAGACAGTAGAAAAGTATAATATTATTACCAATAGCTAGTTAAAACATGAAAAGGAGTGTTTTAGTGTTTATTCTTTTATTCAAATCTTTTTGACAGTGTATAATTGAACAGGAGATAGCTAATATGCCTTAAAAAATGTCTGTTAAAAAAAAAAAAAGCATGACAAACATAGTTAGTTGCATCAAAGCTCTTAAGTTAATGCACGGCAAATATATATATTTATATATAGTTTCAGACATTTGACTTTACAATGCAAAGAGCTAAGGAAATTGCTTTATTATATCCATAGTAACATTTTTACTTCAGTACTTAAGCTTAAGTTTCTTGATCATTGGCAGAAAATAAATAAAATAATTATTTGACCTTTTTATTCTGCTTAAATGTGATGTAAGTGCTGACTACAGGGAGTATAAGAGGTTATTTGTAATTCTATCATAATTCTCTTTTCTCTGAGCAAAAAAAGAGAGAATGGAAAAGTAGAGGAGAGCTTGTGCCTAGTTTTATGTCTCTCAAGGTTCTCAGGTTCAGTTTGAACTGAACATTTCAATTCAGAAATTAAGATCTAATGAATCCAGAGGTCTTCTGTGCAAAGAATAGTAAAGTTTATATAGCTTTCTTATTATTACTAGTGTCAAGTGAAATAACCCACTGACAAATGGTAGTCCGTTTAGCCAATTTTATTCTTATTTTTTCAAGCATCTAGTGTATCCATTTTAATTAATTCCTTTTGCAACCCAAATAATGTTCATATAATTTATCTTGAATTGCAGTTTGGTGGATAAGGGAAGAGCAACCAAAATTATCTACCTGGACTTGTGCAAAACATTTAACATTGTGCCACAATATCCTGATCTCTAAACTGGAAAGGAATGGTTTTCATAACAGATCGCTAGGAATTGTCTGGATGTCTACACTCACAGAATTTCGGTCAACAGCTCAATGTCCAAGTACGGAGCAACGATGAGTGGCTTTCTGCAGGGGTCAATATTGGGACTTGTGCTATTCAATATCTATAAGGAGTTCTGTGGTGCACTCAATACACTAGAAGGAAGGAATGCCATCCAAAAGGGACCTTGAAAGTCTTGGGGTTAGGCCCGTGCAAATCTCATGAAAGGCTAAGTGTAAATTCCTGCACTGGGTTAGGGCACTCCTAGGCATAAATTCCGGTTGGGCAAGAGAATGGATTGGAAGGTACTGGTGAACAAGCACAAGATGACTCATCACTGTGCACTTGCAGAGCAGAAACCATATCCTGTGCTGCATCAAAAGAAATGTGATCAGTAGGTTGTAGGAGTTGATTCTCCCTCTCTACTCTGCTCTGATGAGATCTCACCTGGAGTACCGCATTCAGCTCCTGGGCTCTCAAGAGAAGGAGGACATGAACTGGAGTGAGTTCAGAGGAAGGCTGTGAAGACAATCAGAGTGCTGGAGCACCTCTCCTATGAAGACAGGCTGAAAGAGGTGAGGTTGTTCCATCCAGAGAAGAAAAGACTCCAAGAAGAAGGTATAACACTCTTCTGATATCTAAAGAGGGCCTACCAAAAATGCTGGAGATGGACTTTGTAGAAGAGAACGGAGTGATAGGATAAGAGGTAGTGACTTTAAACTGAAAGAGATTAGGTTTTGTTCTGGTGTTAGGAAGAAATTCTTTACCATGAGAGTGGAGATACACTGAAACTTGTTTCCTAGGGAAGTTGTGGCTGCCCCATCCTGATCCCTGGGAGTTTAAAGCCAGGTTGAATGGGGTCTTGAGAAATTTGATCTAGAGGGTGGCATTCCTGCCCACAGCAGGAGGGTTGAAACCAGATGATCTTCGAGGTACTATACAACTAAAACTATTCTATGATTCTACACTTCTAGGATATTTTGGATCAGAATAAATTAGAGAGAAGGTTATAGTTATTTATACTAATTGTTATATTTTAACATCTGCTGGTTTTGTAAACCATGTGGTCTACAGATTATCTAGTGACTTACAATATATTTCTTTGCAAAAATTTTCATGTCATGTGCAAAAATAATAGAAAAGCATTTCCTTAGTGACCATGACAAAATATCGGTTCCAAAAGTTGGCAATTCAGAAAGTTGCATCAGGTATGCAGCTTTAGGAAGGGAACTAAAAAGAGTTCATGGAAAATCTTTTTTGTCATGTTTCCATCATTCTAAGTTGTAAGTGACATTTACCACACCGGCATGAGAACAGATACTTGAATGTATAATATCTATAAGCGTGTTCAACAAGTACTTGACATTTAGTCAGAGTTCACAACCTCTCTATGCTAAATTGACATTACCTGTTTAATGTAAAACTTTCACAATTTACCTTGATAGCATCATATGTTGCTATCATTTCTCAGACAGGACTTTTTCTCTTGCACAGAAAGAAATGTAAAACAAGCTTTACTCAGCAACTGCAGTAGAAGGTCATTACTCTGCTGTAAGGAAAATTTTCACATCCAGTTTTAGGATCTTCAAGTAACTAGACTAATCACCAAAGAATGACACAACTTATAAAAAAATGAGAGTTCTGAGTACGAGGAGTTGGCCCAAAGGTAATAATTGTAGTGCTACAGTGACTTCATACCTTGTCTGATTCCCATAACATTATTAACATGAAAATTAATATTCAGGAGAGGAATACAGATTTAGTTTTAGGGAAGCTCTTAGAAAGACTAAAAACAGCATCCTATAGATGGATCAATACTTAAATAACAGATTCATTTTAATGTTTCATTTGCTTTGTAAATATCTGCAGATGTGAATGTCAACCATATTGAAGGTATGATTTAAAAGGAACAAAAAGTTTGTAGCTGTTACTCATTCAAGTATCACATTCTTGCTCTTTCCTGCAGTTACTACTGAGAAAATTGAATCCATCTCACAGTTGCATGAAGTTTTTCTAAGCATCTAGTCACACAACACCATGATTTCTCATTACACATGCCTTTTACTAATGATTATTTTTTATCACTGTGTTTTCAATATGTAGTTTATATTATCTTAAAGATTGCTATTTTCAAACTTTTACTCTAATGGTTCTTACTTTAATTAAGATTTCATTAACTGAGAAGTTTTTAATTTCAAAATTTTAACTATGTTTCTACTCCTGTACTTAGTAGGGTAGATGTAATTTGGGAAGCTATAGTAGGATAGAAAAATAAATGATGAAAGAAACATTTCTATATTAGGAAAACACATCTGATCTATTCCCCATAAAATATTGCCAGTATGATAAAAGGACAATAAAGAAAATATTCTAGACTGGGGGAAGATCGAACATTAAAGAAGCCATTGGCTTAATCTAACACTGAATTTAGGTAATATATGGATATGTTTACCTGCACAAGAACTGATCAGAAGAGATCAAAGTGGAGGGTGTTTTCAGAACGAAAATAAGGACACAGAGGTTTGAAAAGGCTCCTAGCTTTGCAAGTTAACTGAAGCCCCTTCCTGTCTGAAAGTTTTGGCATCTAAAATATTAAGCACATAAAAATCAGTGTAAGCATTTTAAAAGTCAATAGGAGTTCAATTGCTGCCTACCATGATTACAGCAGGCCAGCTAAGAGTGTGTGGGGTTCATACTCACAGAGGTGTACTCAGTGGTAAAATTTGCACCTTCTTAAGCAGTTAAGGCTGAACTAGTCTTACCACATACTTGTGAGTAGAGTATCATATAAAGACTATGTTGACAGCTGACTCAGGATGAGAGCAGTCTTTCAGGAGTATTACAGAATTTAAGACAGACCAATTTTATTTGAATTGTTTTGAAGTCTACTGCTACACATAGCAGCATCTGTGGCCTTGAAATGTGTTCAACATCTGTTCAGTGTCACATTTTTGTTTCTGAAGTTGTGGCAGGTGTTCCAGCCGTGGAAGACTCAAGGTGGCAAAAAAACATTAGTTCTACAATTTACCTTTCATTTCAAACTGTGCAAAATGTCACCAGATACCTTAAACTGCAATGATTAATTTTAATATTGAAATCAAACAGAACAAAACTTTATTACAAGAAGAAAATATACATCTATAAGCATGTAAGATAATTTTGGCAGATCAAACTTGTTAAAGAATATAGGCCTTGTAGAATTTCTAAAACTATTAAGATCAAAAATGTCTTTCACTTAGTGTTTTGTCAGGAGTAAATTTCTTATGTTTTTTTTTGCATTAGTTACTTGAATTTTCAGATGTTTCATATCTAACTGCATCTAAGCTTTCTTAGACGTAAAACCAATAATAAAAGTGTAGTTGGAAAGCCCCTTGCAACCCAAACTATCCTTTGATTACATGAACGTATAAAACTTAATTAGAATAACAACATAGACCTAATAACAGTGTAGAAAAGTACTTTGTGATCATAACTACTTGTGCTTAACAAGTTTACTGCCAATTTGGATTCACAATCTCTTTTAAAGAATATTGAAATATCAACAAAATTATTGCTTCAGATCCCTGGTGAAATAATTGAGGAAAAATACGAGTGTCAAAAGCAGAAGAGAGAGAGGATTGAAGTATGAGAAAGAGAAGCAAGGCAGTAATAGGATAGGTAAACGAGTACAAAGGTAGATAAAAAAGTTAGACAGTGAAAATTATAGTTTTTGTAAGTTTCACAATTTGTTGTGTTTCACAATTTGGTTGGATGACTAAATGAGGAACTCTAATCCATCCTGCATAACCATGTCTCATCTGAACCTCTTTTGTTGTGAAAGTGTGCTGACTACATCAACACCAAATATATTTATAAGATTTTCAGTATTTATTAGATTTTTTTTAGCTGGTGCAATGATGACTATTGTATGAAAACCTTGATCCCTGATTTTTAGAACTGGGGTTTTTTTTGTTGTTTTTTTTCAGTAACAATTCCTGCCCATACATAGTCTAGGAAATACTCTCTTGACGGGATATAAGCTGCAAACCAATTATATCGGGGTAACAGACTGAAAATGAAATGTCTCCACTCTTGGAATACAGCCCAGTTTACAATGAATATGCTGGAGTACAAGAACATTTAGGGTGGCCCTGTCAGCAGCTGAAGTAATCTAATCACACATGTAGTGCAGAAGCAGCCAGTTGTGTAACAGGCAATCTCACACAGGGTGTCTGTCACTCCTGTCCTTTGTTGCCCCATGCCATTGGCAGGCGCTTTGCTGTAGGAAACGTCAGTGAATGTTTTTTGTAATCAGCAAATGACAGGCAGAATACAGGACCCAGAAGCTGAAGAAGGAGCCAAACTGAAAGTGAAAGGGCTGACCATGCCATCTATGTAAGGAAGATGTTTGTACAACACGGCAGTGTTGGATTGGACAAGAGCGAAGTGATATGAGAGCTGCTTCTCAGTGGCTGCGGACATTTGAACTGTCCAGTGCTGGAAGGCTTAGCTATTGATTGTGGTTAGAAAAGTATAAACTATATGTAGAGCATAAAAAGGCATTCTTGTAAACAATAAATGGATTTCTCCTCTGACACTACATCTGTGTGGTCGTGGGTCTTTGGGGGGGTCCGGGAAGCCACACTTTGCCACATGTGGAGGCAAGTAGCTGGTGGCTTGCACACACTGCAGAAATGGATGAAGTCTAGGATTACATGCAGCACACCAAACCACTTTCACACACAAGGTAAGAAGATGGGCTGGAAATATGGCCTCTAACAGAGCTATGTAAAACTGCATGCGTCAAGATGAGGGAGACGAGTTCAACAGCCCTGTTAATGGTCTTGAAGCAGTGTAGTGGTTTTATCACTAGGGGGTGAGCAACAGTGACAAAAGACCAAACAGATTCAGCAACAACTAACAGTTTTATTGTCTAGGAATCTGCCAAAAACCTTATGTGATCCCGAGACACAAAATAAAATGCACAGTATAACACCTGACAATGTCACGCAATAAACAAAAAACAATCTGCTCCTCAAAGCTGGCTGAGTCGGCTGAGAAGCAGGAGAAGGAAGGGGAAGCCACCTCGATGATGGTATACTCCCAGCCCTCGAAGACTGCCTTTCTTTCGGGAACTTCACTCCAGGCAAAATGGCAGTTTCTGCTGAAATGCCAAGTGGCTGGGGGCCTGGGGGCCGACAGCCACCACTGCTGCCGGCTGCAGGGCCACTGGTGCCACCTGCGGTTTACTGGCCACCCGCAGGGACTGGCCACGGGCAGTGGGGGCTGCCCATGAGGGCAGTCACCATCACACGCCTCCCAGCAGCACTGGGAGGGGGCTGCAAAGCAGCGGCCACTTCCAGCGGGGCTCTTGCCAGCTGCCCACCAGAAGAAACCGCTGCCTCATGATGCTCCACACTGCCGTGCCATGTGGGATCCAGGCTCTGCACCCAAACGACTGCCAAGCCCAGCCCAGCTCGCTGCGGTGTGGGGAGGATGTCAGCCCTGCAGGCGCAGCCATCAAGCTTCACCACCCCCTGCCGTCAGTACCGCCGGAAAAATACAGAGAAATGGCACGAGCGGCTCTGCGTGATCCACTCCACGGCCAGCTGAGCGCTGGCCCACGGCCCCTGCAAGGTGCCAGCCAAGATCAGGCACCACCACCCATTCCAGCCCGGAGTGCCTGCAGGTGGAAAGAGAAACCCTGCACGTGCAGGTGACAGCCTGTTGCCACTCCATCTCCCCATCCTGCCAGCGTTAGTGCTAAGCAAGGAGGGGGCTCTGTGCCCACTGCGCTGAACGGCAATTCACCTGTGGGCATGCCGATTCCATTCCTGTCTCTCCACCGCCGCTGGTCCCTAGCCCCTGCCCTGGGGCATGCAGAGCAGACGTGGTGGAGAAGTTCTGAAGATGCTGACACTGCGATCTCGGTTTCTTCATGTTTCTTAAAAAACCTGATTTTACAAACAAGCAAACAATCCAAACACTCTCCCATTCCCTCTTCCTCCCCAAACTCTCACCCCAAAGCCGTAACAAGCAGGAGAGAACAAGGCAAGTTATATATGGTATTAAATTTGGAGAAAGTACCAAGGGCAGGAATATATTTCAGGGAAACTATAAAATTATGGGCTGACAGGACAGGAAGATACAACTCAGAAACTGTGAAGCAACAGAACAAAAAAACACCAAGGAAATACCAGGGCTCAAGGTGAAAAACCTGTGAAAAATAATGATACCAGAAGAGATGGAAAGGAGAGAATGGTGAAACAGTTAGATTACTGGCTTTATGTGTCTGAAAATCGCAATGTTTTTTCACTTATAGATAATCCTTCAAAATAAAACTTAGATCTTTAACAGAAAAAAATGATACCTAATGCACACTCCCATTCAGACCTCAAAGGAAAGGAAGTTATCTTATTTCATCACCACCTCCTACTTAATCAGTTTCCTGTCTGGTTGGACATCTTTTTAACCTGCTTGGATCAGTTCACTGTATACTGAATGTATTTCCTAATATGGGAGGACTAGATTTTCTTTAGCATCTGGGATGAGGGAGAAGAGAACACTCACAATCACTTGAAATTGTCACAAGTAATTAAAAGGATTTTTTTAAAAAAATGTTTGAAAATGAGAATAATGGAAGTCCTGGTGGTTTAGTTAGCATTAGTTCATAGACACATGAATAAAGTACTATTTCAGGTCGCCAAAACAACATGTTCCACAACAAAGCTGAACAAATAAAATCTAAAATTAGTTGTAAGAAGAGGATGCAAAAACATTGAACTGCTCAGACCCTGCACCAGAAAATCAGATACTGAAAACTGCTCAAAAAAAGAAAACATGAGGGTTACAGCTGAAAATATAGAAGAGTGAAGGAGCACAGTAGGGAGAGTGAAGAAGTGCAGTATTTTCAGCAGGAATCAATGACTTACAATACTTTATTTCATAAGTGAAGTTTAAAAGATACACCTAATACAATAGTGTATAATTTTAAATAAATATATTTATTACAGAATCTTTTCTTTAATGCAAAATATTCTGCAATTTCTTGCATATTAGGGATGATTATGGACTTTGATTTAAGAACATGTATAATTTTATGATAAATAATCTACTTAATTCAAGAAGAAAAATTAACTGATAATTTAACATTTAGATTTTCTATATAATTTAATAGTTCATTCTCCATAATTTAAAATTATATAAAGTAAGACTTGTGATTAACTGACTATTAGTTACTAGGAGGAATGCTTGACTAATTATTTTTCCCAGAGATTTAAAATAAGTGTCAATAGAAAATATTGGAGACAGAGAATGAAATTTTAATTTTTAGCACATGAATTTTCATTATGCTTATGTAAGAAAGAGCTGATTTATCAAATACCTCAGGAAGTGGAAGTTTTAAAAACTTCCCTATAAATTTTATAGCCATATATTCAGTATAATTGGATGTTTGATCTATGATTCTATGATTCCCTTTGGACTGTGTGAAACCTTCTGCCTTAAAAACAATTTGTTCTTAAAGAATGATTTGCTATGAACAAATCCATACCTGTAATGTGGATTTTTTATTTCAGCTGATCATGCTATTAAAGAACTTGCATGACACATTCAGAATGTAATTTTTTACCATCTTTCTTCAAAAAGGAAAAATCCATTAACTGGAAAGCAAATAAAAAGGCAAATGGACAAAACACTGCTCCACCTCCCNGGGGGGTGGGGTGGGGGAATCCTATCTTACTGAGAAAAACGAGTGTTTAATTTTCAATTTTATATTCTAATTTTTCAGAATTTTTTAAGTAATCTGAATGACTCAAATCCACTGATTTCAGAAGTACTGAGTATCTCTAGTTCAATGCTACCTGGAAGATGCTGAGTAATTTAAAAAATCTAGCAGTGAGCTGGATTTTGTTTAAAAATCTTATTAGTGTCAATCAATGTTATTCATTTTGTCTTTTGAATCAAAATTTTCATCACATAAAGTAGTATTCTTCAGGTTATGAATTTCCCTCCCCTCCACCATTTTTCATTGGTCTACTAATTGCAAGTTATTTTTCCTCAATACCTCTTAATTAGAGTTTTTTTGTCCTTTCTCATGCCCTTGTAGCTGCTGCCCTATAACATATCTGTCAAAGTAGTTGTTTTGCATTCGTTTTCAACATAATTTTAGGAGTCTTTTTTTAGCATAACTTTGTAGGCAGAAAATTACTATTATTATTGGCAGTTATTATAAATCTTTTTAAATTCTTATTTGAAATTTTCCTGTAGTATCTATTAAAAAGATATTTAGAAAACTTTTTATAACTTTGTCAGGTTTCCATATTTATGCCCATATGTTAAGAAAATAATAGAATGTCTAAAATAAAACTGGTCTTGCCCTTTATATTTCAATGTTCATTAATTAAAATCATGCTGGAGAAAGCAACACCTACGTTTATATTTTCATTTTAGATATTCCCACTAGCTTGCATAGTGGTAGTAGAATTTTGTAAATAGATTAATTCTAAATGAACTTTTTCCTTCTAATAAGATGTTCACATTTTGAATTTACAGAAGGTAGTTTTATGCTTATTTCTTTCATATTTGATTCGAAATCCATTAGCACTATGCAAACATTTACTGCTTGAACATTGTTTGAAGCGTTAGAACTACTTTGTCAGAAAAATCTCAATCTCGTTCTGGCCACCATTAATACTGTTATTTTTGTGCCTATCCATTAATTCAGATGTGTTCTTTTACTTTCACTGCTATTGCTAAAGATTAGAAGTTATTTGGAAGATTAGAAGGCCAGACATCTTGAAGCAGGGCCATTTTCTATGTCCAAAGGTTCCAGTTATAGTGAACACTTAACAAGGGGAAAAAAGCTCATTGTAAACTAGTTCTAATTTATCTCTGTATATTACTCATATAGCTCAGCTGTAGCGTCTTGCCATATAAATGGATTCCATTGTCAGTTCATAGATTATTTTCTAAACATTAACTCCCAGTAGGCTACTCATAGGACTAGTGTATCAAGAAGAGAAAAAAATAATTATTTTGACATTTAGCATGGGAAAATTAAAGGGACAGAAAATCACAAATATATCTACAACACCCTACACAGGGTATTTTTGTATTCAAAAGAAAATGTGTACATTTGAACATAAACCAAAGTTTGTTCTGTTTGTCTTACCAAATAAAAAGAGAAACAAGGTAAGACTTTCAAGAAATTTACAAGTAAAAGCATTAAGAATACTGGAAACTGGGGGGTTTCTGTCAAATTTTTTTGGTTTTAGCCTGACTATATAGTTTCGCTCATAAGATTTCTTGTAAGATCTTTGCCATGGTTTTCAAAGCTATGTTTAACATTCTTTCTGAGATAAACAAGGTAGCAAAGACATTGTAGTAGAAAGACAAAACAGAAGGCCCAGAGATCCTGGAGAAGATCTGGGGCTGGGCGGGGGGGCACAAGGTTGAGACAAATTCTGGTCGGATATATTGAGGGGTGGATGGATTGATGAGTATTATAAACTTGGCGTGATAAAGCAACCTGGTGCATGCATCTTTGGAATTCTGGAAGATTCTGATTGAAAAACTGCACCTTTCCTTTTACCTATATTGATTTCTTTAGAAGTCTTTTTTCCTCTCTCTGATTTAGGCATCAGTACAAAAGAAACCAATGCCTTCTGGAGGAATTTAGGATACCACTTACAGCTTGTAAATAGACTGATTTTAGTTGTCATTGTTAAAAAAACCCAAATCTTCAAATAGTGGAATTTTATAATAAACTTAATATATGTATATGAATTAATGTGTATATAAATAAATGCTAAAAAAAAAAGCTGTGTCAAAATATTTTTATAAGAAACTAATTTCATTTATTTTGTTTAAAATACAATTTAATTATTTTGCCTGTAATTTTACTTCAATGGTTTTAGTATTTCCTTACAGATCTGTCCCAGGATAGAACAATACCAACCAGGAAAGATGGGAATCTTCCTGGACTGGAAAAAAACCCTCCTTCTCCACTTGCTATGCCTTTTGAATCAAAAGGCTTTCTGTCAAAAATGTGGAAAAAGGAAGTAACAATGATTTTCTTTATATATATATATACACACACACACACACAAACACACATATGTGTGTGTGTACATACATATGTATATACATCATATATGTGTATGTATGTATATATGTATGCATATATATGTATATTAAAAAGGAACAAAACAGTAAAAGAGAGGTAACAAGAAAAATCATCCCAACAAAACACACCCCTCTTTGCCCTCTTCATTTATTTTTTTTCCTTGATGTGGTTACAGCTGTGGGAGGAATAGGCTCACCATACATGCAAGGGGAGATCCCCCGGTTTTGTTGCTGAGATGGGCAAGTCCTTTATCCAATAGAAGAACAGCAGAAGATGGGGAAAAAAAAGCAGACAGGCTGGCAGCGAGCTGGGGCTAGTGCAGATAGGGTTCTCCTCTCTCTCTCCGGGGCTGTTGCAGGGCCGACCTGCACACAGCAGCTGAGCCGGTAAGAGAGAGGAAGCAGCAAGAGGTGGTCTTGGCCCCGGGGCAGGAGATGGGAGGAGCAGCACTAGCAAGGCAGCACTGTGCCCTCTTCAAAGATAGCAGCCCAAAAACCAGTGAGGCCTGCTGGTCCCTCGCAGAGTCTTTCTATCATCTCAAGAAAGCAGGAAGGGGGGAGGAAGGGCATACTCCACCCCCTCCCCTGCACAGCAATCAGGGCAGGAATGTGCCTGCTATCCTGCTTTTAAGTTGCAGAAGAGAAAAAATATTAAAAAAACCAAAACAATAATCTTTATTTTTATTTGAGAAAAAAAAACAACTTTGCATTCAAGAGAGTCATATAAAGTTCATCTACAAATGAGCATTTTTCAAAGACAGACATATGAAAAGATGCTAATGGCAGTTTTGACTAGAACTAGTTGGATTAGATGTAGAATTTACAGATAAGTTTAAGGATGTTTATTGTGAAGGTAGCTGTTCCTATATCAGTCATCTTGAGTTCATAATAAATGGAGAAAAATAGGAACTTTTGGGATAAGAAAGGTCTCATTTTTAGCTACCACTTCAAGACAAGACAAATCATCTTGTAGAAATCTCAGTTTCTTCTATCTGTGTGGTCTAAACAACTAAGTTGTCTGAAAATTTTTCATAAATGTTGTTAGCGATTTGTTGATTGAATAACATGATGAATTTGTTATCACTGCAAGTGATCACGGCCAGTAAGAAAATACAGTTCCAGTCGATAATGCAATTAATTTTCTGAAAAACAATAAAAAGCCCCAAAATTAAAGCAGTAGGAAAGTTTATTCACTGTAATTAATAAGAAAAATAAACAGAAATTAAAAAATTAAACAGAAAATAACCTTGAAATATAAAACCAAACAAAAAAGTCAAGTAGAACAATGTAGAATGTATATAGTGAAGATCCAAAATTAAAAAGTATACAATTACTTGAAACCTTCACACAAAATTGACTATACTAAGACCACGATTAACAGATATTATTATGGACTTATTAAGAATTTGCATTAAAAGTGTAATGGAGTATTAATTTTTTCAGGAATGTACTTCATAAGTTGCGGCATTTATTAAAAAATATGAAACCTCAGGGAAGCTATTTAAGAAAATGAATAGGCTATTTTAGAAACATTATGACATTGCTTGGACTGCTATTCACCATATTTCTTATGAACTATTTTGTTAAAATGCAGTTTACTTATTTATCTGGACATATCAAGAAAGGTAGCTGAAAATACTTGAGGCCAATATTATTGAAGAAAGTTGTAGTGGTTTAGCCTGAGGTGGATGCCAGGGTCTCACTACAGCCACTCTCTCACTCCCCCTCACCCAGCAATAGAGGAGAGAGAATATAACGAGAGGTTTCGTTACTCGTGATAAGGATCATAACATATTCTTTGCTAATCACCGTCACAGGCAAAACAAGACTCCACGTGGGAATAATAGTCAAGTTTATTACTAACAAGATCAGAGCTTAAGAGTGAGAGACAATAAGAAACACCTTTTACCCCCCACCCCCTCCTTCTTACATCCAACCTATTCTCCTGCAGCAGTCAAGGGAAAAGGCGAGGTGGTGGTGGGGG
>VXBA01002136.1:15275-136596 GCA_013399895.1 Serilophus lunatus | reverse complement strand
GCCCTGGCATCGTGTTGGCGCTGTGGCATCTCTGATGTGCTGCAGCCATGAGAACAAAGATGGCAGGCGGGACCGAGACTCGTGAATTCTTCAACGAGAAAACACCGGAAACTGAGGTGGGGCCCGACTGGCTGGATGCATGGGAAGCCAGCTGGACCAGGAAGAAGGTGACAATATCCATGTGAGACAGAGAAGGCTTAAAAGTCGAGGCATGGCCCCGCCCCACTCTTTTTTCGGCTGCTGCGGTGAGAAGAAGGATCGGAGCCCCGGTGTCCAGCGCCTGCAGACCCCACAGCGGGAGTCAACCCATTTCTCTCAACCCCGGAGCCATTTCCAGCTGGCTAGCGAGTATCCTTCGGAAAAGGGAAGGAGGGAACTGGTTTTCACCTGTGTTTGTGTTTTTCAGAGAGTTTGGAGGGACCAAAGTCCTTTGGAGAGACGGAAAAGAAAGGAGAGACACCTTTTCCTTCCCTTCCTCCTTATTTCTTTCAACTAGCCATCTGGCTGAAAGGAACAGTTCCCTTTCTTTTTTGTTTTGTTTTTTTTTTTTTTTTTCCTTTTTGTGTGGTTTTTTTCCTTGCGTGTTGGGGGTCCCTCAATGTAATTCTGGGGTCTTCGGTGGGTTACCCCTACCTCTCTCATTCAAATTCCTTGTAATAAATTGTTCTGCTGCTGACCATTCTATTCAGTTTTCCATCACTTTTATTGAACCTGCCCCCTGAATGCTAAAAGGTGGATCAAACCACCACAATCTCCTTCTAACTTTTTTCATTTCCTTCTTAAATATGTTATCACAGAGGCGTTCCTTCAACTGCTGATTGACCTGGCCTTGGTCAGCACTGAGCCCAGCCTGGAGCTGGCTGGCACTGGCTCTGTTGGACATGGGGAAACTTCCAGCAGCTTCTCGAAATAGCTTGCTCCTCAGCCCCTCCACTGCTACGAAAACCTGGTCACAGAGAAACCAATACAGAAGTATTTTACTTTTTATTAAAAATTACATGGTTACAGCTTTAGAATATGCAGACCTTCTGCTCCATGATTTATAGACTTTAGGCCAATTAGTGATTTCTAACAGGTAATGCCATTTCAAATGTTAAAAATAAAATAATTCTGATAGCTTTTACTTTATAGCTGAAAGGGCATCGTGGGCATCTAGTCATAGGCTTTAAGAATAACAGAGTAAAGTAGCTGCTTATGTATGAATTGCAAATGTTTGCAATGGGAATGTTTTACATCACATACGCCTCCTGGCTTCTCTGTTCCAAGGTGCTCCAAAAACCTAATAGAAGCAATAAAATCTGAGTTTTTAAGACCTCTTTTCAGGTTCTTTTTTTATTGAAAAGGAATTCAAATATTGATTTGTGTGGGAGTGGGAATGAGGCTTTCCGAAAAGTATCTACAAACTTGGATAAACTTGGATGACCTGTTTTTGAATGCCCAAATATGTGGACATCTATAATGCCAATGTTTGCTGTTTTCTGTTGATTATCTTATTTCTTCTTTTTCTTTATGATTTTACATGGAAAACTCTTTTTCATAAAGAATTATTATCTACAAATAAATAATTCAATTTAATATTTAAAATAATAGTAATTAAAAAAATAATGGACCATTAGTCCCAAAAATAGTAATCTGGTACTGACATTTTACTAAATGAGTCATGCTCAAACCACTCACCTGTGTTAAAGCACTGAATTGCATTTTTCATAAATTCAGCATGAAAAAATGCAATCTGAACCCTCCCTGCTGATCATATATTTAGCCTTTTAACACAAAACTCACTTAAAACACTCAAAATGTGATTATCTCCTCCATAGCACAATACCAAGTGGTAGGAAGACTTTGTATGCTGTGGCACAAAGGAAATCATAAAGTGAAAATTACCAGATGTTTTCTGCCTAGTGACAAAACCACTAAGGACCATAAGTGTGACCTGGTCTTTATGAAAGATTTAAAATGAATGTCTGAAATAAGTTCTAGCCAGTCAGTAGAGAAAGAAGTGTGCAGAACAGTAATGAAATGTGTATTAAGGGACTATATGTTCAAAACTGCATGTTGAAGAAACAAAATACAACAGATGCACACATGTATTGGGATTACATGGCAAGGTTTTAGTAGTGAGGGAACTATAAGGATGTATTCTTTAAGAAGACCCTTCTTGTGTGAAGAGCCAATCCCAGCCAGCACCAAGACTGAGCCACCACTGGCCACAGCAGAGACATCAGTGATGACAGTAGTACATCTAGGATAAGGTATTTAAGAAGGGGAAAACCTGCTGTGCAAAAAATAGCTGAAAAGAGGAGTGAAAATATGCAAGAGAAGCAGCTTTGCAGACACCTTGGGAAGTCCAAGTGAGGCAGACTGTGTCGCTGCAGCCCAAAGTTGGACATATATCAACCTACAGCCCATATAGGACCACGTGGTGGAGTAGGTGGATGTACCAAAAGGAGGCTGTGACCCTGAAGACAACCAGTCCTGAAGCAGGCTCCTGGCAGGACCTGTGCAACCATGGAGAAGCCCACAGTAGATTATGTTTTCTTGGGCAGAACCCATGCCAGAGCAGCCTGCTTGTGAAGGACTGAATCCCATGCAGGGATCTCATGCTGGACAGGGGAAGAGTGTGAAGCAGAAGAGGCAAAGAATTTTGAGCTCTCTGCAACGCCTACCCCATTCACTGTTCTCTTGCATCACTCGAGTGGAGCAAGCAGAGAGTGGTAGGGAAAGGGAGGGTTGAGGAGAAAGTATATTTCTCATTATCCTGTTCTGATTTGATTGGTAATAAACTAATTTGCCCAAACTGAGTGTCTTACCTGTTACAGAAATTGATAGTGATTTCACAATCTGTTTATATCTTGTCCTATGAACCTTTTGTTTATCATGTTTAATCCCCCCTGCACAGCTGAGAAAGCAAAGTAGAAGTGCAGCTTGGTGAGCACCCAGTGTACAGTCAATCAGCCTACCACAGGAACACAGGTAATTTAACCACAGAAACTGTATGAGTGGTTAGGCTGAAGTAAATGCAATTAGTTATGCAACTCAATCTCACAAATCTGACAGTATCCTATTTTGCTTATTCTTTATCTATACATGCTGCATAGACAGTAAGGAGTTTTTAGATTTTTTTTATTTCCTTGTTATGTTTAATAGAGATTACCAAAGCCCAGTAAGCATTAGTCATCTTTACTTCCTGCAATCTCTTTGCTTTTTTGTGGGTTTGTTGTTTGGTGGGGTTTTTTTGTGTTTTTGTTTGTTTGTTTGCTTTGCTTTTAGAAAGAGATTACATATCTGCACAAACAAAGAATTTTAGAAAAATATTGGTACTATTATTACAATTAGTTTCACATTGTAACTGTCCTGTTTTTCAATGTTTCGTGACCAAATATTTTCAAAGTTTTAGGACAGTTTCTTTCTCAATACTTCTACCAGGAGTTGAATCTTTGCTCATGACATTTCAGAACCTTGGGATGATACACTATTTAACAAAAGCTCAATCTTTGTGTGGAACTAAGCTGCAGTGAGTCAAATTGCTTTTCCACTGAAAATGACCTGGAGTAGTTACTTCATTTTATACATTACAAAACAGAAACCCAGGTAGAATGACTTTTTTAAAGTTAAATTTGATAATTTTTTTCTCTTAAAGTGGCAGATTAAAAGTTTAAAATTATTTCATGGGAAGAGCTCTATATAAGGATCTTGCTATCACTTCATAAAATCATGGAATCCCAAATTGGATAGGACTCATCATCTAGTCCAACCTTTGTTTGCAAAACAAGGTCTAGAAAAGACAACCCAGAAGCTTCTCTAGTTGAATATTAAAATTGTGCAACATTGGAGAGTTCAACACATCCCCAGGGAGATTATTCCAGTGACTTACTGTCCTTATTGTGACAAATTAGTCTTTTGTGTCCAGCTGGAATCTCTGTAGGAATAACTCATTGTAAAAGGGATTCATCTTTGTAGCAACCCTTTGAATATGGCAATAAGATTTTGCCTAAGCCTTCTTCTCTCAAGTCTGTGAAAAACAGTTCTCTCAGCTGTTGCTCATAAGGTAGGTCTTCCAGCCTTTGATCATCCTTGTGGACAGTCTCTGAAGCCTCTCCAGCCTTCCACATCTTTCTGTACAGTAGGGACGTAATTTTTCCTTAATATTTCTGTCTTTCATGTTTGAGAGATTTTTCCTTTGGCTTGTACATTTGGGTTTTTTTTTCTTCAAAATAGAAGTAATATTTCTTACATGAATACAATTTTTTCCTTTCATTTCCTTCATCTATGGTCAAGGCCCTTAATGTTAAAATTAGCATCTGACTGATGCCTTAAGTGTTATGCCTTCTATTTCTGGGAGTTCACTTTAGCTGGGTAGTTTGAAAGCTAAGGGCCCATAGAGGCCCATGTTCAGGCGTTAGCATTCTTTTGTATAGATAAAAGAGTAGCAGGAGAAAACATAGGCTTAGGCCTCCCAGGCCCACCACAGGGAATTCCTGGGAAGGGACAGGGACACCCTTGTTGGATACTTAAAGGACATAAAAATTTGATGGGCTTCAGTTGGATGTTATGATGGGTGATAATTAAGAAGGTTATAAATATAGATAGATTGTTATTCTTTTCATATTTGGAACATGAGATCTGTGCCAGTAAAGCTGTACTCCTTTCACTCCTACCAAGCTGCATATTTGTCTCAATTTTCTCATCTTGTCTACAAGTAACATGACCTTACTGACTTTATGCTAGGTTACTAGCTAAGTGATGACTACTTTTAATCAACGTAGGTATTTACAATACAGTTATTTTTAATTCTTCCTGCTTCCACAGTACACCATGAAGTGTTATCAACTGGACACCCTTCTAGGTAGGAAAATGAGCTGTGCTGATGTTGTGACAGGCAACGTAGTGGACTTTGCTAAAAATGTGTTGTGTCCTACACTCAAGCTTCTAGATACACGCTTTGTCTATCCTGCTATGACAAGTCTTACCATACCTATTAACTTACTTTTTTAGTAGAACTTCATTTGCAACAGCATTTCAGCTTGTATTAACTTGGTATCCAAAAGAGCTATATTAATATAATGACATTTAGAACCATCTGGAAATGTGAAAATATAAACTCTCATTCAGTAGAGAACAAATGGAGACATGTTAACCAAAAAGTCTGTAAGAAGTGAAAATGATATAAAACTTCATTCCTGTCAATCCCATATTTATGGTTATTGATTGTCTAGCATGTTGACACTTGGAACTTAGCCTAATATTTAAACTTAGTGCTACTAAAACTTTCTTCATTGGCCACAATATTTTGAAATCTCCTCTTTGTGTCTGCCCTATCCTGCAAAATACACATCAAAAATCCATGCTCTGAGATAAGGTGAACATCTGATTAATTCTTTACAAAGACAGCCACGGTGCTTCATTCCAGTCTAGCCTGTTTCATAATAATACTGACAGATACATCTTATTCTCAATAAAATTCATAATTCCAAAACAGATAGAACTACAAGGCAGAAAGGTACAAGAATGGAGAGTATGAGGTTTTTTCAGAAATAAATCATATTTTCTCAACAGTTCTGAATTTTCTGTCCCATCTGTATGTTAGTTGATTTAAGTAGTGAGCTGCTTTGCTAGCCTCTTGTTAGTAGACTCTTATCTNTTTTTTTTTTTTTTTTGAGACTGGAGAAGGATTTGTACCATTAAAATCACCACAATAAACAGTTAAAATGTATTAGATAAAAAAATCTGTCTATAAATACTTTGCTCAAAATGCATATTGATGCTGCCAACAAAATTTATGATGTTTTACAAATATTCTAGTTTATCTAATTCTATGTTTCATTTTTTTACTCTCCTATGAGTTCGTACAAACTAGAATTAAAAAGAAAGTTTCACTTGGAGGTACCAAATCAATTGCAGTCTAAGGAAGTACAGTTACTGTAAATAACACACAGTAAGGTTCTTCTTTGACTCAACATAGTAGCCAAAATAAATATGCTATTTAGATATGACACCCGAATACAGAACCTAGGTGAATCATGAGTACATTAATGTTACTTTTAATTTTAATATAAATATTAATATAATTGCCTAATTTTAAAAAGTGTGTTTTTTATAATTCACCTTGGACTGGAAAATAAGTCCTTTGGAATTGCATATTATACCTATCCAATCTATTCTAACTAGAAATAACCTCTGTTAGGTTTTATTTAGCTGATTTTTGAAGCATGTTACATAGAAATATTTTGGCTGGAATACAAGGAATAATGTTTAATTCAAAATATGTAAAACTTCTAATCTGTTACTTCAGTTGGCCACAATGACATGCTAGCATTCTTACCTATTCTGGTAAGATGACCATTAGAATCAGTGGATGCAAAAATAGAAAACATACTTGTTACCGATGCACTGTAGTCAGAAAAACAATAGTGTATTGATGCTTACAATTCCCAAAAATACTTTATACATTACATTTTTGAAGCATGTATTCTAGAAAATTCCTGTCCATGTTCTATAGTTTAGAAAAAATGGAAATATTGTCCAGCCCAGAGTAACATGAGTTATTCACTGAAGACTGTTACTTAAAATAGCGAATATTTGCTTTTCAATCCTAGCATCACCTACCTCTTGTCTCCTTTTAGATTTATATTTTATTGAGACTTCCACTTCTATGGTCCTATGATCTCTCTAAAGTAACTAATATTCTTACCTTTCATCAGATCTCAATATTTATTTTCTTAATGCAAGAAAATTAAAAGAACTGAACTGGATAAACCCTACTGTCCAGTGGATAAAGACCACAATAGTACCCACTCTCTGAAACTGGATTTTTTAACAGAGGTTTGTATGAAAAAAAAACAAACCAAGTCAAACCAACAAACAAATAAAACCACCCAAACCCCAAGCAATACCTTAGTATATGTTCCAAGTCTGCAGAGATATAAAATGAGGAATTAGAGATTCACGGTCAAATGTTCTTTGTTTTGTAGAAAAGTGAAATTAAAAAAACAAATAAACAAAACCATGTTGATGGATGGCTATTGGAACAGGGGCACAGGTCTCTTGAGCCGTTGTACAAGCAATCCTCCTGTTAGCATGAGTTAGAAAAGGCTGTTAGCATAAGTAGGCCTCTGTGAGAAAATGCAAGGCGGGCTGGTAAGGAAGTGTGAAGTTGTTTACAACAAGCAGAAGATCTAATCGGTGAAGAACGTGGGAAAGGACCCTGGAACAAGACACTGCAACTTGGTAGCAAGGAACTGCACCTGTGGCAAAGTCCAGTAAACACTGGAAAGCCCCAGCATAGTTTAAGAGTTAAACAGTGCAAATGCAACCATTTTAGAGCTTGGCCAATAGCATAGTGCCTGGTAGGCATAATTAACCAGAATGTAATAAAAAGGTTTGGATTTTTGCAATAAATGGAAACTTGCATTATCAATCATATTGACTGGTTGCTTGCTTTCCCCCCTCATCCACAAAACCAGAACTCAAAACTCCCTATAGCAAACATTTATTTTAATAGCTGGGGTTTTTTAAGCATCACATTTTATTTTCCTTCTGTCTCAATCAATATTTTATTACTATGTCCTTATTTTCAATGTGGTCTAGCTCTGTTCTTTCATGTTGCAAGGCCTCTTTTTCACAATAAAATAGTGTATAGAAAAATTTTTCACTTACTTAAAAAAAAATACGCCTCAGTTTCTAACATCAATTGTTGATAAACTTAAGCCTTGAAGTAATGCAAATCCAGCTTACATATATTTTAGCATCTTTTCAAAAGGACTCAATCATACTAATGTAAATTGCTAAGGTTGACGAATTTTTAAGGTATTCTAATTGATTTGGAAGAATATTTAAATTAAGTATTCAAGAACATAACAGAAGTAATAAAACTACTCTAAAAGTCCAATCAGTCTATTCTATGAATAAACAGCCAAGAATAAAGTAAAAAAAAATTAAAAAAATCCATTTTTATGGACTAACTCGATCTTTTTAACATTTACGCTACTATGCACCATTGGGTTACACTGCTCTTGGGAAGCCTGAGATATCAACAACACCATTTCCCTAATATCTTGCATTTTTAGAGTTCTTATATAATTACCATTACACCTGTGATGATAATGGACTTTTTGAGTTGTTTTGTTGGGGTTTTTTTATCTTTAATTGAAGAATAAAAACTAAAATTATTTTGGTACATTTCATTAAAAAAAAATAATCTTACTTATGATTACTTGATCGGCAGATATTTTTAAATATTCTACTATTTTTCATAATAAACTGAGGAATAATATATTAATAATTTAATTTCTTTCTGCATAAATTACTGGAATAATGTAATAAATAAACACATAAAGCACTTAAAACTTAGACTAATAGGAAAAAATATTGCCATAATGATTGTGCCTACAATAGAAGTATTTTTTTAAGATGCAAACCAATTATTCATGAATGAATTTGATCCTGAACATTAAAAATAGAGAAATGCTTGGAAATATCTTTGAACTAATTTCCACAATATATTTAGGTTTCAAATGTATACAAATAAAAAGAATGTCTTAGATTTTTTCATTTCATTTGTAATCTTAAACATATCCCTATTTTTTACAGGAATGTAAAAGAACAGCAGTTTGAGCTAACAAAACAATCTGCACATATAAACACTGAAAACTTCATTTCAGCTAAGTGTTTTTCTTCTGACTATTTCAAAATCATCCTCATTATTTGCCTGCTCATTGGAAAGGTGTCACTCAATAGCAGATTCCTCAAGCATGTTGACAGATGTCTACTTCGAAATGCCTTCTGAGTGGCTAATGCATCAGTAAGACATTAAATTATATTGTCATCTGGAGAGAGGCACTAAGCTGCTAAATTAGATGTGAGCACTGGCTGCTTAGTGACCTTTGGACAGAAATAGTGCTTCTACCCATAAACATTATAAGGCCATGGGATTTATTTCAGTTCTTCACAAAGGCTGACATTTTGCAAAAGCCAGGAGCAACTCTGCACTGATTTTTGTTACCTAGGAAATATCTCCCTTTGGTATCCATTAGCATGGGTCAAACTAATTCAGACTAAAAGACCATTAGATCTGATAAAGTTTCAAAGGAAAAGGATTCCTAGTGTTGCAGATGGCAAAGTTGTTCCAAGAATACTTTTTTCTTCATTTTGTTTTATATGATTGCTCACGAGAATTTATATCCTGAATATTTTGACAAAAAACCAAAATTCTTCAAAAAGATAATAGTTGACAGGAAATCAAGAGATTATCCTTCACTCCCTGTCACCTTGCTCATCTGTGATTGGGATAGTAGCATGTTTCACTTGCAAGAGAATTGGTCAGAATCGAATTAGATGCTAGAGAAGGGATTGTATGTAACCTGTACTCCTCAGCAGCAATACTTCCCCAACAAACTCCTCCCCACCTGCAATTTGTGCAAATCCAACCCATTCTTCAGCTGTTTTGGGAATAATGTGGTTTTCAGATACATTCAGATTTGAATCCTGATGTATTAGAGTACTAGGATTTTACCTTTACTTTGCTACAACACAGATGGACTCTTTGAAATAAAGATCCCAAAAACTGCTAAAAAACATGAGTTGCACATATACTAACCCAAAAGCTAATAGCAAATAAAGCACAGAGAACTTTTTAAAGTGTATAAAACCCAAATAATTTTTTTTCATGTGATTTGCCCATTTAATATTAACACACCATGTGTTATTGGTAGATATTACAGTTGAAATGACAACTCAAGAGAGATATGGAAAAAAGCCAGTAAAAAAATTAAGTTATGAATATAAATTCATAATACTAACAAATTATTTATTGGCATGTGTTGTGGCAAACAGAAACATACTCACACGAACACACTTGCATAAAAATCTTTATATTTTAAAACAGTTTATGAGGGACTACATCATGAGTTAATGATATCAAGATATTATGTGAATTAAATCTTTACAAAAACCTATATTTGACATGCATGAGGTCCTTTTTCTAATTTTTTCTCATTTTCATCCTTTTTTTTCTTTTCCATTTCTTATCATTCTCCATTCCAATTATTAGGCAGAGTAATGTGATAAGAATAGAGAATTCAATGCAGTTACAATGAAAATAAGGAGTCAGACCCCAGGTTTTGTGCTGTCTCAGAGTGTTTTAATCTAATTAATGAATAAAATTGTGGAGCATAAAATAAATTTATGCAACTTTTAAGTTCATGTAGAGTGCTTTATAGCTTACTTGGTAAAGCTGACTGTTAAATGGGAGACTAATGTTATTGAATAACCAGGGATTAATATATCTAATATTCATAAAGGTCTGATAAAAATTAATCTTGAACCCTGCATTAGCCTTAGTGCAATATGACACTGAATGCCAAGAAGACAGAGATCTGACCCTCCAGAGTACAAAAGATATAATTAGAATTAATATGTTAAGACATTACGTATCTTCATTGTTGATGCATGGACTAAGATCACCTTGGAGCTTAATTAAAAAAATACAAAGTACCTGTTCAGTACAAAAATTAAAAATATCTATAATAAATCTCAGACCAGGTTCATGCTGTGCACAAAATCCTTTCAAATACCTGAATATTTGAAGATGAAGATTTATCTTGGATATAGTTTTATTAGAGATTTTACTACAGTCTAGCTATATTCCATATGAAATGTACTACTATATCTCTTTAAAAAATGGAAATGTGGCTATAAAGCATCATGATTATATTTTGTCAGATAAGTCCCTGGGCACTTCTAATTTTGATCTTTAGTTGTTTTCTGCTTTTCTGAGTAAATTCTGAAGTATAGGTTTTAAGTATTTTTAAATATTAAAATCTTTTGGGGAGTAATTTTATAAGTAATTATATACAGAAGTTTTCAAGGTAGGTGTCCATACATTTAGCCTAAATTAAATAAACAATCAGACTCCATAAAACTGGAATAATTCTTAAGTCTAATTTCTCAAAATTCTGCATTACAAAATACAGTTGGTAAGTTGTTTTTTCTTCCTTGTAAAATGATGTATACAATAAAGTTTTTAGGATTTTTTAAAACTGGTAAGTAGAATACACTCACATTTGATAGCAAGAAACCACTGTAGCCATATGTTTATGCATGTTATGGAGTTAAGTATATGTAAATATGCCCAAATTTGATGTAGTTTGATGTTGTTTGTTTTGGTTTTTTTTTTTTTTAGTTTACTTCTCTGCTCATACTCTACGAAGTTTCAGATTGGATAAAGAGAAGCTTTGCTAACTCTGAAACCATAGAAAAAATACTGAACTCTAAGATTAAGAAAAGGCAGGTCTTAAAATTAAGGAGTCATAGAATGCTTTATGATGTTAGGCACCTTAAAGATAATTTAGTTCCAACCCATTGCAAATGGCAAGCACAACTCCCATTGTCTAGGTTGCTAAAAGTGCATCCTCAAACACTTCCAGAAATGAAGCATGCATAACTTCTCTGAGCAACCTGTTCCAGTGCCTCACCACCCTCAGAGTAATAGTTTCTTCCTTGTATCTAATCTAAACCTACCCTCTTTCACTTTAAACCGATTCCTCCTTTTCTTATCTCCAAATAACCTTGTAAAAAGTCCTTCTTCAAAAGATCTGCAGCTGTCGATCACTTGCAATTTCAGAAACTTTAACATACTTTACAGCCATTCCGTTGCAAAATATTTCTCCTGAAAAGCATTTTTCACAAGCAGAGTGTGTCATGTGTACACAAACAAATGGAGAAAGCAATGAAAATGAGATATGAATTGGAAACTTAGTTTAAGTTGTAATATCTTCAGAAATCATTGGTCGTAATCCTTGATCATTGATTAGTTCATTAAGAAATATTTAGTTCTGTACATCTGAAAATAAAACTATGTCCTGGTTTAGTGGACAGTTATGGACTCTAAATTTAATAATTTAAATTTAAATAAAATAATATGAGACAACACAGCATAGGGAGTTACCAACCTTTATTATGTAATATAATCTATATTATATAATATGTATTATATAAATATATGTATGTATTTAAATGAAAAGTAGAAAACAGAAGAACAAAACGACGGAATAACCAAGAACAAAAAATTATTCAGACACAACTACCCCTTTTCCCAAATGTCCTTGACTGCAGTGATAGCTGTGATGCTGTAGGGAGTGCTTTGACTCTCTTTGGAGGCAGAGGAGATGTAGTTGCTCTCTGGAAGCTATCAGGGGACATCAGCAGGAGTGGGCAGGAGGAGGGCTACTCACGACAGAAACCGGAAGGAAAAACACTGGTTCGAGTTGAACTATTGGATCGAGTAGAAATGAAGAAAACAAGGATCTGAAGGGTAGAGTCCACCTGCCATCTCTCTTTCTTCCCACAGCCAGAACTGAAGAGGTGGGAACAATAGCTGACCACATGGAGTTCCATCCACTGCCAAAACACAGCCTGTCTGCACACTGCAGTGGCCAAGTTCAAAGATGCCAAAAGCTGGGCGCACATGTCATTTTAAAACATCCTCCATTTCCATTTTCCCGTGAATTGCCATATAGTGGAAGCTCCCACGCATTGGCTCATCCCACCTTGCCTCTCCCCATGACCCTGCAGGAACGCGGGGGCAGGTGCTGCCAGCGCAGCCAGCAGGCCATGCTGGGCTGCACCAGAAATGCCTCTGCAGTACCATTGAGGTCAATGACAATAAGGTTGAGTGTCTATGGGTCAGAATCTGGGGGAAGGCTGATGTCCTGGTGGGAGTCTGCTATAGACCACCCAGCCAGGATGAAGACAGGGATAAATCCTACAAGCAGCTGTTGGATGTTTCAAAATTTCCAGCCCTTGTTCTTGTGGGAGATTTCAACTTGCTGGATGTCTGCTGGGAGCCCAACATATCAGGGAAGAGACAGTCTAGGAGGTTCTTGGAGTGTATGGAGGATAACTTCCTGTTGCTGATAAGTGAACCTACTGGGGTGGAGCCCTGCTAGACTTGCTGTTTACTAACAGAGGAGGGCTGGTGGGAGGCCATCTCAGGTGCAGTAACCATGAAATTATGGTGTTTCCAGTACCCTGCCGAGTGAAGAGGGGTATCAAAAAAACATCTATCCTTCCAAAGGGCAAACTTTGACCTGTTCAGGAGGCTGGTTCAGAAAGTACCTTGGGAAACAGGCTTTAAAAACAGAGGGGTCCAGGAAGGATGGACATACTTCAAGGAAGAAATCTTGAAGGCACAGGAGCAGGCTGCCCCAGTGTTTTAAAAGATGAGCTGGTGGGAAAGACAGCCAGCATGGTTTGACAGAGAAGTTTTGAAGGAACTTAGGGGAAAAAAGAAAGCTTATCACCTTAGGCAAAAATGGCAGACAACTCCTGAAGTGCTTAAGAATATTATTAGATCATTCAGAAAGAAATTTAGAGAGACAAAAGCGTAATTGGAACTTAAACTGGCCACTTGCATTAAGGGGAACATGAAGCATTTCTATAAATACATTAATAGCAAAATAGTGGTAAGGAAAACTTCCATTCTTTGTTGGACCCAAGGGAGAACAACCAAGGACAAGGAAAACGCTGAGGTACTTAACACCTTCTTTGCCTCAGTTTTGAACAAAAAGACAGGTCATCCTCAGGATGACTGGCCTCCTGAGCTAATAGACAGTCCTGAGGTGCTGAATAGTCTCCCTGCAATCCAGAAGGAAGTGGTTAGTGGCCTGCTGAGCCACGTGGATCTTCACAATTCTATGTGACCAGAGGGAATCCATTCTAGGGTGATGTGAGAGCTGACAAAAGAGTTTGCCAAGCAGATCTTTATCATTTATCACCAGTCCTGGCTCACCAAGGAGGTCCCAGATGACTGGAGGCTGTCCAGTGTGATGCCCATCCACAAGAAGGGCCAGAAGGAAGACCTGGGAAACTGTGGGCCTATCAGCTTGACCTCAGTACCCAGCAAGGTCATGGAGCTGATCATCTTGAGTGTGATTGCATGGAACATACAGGACTGACAAGGGAATAGACCGAGCCAGAATGGATTTAGGAGGGATAGGTCCTGCCTTGATCTCTGTTTATGATTTTATGACTCACCTGGTGGAAGAGGGCAAGGCTTTGGATGTAGTCTACGTGAACTCAGCAAAGCCTTTGACACCATCTCAAATAACATCCCCCTGGAAAAAGTGTCAGCCCACGTCTTGGACAGATGTACTTTTTGTTGATTTGAAAACAATCCCATGCAATGCTACAGGCTGGAGACAGATGGACAAAAGCCAGCTATAAAAACAGCTGGACAAAAGCCAGCCGGACAAAAGCCAGAGAGAAAAAGACCTGGAGATACTGACTGACAGGAAACTGAACATGAGCCAGCAGTGTGCCCAGGTGGCCAAGAAGGCAAATGGCTTCCTGGCCTGTATCAAGAATAGTGTTTCCAGCAGGACCAATGAAGTCATTCTTCTCCTGTACTTAGCACTGGTGAGGCACCTTGAGTACTGTGTCCAGTTTTGTGCCTCTCAATATAGAAAGGATGTTGAGGTGACGGAGTTTGTACGAAGAAGGGCAAGAAGGCTGGTGAAGGGACTGGAGCACAAGTCCTGTGAGAATCAGCTGAGGGAGCTGGAGTTGTTTAGCCTAAAGAAGAGGAGGCTCAGGGGAGAACTTATCACCCTCTGCAACTACTTGAAAGGAGGTAGTAGCCAGGTGGGTATTGATCTCTTCTCTCAGGGAAGTAGTCTTGAGCTGCACTGGGAGAGGTTTACGTTAGGTATAAGGAGGAAGATCTTTACAGAGAGAGTTACTGGGCATTGGAATGGGCTGCCCAAGGAGGTGGTGGAGTCACTGTCCCTGGAGGTATTTAAGAAGAGATTGGATGTGGCGCTTAGTGCCATGGTCAAATTGACAGGGTGGTGTTAGGACAAAGGTGGGCCAAGATGATGTCAGAGATCTTTTCCAACCTAATTTATTTTGTGGTTCTTTGATTCTGTGATCACAGTAGAATGTAATTTAAAAATGAAGCATCTGAATGGGAGAAGAGCCTGATAAAAATGGACTGTAGGTATTTTTATAATGTTAGTTTTATAAAAGAAAATGAACTTCAATATGCGTATTACAGTCATGTACAAATCAGGAAAACCACAAATATAATTAAAAAATTTTAATGTAACAAAATGAGGATCAAAGTCAAAACTACACTCTCTTTTGTTATTCTACTTTGACTCAAAATTAGCAGTTTATAAATACAATTCTAATTTTCATTTATTTCAGTTTAATTTTCTTCTGATAGTGAAATTTCCTGTTTACATGAATGAGATATTCATATGCCTCATATCACATCTCATCACTCATTACAGGTCCTCTTTCAATTTTAATGGTTTCCTGTTTCTTTTTTAAAAAGTGTGTTCTTGCTGAAATTTTTTGCTCTTGCTAACTCCTCATTATTTCCTTTCTTTTAATCAAGAAACAGTACTGAAAATGTATTAGAGATTTAATCCTACTATTGTTTCCAGATCTCTTTTTTCAGCTTTATTTTTATCTTTTCTCTCTGTCCCCTTCTTCCTCATATATCATATTTTTATTACAATTAAATGTTAAACATCTGAGGTTCAACTTCTCCAATCCTTCAGGAATTAGAGAAAAATTAAAGAGCAAGAGACACTGAATCTAAAACTAAATGGCTAGAGAACCACCCATTTTTAAAATTAAGCTTAGTCTATTTTTAATCTTCTTTTATGTAGGAATACTAGTTAAATTTATTACTAACAAGATCAGAGCTTAAGAGTGAAAAAAAACAGTGAGACAGCTTTGCCCCCATGTCCTCTTCCTTCACATTCAACCGTTCAACCTTCTCTTCCCCAGTACATCAGGGAGACAGGGAGGGGGGTTATGGTTAGTTGTTGTTCCTTGCTGCTGGTTAGGGAGGAGACCTTCCAGTGCATTCCCATGGGGTCCCTCCATAAAATATTATGTTCTAAATCTAGAATAATCAGTTAGTTTATTTGATGTCAAAAGTTGCAATTGATTAATGTTGCAGTGAATTAAAGCAGTCATTTTACTTCTGACTACAGTCCAAAATTATTTTCAGTTATTTTATCTACTTTTTTCTCCCTTAAAAATACTTAATATATAGATACACATAGCAGAAATAGGAACTCTCCTCTGCCTTAGTTCTAAAGACACTTCAGAAAGGTCATCTGTAACACTCCAGCCCTGAGCCACCAGCTCTCAGACTCAGCCAGGAGTTCTTTAAAGAGTGTAAGGAGGAGGATGACTCCCATGTTTCATGTCCCTTTGTAAATGTATGAGCCGTAATAACATTCACATCTGATGTGTAGGTAGATGCAAATGAAGAAGAATGAGACTCCACTTGCTTGGAGATTGCGGATTATCCATCCAAACTGGACATTTCGGCATGTGTGGACGACGGATGTGAAGGCTAGGGTTGTGTCGATTGTATAGTGTGTTGCTAGAAGGATGCCAGTAACGATTTGTGAGGCAGATGCCTAGGAGAGAGCTGAAGTTTCATCATGCTGAGATATTTGATGGTGTTGGCAGATCGGTTAGGGAGTTGTTAACTATTTTTAGGAGGGGATAGTGTTTATGAAGGTTGGGAGTCATTAGGATTGTGGTCTATATGTTGATATAATCATGATTAGGATGGATAGGGCAAACGACCCTAAGTAAGTTTTGATTACTCCTGTGTGGAGGGTAGTTGAGGCTTTGGAAGCTTCAAGTTGTAGAGTAGCTAGGCCTTCAGGGCCTATTTTTTTGTATCAGTACATGTTGATTAGGTGGGAAGCAATTTTTTGTCCATTGTATAGAAGATTTACGGAAGTGAGACAGTGTATTAATGGGTTGAAGTACCCTAGGGTTGATGAGAAATTTAGAAGGGGGGTTTGTTTGGGTTTAATGAGAGAGTGAGTTATTTTTGATAATTCTAAGGCTGTAATAATACCTAGGATGGTGGTAATGATGGCTGTGGTTTTTGTGAGACAGAGAATAGACAGAGTAAGAGAAGAAGGTACAGACTTTTCCTCAAGAGGTAGTTTTACTAATAATTTAGGGGAGGAAATAGAAGAGCTTGACAAAAATTCCCAAAGAGTATTATTCCACTAAAGCATTGACACAGCATAAACCAATCCATACACTTAATCAAGACCAAATACCTCCAGCTTTAAGGTACTCAGCACATCAAGAGAGCAAAGAAAGAGGAGGGGGAGCAAGAAGACAGAAGAAGGAGAAAAACAGAGAGACAAATATAGCTACCACTGGAACCTTCTGGAACACCAACTCTCATATGTCCAGATGGCAGGGCTGCAACAAGTGGAGAACATATGACTTGAATTTATCTGCTCTGGTACTTGTGGCCACCTCCCCCTAGGCAGGACCTCAGTCCCATTGCCCATTCTGGAGCTCTGGGGCAGGGTGAAGGGCAGTGTTCCCACCATCTCAGCCAATCCAAGCCTGGGCTAGGGACCCCGTGAGGTCCCTAAATACACTTCTGGGTTTTTAGACTGGCAGCTGCCACAGGGCTGCCCCATGAGGTTCGCAGGCACTGGCACATGGGGTGGGAGGTTACCTCACCTCTGTGAGGTTGGACTCATCCCTTTCCCCCACATACACACCCTCCAGACCTGGTTCTAACCCAGCACTATAAACTGGTGCCACATACCATCATCATCTAGGATGCTCAAGTAAGAGGCAGAGCCAGTCCAAAAAGCTGTTGCACCCTTAGGCCATTAGCACTTTTCAAAAGTTCTCATGCAAGATATTATTATTAAAACCATGTTAAAGCAGATTTGATGTTATTTTCAGTGCTGCCAAGAGCTTGTTCCAAATATATCTGTGGCACTGTAAAGTCAGATTGTAAATTACTTGTTACGAATGTGACACTTCGTATACTGACTTTCTTATTCAAGTCTCAATGACTTTTCTTTTTATACTTGTTGTTGTTTATGGCTCTATTACTTTTCTTTCAAAACCTTGAAGGACTTAAAGCAGTCTTTCTCTTGAAATCTATCAACAGTGTATCAATTGGTATGCTAGTTAATTTAAATAATAATCAAATCTAAAAGCCTAGTACAAAGATAATTTTGTATTTATTTCTGAAATGTTCGTTTCAATCACGCCAAATGAAAGTGTTGGAAAAATTTGCTCACATGTTAATACTAAATATTAATACTAGACTTTCTTCTTTGTTTTCAGTGGAGAGGGGATATTGATTCTCAGAATGCAACAACATAACATCTATCAGAAGAATTCACCTAAACCTGAAAAAAAAAATCTGGATTTTCTCTAAAATTGTCAGGTCCATTTCAATGTCTTTCAGAAGCATATAAAGGCTATGCTCAGGAGCATTTAAAATCATCTAGTTATAGTTCTACTTTTACTTCCGTCTTTGAATTATATCAATTCATATTTTTATTCATTTAGTTTAGTGATGACAACAAAAGGAGGCTTCATGCTGTTCAAGGAAAGACTGAGGCACTGAAGAAAGCCTTCCTCGCTCAGAGGGAAGGAGTGCCAGGGAGAGAGCTTATTGCTCTGGGAAAGGTCCAGAAGATTAAGATTCATCCTGGGTTGTACAAAGGCTGAAAGAGACGCTGGACCAAGGGAAATTCCAGCTCGATGTTAGAAATGTTCCACAGTAATGATACTGAACCCTGCACATGAGTTGGAGATTCAAAAATAATCATTTTTAGTTATTTGGATTTGGGAAAGCAGGGTTGTAAGAAAAGTAGAGTGTCTGTGAAATTAGAGATAGAATAGTTAGAACAGACACTACAATAGTCAAAAAATAAGCAAACTTTCTAAGGTCCTCAAGGTCTCCTAAAGGCTCTGTTGCTAAGTGACCATGCAGCAGGTGGCTGGGGGCAGAGAGAGAGAAGAACTCAGGCTTCATCCCTGTCCATGCCTGGGCGTTGAGAAGAAGGGGATTGGGGAAGGATCTTGGGACAGGAACCAATCAAGGGTCAAGGATACACCCACTGTGGAAGAGGTATTTAAGATGGCTTGGTCCCGTGGGACGGGGAGGGAGAGGGAATTTTGAATTCTGTAAACTTCCCTCCCAGCATGCCGAATAAAGCATACCTATCTCAAAACTCATCTGAGTTCTGAGCAGTGAATCACCGACTCACCGCTCCCTCAAGATACTGGGTGAAGATCAGCCACATGAAGCCCACGATATAAATTGGCCAGGCTCTATATGGGTAGATATGAACAAACATCCTTTCCTACTTAAATTACTCTATGATTCTAGATATACATTTACTGAAGCTTGACTTGCCATTTTCAGATAAGTAACATACAAATCTAAACCTGTTCCCTCATACTATTTGATTTAATAAAGTCATGGTTCAGAAATTATTCACAGAAATTGGTACTAGAGGTATTTCCTCAAATTAATGTGTTATTCTAGGGAATCCAGTTAAATTGCCGGTGAAAGTGAAAATAGGAAGTAATTAGCATACATCTTTCTACTCATCCAACTCCTCAAAATTATATTCTTCCCAAATGAGTTGAAGACAATAATTAGAATCTGTATCTATAATCTCATAAATTTGTATACTTGTGGTGCAAAAAGCTAACTTCCTTTTTTTCATTTTAGAATATAAATTGAGATTTCATTTAGCAGTGAATTCTTTTGCATGCAAATGGAGACAATTGTGCTTCAGTATTTGCTCACAAATGCTATACTCTGACATGACTGCATGTATAAAAAAATGAAAAACTCTAGTTCCACAAATCCCTAGATATGTGTACTTTTTTAAAGTGTATACATAATTATGTCACTACATTTTCTGTATTCTTAAGAAAGTCTTATAGCTAAACTATGATGATGACATAAGGTAGTCTCTGTTCCAAAGGTGAGAGAAGTTCGTCGACCACTAGTGAACCTGGCTAACTTTGTAAATAAAGTAAGGGCTTCATTCCTGTTTCTTATAGTGATCTCAGCTTTTGTGGGTAAACTACATGTATGCAAAAATGGGTAGAGTTCTGTCATAATGTGTCATTTATGTCTATGTTAATGTATTAATGGATTACTGTAGAAGTTATGCTATAGACTGGATATTCTGTCAAGCTTCTTTAGCTAATAAATATCTATGAGCAGAAACATCTACTGACAGTGTCGGTAATTAGACATTCTAGTAGTAGAGCCTTCTGTCCCTTTGGTCTTCATGGAATGGCAGTGGACAGGAGCCATTATGTGATACAGTGAGTTTGAGAGAAGTCTTTGTCAAGTTACTGAAGTAACTTGAAGTCTATGAAGCAATGTCTGTGCAGTGAGCAGCAGTTTATGGGCATATATTGGAATAAAGAATTATTTATTGGAAATATCTCATCAGAGACTCACAATAAGAGATCTCAGTATGTATTCTTGGTCTTCTTTAATTCCAAATTCAAGTGCACATTTTTTAGCAAAGATCTTCCTCCTTTCAGTGCTGAGAATCTCCCATGAATAAGCTCTCAGTTATGGCTTTCTTTAAGAGTCATTGCTGTAACCATATTGTGAGTCAGAGGGTGTGGTTGATATAATCTCAAATACACTCCAGTGTAATTCAATCTTCAATGACATAGTATAGTGGCTTTGTTTGTCACTGTTAAACATAGTCCTGGACTATTTTGTGCTTTAATTCAATATGATGCTTCTTTCAGATTCCAGTGTAGCAGCTACCTGTTCAGTTTTCTCTTTTAAACCCATGCTAATCAAGTTTATCCCTGAGGAAAAAAAATTCAAATCATTGCATCCACTCAAACTGTTATCAACCCTCATTAATTATGACATGAAGATAGAAACTTGATGCTCTCGTAACCATTTCCTCACCCTAAAATTAAATTCTGCTTCTACTATTTTGTTCCCAACAAGTTTCCTGCTCTGTAATAAATTCTATTTGATTTTTTAAAAAATAAATCAGCTTGTCTCAAGAAAAATCATAATAGATTCATTTTCCACAATTGATAACCTCACCTAATGTATAGTTAGCAACAATTTCACCCAATCACATTAAATAGTCCAAAAAGTAATTAATTTCAGAGTAATGATTGTTTATGTGCTGTAAGGGGAAAAGTAATTTTCTTATTGGAGAAAACATGTTGGTATGTTTCATTTTGGATTTGAGGGCTTTTGATTTGCAGCCAGGACAGCCAGTTGGGTGGTCTAAAGCAGCAGCCAACTTCTCTCACCTTCAGAATCCTAAAAATGATGTTGCTTAGAGAAGAGAAATTCTACTCATACTAACTGTACTAAAATGTCACAAGCCTGCCATTTTGCTCAAAGACTAACTACTCTTTTCTTGGAGCGCAAGCTCCAAGCTCACATATGTTCAATTATACATTTACACTTTGATGTTGAGCCAAGCGTAAGTATTTGGCCCGCCAATTATGTCACACACAGTTGTCAGATCAAATTACCCATGCTGCCTTGCCCCCTTCACATTATCATTATTGCACTCATGCTATTTATCACCTTCATGCATGATATTTCTTCATCCTCAACAATTTTCGTATTTTCTTCTGTTACTTGGATACTTTTGAATCACCTCTTGCTTCACAATTCTTAGTAAGCCTTTGTTTTCTTCTGTGTATGTTTTTTGCTTGCATGATAAAGTTATCCCTTAATATTTCATCTCATAATTCCTTCCATAGCAAGTGGTCATTTGAAACAGCAGAGTGAGTGTCTGCTACTTTTCATGAGGTAAAGAACCATAATGACATCTCTCCCACACAGCTACTCTTTAAACTCTCAGGCTTAAGCAGAATTTATAAGTACAGACAATTCATCACTTTTTTTTTTTTTNTTTTTGAGTCTTCACATACTGTCAGTAGATAAATGGAGCATGTTAGGATGATTGGGAGAAAAATACTATGAAATTTAATGGCAAAGATGATTTGATCAGCTCAGTTAGCCTGTAACTGCCGAAGCGAAAACCAACCTGTGACTATGATAGTGATACAGTTATTGAATGATGCTGTTGTATAATTTTCATGATTTAACCTCAACCAGTAGCTAAGCCCTACACAATTGCTTGCTCAGTCCCCCAGAATGGGATGGGGGAGAAAAAAGGAGGAGAACAGTAAAAGTGAAAAAAATTCTTGGGTTGAGATAAATACAGTTTAGTAGGTACAACATAAGCCACACATGTAAGCAAAGCAAAACAAGGAATTCTTTCACCGCTTCGCATGGAAACGTAGGTGTTTAGTCATCCCCATGAAAGCAAGATTACATCATGAGTCATGGTGAAGATAAACATCATAACTCTGAACATCTCCCTCTTACTTCTTCTTCCCTGACTTTTATATTTTGAGTACATTACCTTAAGGAATATCCATCTGGCTAGTTTGGGTCAATTGTCCAGGCTATGTAGCCTTACAGCTTCTTGTGCACTCACTGCTGAATCAGTGGTAGGGCAGTGTGACTAGCAGAGAAGTCCTCGGTCATGTGTAAGCATCATCAACATCGTGTTCAGCAAAGATCCCAAACATAGCCTTGTACTAGTCACAGTGAAGAAGACTGTACTTCAACTAAAACCAGAACAACAATACTATTATTAGCAGTATACACCTTACTGTCACAGTGTTTAATAAAAATAATACCTTTCTGCAGATAAAATGTGATCTTCAAACACTGATGTAATAAATTGTGTCACCAGGTTGACTGTAACTGCCTTCTGCTTCTATAGATTATTTTTCCACATAATCCTTCTATTGCAGAACATAAAGCTGTATTTACAGTGTGTTTAAGATTTTGGTAAGCTGCACATGTCAGAAGGAAAAAGCAGGACAGGAAGAAGCAGAACACAATGGAGAAGAACATGACACAATGTCCAAAGAATGCAAACAATGTCGTCTGCTGTGGCTCTGAGATATTGGTAGAAGAAATCCCTGAATAATGTGTGACCATTATTCCTTTTGTCTAACAACTATGGACTATAAAAGTTACAGGAATTTGTAATAAAGAGAGACTGCATTAGTTTCTCCATTTTGCCCTTGTGCAGTTGTACATAGCCTGTTTTTCTTGGATCCTCTGGTCATCAGCACTGTGCACACAAGGCCTGTATATGGGTGGCCTATATATGGGCAGCTGTGTCTCAGACGGTCCCGATATCCCACGCTGCCAAATTGATGATTCCTGTTTTAAGGGATTGCACACAGCTGACTACATCCTTCCAAAAACATTTTCTTTTTCTCTTCAACTGCAACAACTTTATTTCAACATCAGTAAATGAGAGGAAAGAGAAAAGAAATATTTGGGGTAATGGGAAGGACCTTAAGCTAAACAATTTCTCCCTGCCTGATCTGCCCTGGAATCAATGTTAAAACCAAAGTTATCTCTGATTTAAAATATAACTTGATTTTAGAAAAAGTATTGAAATGACATTTATATGTTATCTTTTGTGTCCTATGAAACTCAGTTTTAATCTCCAGGGACTATTCTATTAAATATGAAAAATCTGCACATTAACTTCACACTATATTTAACAACTTCCTTTTGTCTGTGTATATAATTGTGCCTGTTCTCATCTAAAGATACTGAAATATTGACACAGTTCATAAAAGAATGTCAGAATTATTTCTTTCCAATAGAAAAGAGGTATACTAGAAATAGAAGAAAGTGGCATTGCAGGTAAGACCTTCAGTGGTACAGAAACTCTAAGGAAAGAATAATTTATAGGACTAAGCCCAAAGGAAAAAAAAGGAATGAATGAGGTTAGAGAAATAAAACAAATGGCAGAGCAATAATACTAAGAGAGAAGGATAAAAATTTGAAATTTATGTTGCAGCCTTTCCTGACAAATTCATGGTAAAAGTTAGTCTCAAGATAAAAGTCAGTGCCAGACAGATGTCTGAAAAGAAGATGAGAGTCTTCTCTTTCCTTTGATTATCCTGTAAAATCTGGAAAGGATAGCCCCTGGAAGGCTAATTCTCCCAGGCTGAGAGATGAGAGAATAAACTGAAGAGGTACTGAGATGAACAAACCAAGTCAGAGGCAAAGCAACTGCAAGGATATACACATCATTTTAGGACTGCACATTATAACATACCTTCAGTAGGATTTTGAACATTGCTATCCTTGCATTATCTGCTGACAGAGTAGATAAGTCTAAATAAGGATTAATTAGAGAGACAAAACAAAGCAGATGAGGAGACGCAGAGGCATGGGAGGAACTAGGATTTGTACTTTTCTATCTGACCCTCTAATGAAATATTTAGCTGGCACACAGGTAAGAAGCTGACTTCAGGAGTGCATATTCTCTTTTGGCAGTTGCAAGCTACCTTAAAAACCTCAGATTCATCTGAAAACTTACAAGTCTTCCAGTCTTGTCTTACTACATTCTTTTCTTCACGCCTTCTACAACCCAATTATGCTTCCACAGTGAAGTCTTCAATGCCCAAGAAAAGTCACAGAAATCATCTATATTGTCCAAATATCCAACACCATTCTTACTCTGTCATAGACATATGTCTTCAGATTCAGTAGTGTACCAATATGCACAAAGTTTTTAATGATTACTTTCTAAACCATGCTCCTGGTTATTATAACAAAAAGTATTTAAATTATAAATATTTCATTTCAAAAAGGTTTTTTTTACTTCCTTTTTTTCATAAATATTGAATTAAAAAAACCCAAACCAATGAAAAAAAAACCCAAATCCTAGATGTAAACAGAGCCTCTAGCAGTCAAAATATGAGGTATGAAGGTATAGTGTTTTCATGTCATTTTAGATTTTCAGAAAAGAAAAATTTACATATTTTATAACTGGATTTGGATTCTTGAAAGATTTGATTAAGCAAAATATCTAGTAACCTGTATTATAGAAAGAAAATACTTTGCTTGAGCATTTGCTTTTGTGGGTGGAGGGATATGAGAGTAGGTGTCAGAATTCAGCACCCATTTTCAACCTATACTGGAGAGTAATGTGAAAAGCAGAAACAAGACTTTTCTTTAAAAGCAAGTTTTGTGTATAACTTCCATAATACCTTTCAAGATATCCCCACAGATAAAGAGAAGATGGTGCATGGCCCTGGAAAGACAGGTATTTTTGCTGAACCAAAAAAAAAAACCAAAACCAAACCAACCAAAAAGCTAAACAAAAATCCCCTTAAATAAAAGGGATATTCAGTGACCAAAACAGCATGACTCTCTTTAAACTAGTGTTAGAATTGTTTATAAGATAAATAATTTATTCTGCATATTTCTGAAAGAGCACTACCTCAGATTTCAAAAGTCAACTACCAGAATAGTGAAAACAGCAATTAAAATAGATTGGCAGAATTAGGGTGGAGAACACAAATATAATAGTTACTTTATTTTTTGTTTTATTCACAATCTAACATACATATAGCCTGCAGTGTTAAAATAAATTATATAGATACTTAAATTAAACTAAATTAGTATCAATTAAAATAAAATTAAGAGATTTAGTGCTACATCAGTCAATTTGTCATTACACTGAGTAACAAGTATGTTCTTGCAAGACCACCTCCTAAGAACAGATATATATGGCTTATAAATAATAAGGGATACAAAAATATAAGAAAGAATGTTGTTTTCCTTTTAACTTTGTATAGTGAAGACAGATACCAAAACAAAGACTGCAGATACTCAAATGCTATGTCCAAGTAGCTGCCTAGATTTCTTTTCTCTCAAATTTATTTACAATCAGACAAAAAAGGTCAAAAACATGAGTGTAAGTATTGACAGATATATCAATAGAGTGATTATAAACACTCTGTTTCCTTACAAAAAGAAGTTGAAAGTGACATCTTGAATGGTCTGGACCTCTATAAAATCATGGCTTACATGAAATACCATGGGCCACAGATATATACAAATAAAGGTAAAAAGGGACAGTAATTTTGAAGTACAAACCATGCAAAGGGATGTAAAATTAAATATGTAAAAATGATCAATGTGCTTAAGAATATTTAAGATATTTAAGATTATTTCACTTGTATAAAGCACTGATTTTTTCAATAAATATGGATGGCAATAATACTTGGAAATAAAATATAGACAAACAAATTATGTGTAGTATATTAATTAATTTCGCCTCAATTTTTTTAGCAAAATATTTACAGTCATTACAATATTTAAAACCACTAATTATTTCAAGTAATCTGTTAATGTACCTATTAAGATATATCTGAGTACAATCAAGAGGTGCTACTAGGTGAATAACAGTTTGGAAAATGGATCATATTTTCAAATATGTAACAAGGATTGAATGATTCATAGCTCTGATACCTTTAGAATGGTCTCAGATTTTAGGAAAAAAAAACCCCCTCTGTGATAATCTGATAAACAGTGGGAAACAAAGGGTAAGCATGCCAGTATTATAGCTTTTGAATTTTTTTCTTATTTTTGTCTGGCAAACTATTTTATCATTATGTTGAAAGATTGTCCTTGTTTCATCACATGTTCTCCTTGTTTACACTATAAAAATTTGTGAGGGTTTGGGAGAGGGGAGGGTGCTGGGTCCACTGGAGGGAGGGTGTAAGAGGGTACTGGGTTCTTAGGTGGGGGAGGGCGGGAGGAAAGGGGATGTTTCCTTTTAAACTCTGGGGGTTTTTTGTGGGTTTTTTTTTCCCCCTTCCCTTAATAACCTTCCCTCGCTCTCCCCCCTGCCACCTTTGCCCTTCGGAGCTGGTCGGGGAGAGGTGAGGGGGTCGCTCCGGCTGTCGCCCCACAGTTTCCCTTAATAAGAACTTATCAAAACACAGCAGAGATGCGCGTGGGCAGCTCGACCCCCTCCCTGGCGGCAATTGCTAGCGTGCGGCGGGTTTATTTCTGGCACGGCCCCAGCTCGGCTGTGTGAGAGGTGGCAGGGCCAGGGGGAGCTCGGCTGGTCCCGCCGGCTCGGGGCAGGGGCAGCTCTGCTGTGGGTTCGAGTCCCTTGCCGGTGTGGTCCCGGTGCCAGCTGGCTGCTGCCCATGGGCGATTCTTGGCGGTGCCCGTGGCCGCGGGGCAGTAACATCAGAAGTGCCCCGCTGCTGTGGCCAGTGCCTGGCGATCAGCAGTAGCTCTGCTGGCCCCCGCATCGCTGTGGGGGTGCCCTGGTGGCCGCGCCTGCCCCTGCGCTGCCACGAGGGAGCCCAGCAAAAGATCCTGAGGTGTCATGCGGCAGTGTGGGTGCGGTGGCTGCCCGGGCGGCTCCTGCAGCCCTTGGGGACCCCTTTCAAGGGTTTCCACAGTCGGTGGGTGCCCTGAAGAGGCAGCAGCCAGCCCGTGGCTGGTAAAAAGAACATGGCACCGGGGAGCAGTCGGCTCACAAATTTTGGCAGGAACCACCATTTTGTTGGAGCCAAAGATCTCGGGAGGAGAGGTGGAGCCCGGACCGCTGGCCAATCCGAGGCGTTGAAGCCGGGAAGAGGACTGCGAGATTCGCGCGGGACTTGGAGACCTTAAAAGTGGGTTTCCCTTCCCACTGCTTCTCTTTGGCCAGCCTGCCTGGCCTTAGAAAAGCAGTTCCCTTATTCTTTTTTTTTCTTTTTCCTTTTTTCGTGGTTTTTTTCTGGTGCTTTTCTGTGTTAAGTCTGGAGTTCCCTTAAACTGTTGTCTTTTCTTTGGTTGAGCTCCAGATGAATAGACTGTTTCCCTGTTGATTTAATTCTGTTCAGTCTTCTTGTCACTGTTCAGTGTGCCCCTTTGTAAAACATTGTGGTGCTAAACCACCACAAAATTATGTATTCAGTATGTAATTACACAGAAAAATACCATATACTATAGTATATATACAAAACCTCATTTGTTATTTCAACATTTTCAATAGAGTTCAATAAGTAATTTTTTTTGTAAACTAAAACCACTAAAACAAATTTAAAAAGAAAATCAGCAGCAAGGTAAGCAGGAGTCTTTTCAGCTGGATGATTTTTGCAAGGTTGCATAAGGTTTCTCCTTAATCTCGCAATAACTAATTTTTTAAATTATATACAAAGTTGAATGAAGTACCTTTTAAAACTTTAATCAGGTTCTAAAACTTTCCATCGCCCAGCAGATACATAATTGTATACACATACTGACACACTTTTCACAAACAACCTGGCCTATTATTCCCAAAATTGAAAGGACACATGCCTTTTGCTTTTTAATTGAAGTCTCCTAAGTTTTTTTGTTTTCACTGAATTAGTCTTTGAGAAAGTAGGAACCACTTATAATTAAGACTATATTCACAGCTTATAAAAACAAAAAATCCCACAAAAAACACTAACCCCCTAAACTGTATTTTTTTACCTGTCAGTTGAGTTGACTCAGGGAGAAAAGTGAAGACAAGATTGTTTGGTTCTTCTCAACTAAACTGCCTCTCCACTCATTTAGTTGGGGTTTTTTTGGTGGCGTTTGATTTTTTTTCCCTTCTCATGTGCCTTCTTTGCCTCTGATGTCTTCAAGTAGCCTGAAAAGTGTTTCATTCATTTAATTACGGAGTATCTGAATTTGCCAGATTGACCTTGCCTTTTCTTGTTGTTCTGTTCTTAAGTTACTTCAGAAAAGTGGGGTTTTTTTCGAAATAAGGTAAGAGTTCTAAAAAATACACTTATACCTTTCCAGAGTGCTTATAGAGACTGATCAATTTTTTATTATTTTTTTTGGAAATGGGTGTGAGGAATCAATTTCCTCCCAAATCAAAGCAACAAAAACAACAACTCCAATATATTTTTCCTATGTATTTAAACTATGGCAAAAATTGTTAAATAGTTAATTTATAATAACATGCAAAAGTAAGAATTATATTTTTGTGTGCTATCTACCTCGAATTTATCTGAAGACCTTTTGGTAGCAGTCTTGAATCATAAATTAGTTGAAAGTACAAAGAAAGGATGGGATTCTAATTTTATATCATGCTAATTTGAAAACAAAGCTACCCTGTCAGGAAAACAGGATCTATTCCATACTGCATTTGTGCAATCAAATTGGGAGAGTGATTGAAAGTAAGATTTTATATGTTGAGCTTAGACAAATACACACTAGAAGCATTTTTTATTACATGGGTACCTCTCCTGTGACACACTGCCTGACTAAAGAAAATTGTTTCAGTATTTTTGCCTTATCAGCGCTGACTTATTCCTCTGTCTAGGTAAGGGGTGGTTTGAAAAGGTTTGATGGAGCCTCTGAGCCTTGCTGGCAATTCTATTCTGAATTGAAACTGCATCCTGAGGTTGCTATGGCTGTCTCAATGAGACATGACCCCCAGCAGCAAAAGTAGCACATGACTGGAGCACTTGTTATCACTGCAACTTGTCTTTTATCTTACTTGTTCATCCAGGCCTCTTTAAGTTCTGCTTTGTTACTGGAGTAGGATTTTAAGGAGAAAGAAAAGTTGGAAAAAAAAAAGAAAAAGTTTCTGAACAAACAGTAATACTCTAAAGCATAATAGTAGTAGTAATTTATTTATTTAAAGGACTAGAAATTATCACCTTGAATTTATCAGTCCTTTGCCTTATCACACTTTGGGACCTAAAACCTAAACCTCCCCTGACACACCTTCAGGCCATTCTCTCAGGTTCTGTTACAGTTCACCACTGAAAAGAGATCAGTGCCTTCCCCTCACAAGGAAGTTGCAGACTATATTGAGGTCTCCCCTCAGTCTCCTCATCTCTGCACTGAACCGACCAAGTGGCCTCAGCCAGTCCTCATATGGCTTCCCCTCAAGGCCCTTCATCATTTTTGTTGCCCTCCTTTGGACACTCTCTAATAGCTTAATATCTTTCTCATATTGTGGTACCCCAAACTGTATACAGGACTCAGGGTGAGGCTATCCCAGTGCAGAGCAGAGGACAATCACCTTCTTCAACCACCTGGCTATAATTTTTGCCTGATGCCCTCCAGGACATCGTTGTCTCTCCTCATTGCCTGGGCACTGCTGACTCAGATTCAACCTGCCATTGACCAGGACCCCCAGATCCCTTTCTGTGGCATCTCATTTCCCAGTTAGAATGTACATCCACCCATCCCAGGTGCAAAATCTGGCACTTTCCCTTCTTGAAGTTCATATGGTTGGCGATTGCCTAGCCCTCTCATTTGTTGAGGTCTTTCTGCAAGGCCTCCCTGCCTCTCAGTTTTGTGTCATCTGCGAACTTGCTTAGTGTCCCTTCCAGTCCTGCCTCCAAGTCATTTATAAGGATATTGAAGTGCACAGGGCCCAAGATGGACACCTGTGGAACCCTACTTGTGACAGGTCACCAGGCTGATGTGATCCCATTCACTATTACTCTCTGTGCTCAACCCATTAGCCAGTTGCTCACCTACCATATGATATGCTTATCCAGCTGTTTGCTGGACATTTTGTCCAGCTGGATCCTGTGGGAGACATTATTTAAAGCTTTACTGAAATCTAAAATGATTACATCAACTGGCTTCTCTTGATCAGCTGGATGGATTACCTTGTAATAAAACGCATCAGGTTGATAAGCAGTTTCATGAAGTCATGCTGGCTGTGACCAATGACAGCATTTGCTTTCAAGCGTTTTCCAATACCTCCTAGAATAATCTTCTTCATATATTTACCAGGCACTGAATTGAGACTGACTGGCTGTAGTTTCTGGGGTCCTTCTTCCTGCCCCTCTTGGAAGTTGAGACAACATCCACCAGGTTCCAGTCAGCTGGGACCTTTCCAAATTCCCAAGAGTGCTCAAAAATCATTGTGAGACATTTTCCAATGGCATCAGGCAACCTTTTGAGGATCCTGGGATGTATTCCATCAGGACAGTAGATTTGTAGGGATCCAGATGGAGCAGCAGATCCCACACAATCCCAGGGTTGACTGGGATTTGAGAGTTCTCACAGTCATGGCCCTCCAGCTCAAGACACTGACACCCCCTTGGTTCATCATCTGTTAATGACAGAGGCAAATAAATCTTTTAACACATATGCCACATGTCTGTCCTTGTTTGTGAGGTGACCATCCTCATCCTGTAATAGGTCAACATTATTTCTACAATGACTACTGCCATCAATACATTTGTAAGAGCCCTTTATTTTCCTCCACATTTCTGGCCAGCTTCAACACCAGTTGTGCTTTGGCTGCATGAATTTTCTCCTGGGAAGCAGCATCTCTGAATTCTTCCCATGTCACTGGATTTTGCTTCCACTGGGCATACGCCTTCCTTTTGTGCCTTATTCCCAAAGAAAGATCCCTACTCAGACAAGCCTGCCTTCTACTTCGCCTGCTTGACTTCTGACAAGTAGGAATTTCCCTTTCCCATGCTCTTAGAAGGTGATGTTTGAACAGTGACCATTACAGATGGACCCCAGCATCTGCAAGAACATTTTCCCAGAGGACCTTCCTAATTTCCTGAGAAGCCTGAAGCCTGTTCTCCTCATGGTCAGAGTCGAGATTTTGCTGGTAGTCTTTCTCCTGCTAACAGAGATTTTAAATTCGACCACTTTGTGGTTGCTGTGGTCAAGACGGCCACCAATCTCCACTTCAGTCACGAGATCTGCTCTGTTGGCAAGCAGCAGATCAGGGAGGACATAATTCTGAGCCGGCTCCCTTAGGACCTGTTCCATAAAGTTGTCACCCATCTGTTTTAGCAATCTTGTAGCCCAGCTTGTACCAGCTGTGTGACACACAGACAAAAACCAGTTCAAAATGTCGTTTTTCACCTGAATTAATTTAAACTAAAACATACTGAAGAAAACACCCTGACTAATTGCTGCTGATAAGACAGCTCTTCCTTCTAACAGCAGCAGACTGAGATTTCTATCATTCCAGTTTAATTAAAAGGACAAAAAGTTATTTTTTTCACTTTTAGAGATAAAAGAGATTAAATATTTTATCACCCTGTGCAGGTTCCATATCTAAGAGTGCAAGTGCCTGAGGATTTGAAGAGCTCTTACCTGGAAATAAAGAAATGAAGATACATAAATTTAACCCTGAAACAAATAATGGCATGGCTCTTTGAAAAAGAAGAGAATTTTCCTAGGTAGATGTAGACAGCATGAAAACCTACATATTAGCAAATAATTTATTTTCTATTTTTTCCACTAGATAACTCACTACCTATATATTTTAAAACAATAAGGGTCCAGAGAGGGCAGTGTTCCTGTGGTTGTATATAATAGGTTTTTTCAATCTTTTCCTTTATCATGAAACAATGCACAGATCGGCAGACCATTGTCATTTATGATAAGGATACCTTGTCCCTGAGAGGACATGGTTGTGAATGTGACAGGGATGACCACTCGGAGATGACTGTTCACTCCAAACTTGACACGTCAACAATGGGAACAACAAATGCATATTTTCAGGCGGTTGTTCAACAAGACACTTCTGCTTCAGGTTTTTTTCTGAATCCTGACTACCATGCCGAGTTCCTCTGCCAGTAGGTAATATTTTCTTGTGTTTCTTAAAAGCTCTAAAATGACTTTTCTGCCACTTTCATGTTTTTGCATAAGACATAACTCTTCTTGCATGCTGGAGCCTACAGCATTCCAGCGTTCTGGTGCTGGCTGAGTTTAAAACTTTAAAAATTAAGAAGTTTAGTGAAGAAATGTTTATTTCTGTTACTGTTGAAAATCTGAAGGAAATGGGTAGATAACAGATGCATCCAGCTCAATCACTTGATCAGAAGCATTAAAAGCTGTCAGGATATCTTGCAGTAATAAACACTGACAAACTAGTACAAAGAATCCAGAATAGTAAAAAGGATATGCTTATTTTGGAAAATATTGCTCTCAGCAAGGGTTTCTAAGGTGAGAAACAAGATAGAAATTTGTGTGACTATCATTAAATAATATTTAATTCAAATTCTTATTTTGCAAAACACCTGCCAGTAGAGAAAAAAATAATTGCTTTACATGGAAGGCATTTCTCATCCACTTTTATTTCCTTCAAAACGTCACTTAGTATAATACAGTGAGATAGCAGCAGAGAAAAAACACCTGTTTCTGCATCAGCCCATCTGATCCTTGCTTCTTTACCATGGTTTATCAGTTTTCCTATTGTTTTTTCATGTCACAAAAAAAATATGTATCTATTCACTGAAAATATTTACTGGGAGCTGAATTTTTTTTGTTCTACAACTGTACTGATACACAATATATTTATTATATTATATTATATTATATTATATTATATTATATTATATTATATTATATTAATTATATTATGCAAAATAAATATGGTGACATTATTTATTGAGGAATTAGCACATGTCAAACTTAGTAATTTTCTTACATAGGATTGAAATAGAAAATGATATGTTAATTTTCATTCTAAGTTATTTCATTATGTTTCATCAAGAAGGGAAAATTTCTCTTTTCAAACTTGCAGAGGATCTTGATTCCTATGTTGTATTCCCTTTGCTGCTGTACAAATCTTGATTACAGTTTATGAGAAAATTCAATACACATTTCATTCCAACCATGCCTACCCATTGATAGAAAATGTGCTTGAAAGCTAAAATGTTCATCATCTGACCCAAAGCGTCAGCCTCTGTAAGAAAGATATCATATTGAAAACCACAGTTATTTTGTCTCATTTTGTAGGACCTGGTTCCTTATTAACAAGAGTATTTCTTAGCTACAGCTCAGTATAATGGACAAGCTATTACTGTGTTAGTGCATCATTTTTTTGCACACAAATGTATGGGTCAGTTACAAAGAGAATGCCAAATACCTAAAATCTGAAAACTTGTTTATCATCTTAATCATCCTAAGCCTGAGGTAATAAAATCCTCTACTCGTGTCTGTCTACCCATGTACTGATGGGCATGATGGGCAGAGCTCCTGCAATGAGAAGAGTACAGGAATATGCTTGTATTTCATGTCTTCCACTAGTTAACATGCCAGTGGAATTCACTGCCTGCGTTCATATGGACCTCACAGCCTACCTATTTGCACCACAGAGGAAACAGCAGTCTCAGAAGAGGCGAGTTTCATAGCTGTAACTGTCATGCAATCATTTAAGCCCACACTGTTACTCAGCACAAACTTTCTGGACAATGCAAAGAGTTGCACACTGTGCAGTGAGCTGGAAGATTTCCTTCTGGCACGGGGAACTCCTCTCAAGATTGGACATGCCCTCCAGCAAACCCCACACTGCACCCAAGAAATATGAACATCACTGTGTGTGGCAGGATTGCCAAAACATTACCGTTAATTTGAATCCAGAATCTCCATTACCTTGCCCTCAATCTTTCAATTTGACTAAAAAAAATGTGTTTTCTTCTCTTGTGTGGAAGTGCAAAAGTGTTGGATGCAACAAAGACAAAACCATGGAGGAGAAGGAAGGGCTTCTGGTGCATTTCCAGACCTTGTGAATTGCTGCCACAAGAGGTCATTGAGATTGTGACTAATGACACTGAAAAGGAATTTTTCATTTACATGTAAATCAGAACATAAAAAAGTTATTTAAATAGGATAAAACCATAAATCCCTATACTTCGGAGCATAAGCCAGTCACTGCCACATCTGCCACAGAAAGCTGTCTGTGAAAAAAAATCCACCAGCAGCCAGATTGGCAGTTTGCTGTGCCTTCTTCGGGAGGATCTGTCACTGTCAGGTTCATGCCACTATGCCAGATGTAACACTAATCTGAACCAGAGAGGCAATTTCTTTATTTTGATATTTCCTTATTTGGAGATAAGAAGGTCTCTGATCCTGTTAGGTAAAGTTGCCCTCTTGTTAAATTTAAGTAAGAGTTCATTAAACTGTGTTATATTAGCATTCTAATGTTGCTGAAATCTCCTTGTACCCAAATTTATATTTAGGTCCCTTGAGATGCTCAGCTGATTACACAGTCTTTTGAGACACAACCTTTGCCCTCTTTTTTCTGCATGACAGTATTTTCACATTGCTGACAAACCAAAAGCTCTAGCTGTTCAACTCTTCATTTACTTGCAGAAATTATGTGGCAGCACTTCCAGATCAGAAAGGGGATTGCACTCCCTCCAGAATCCCTAGCAGCAGGGGCCTCTGGTCCCAGGAAAGGCCACAGAAGTACTTCACAGCCACCCTATTCTGGGCCCAGGATGAGCATGGGGTTTAGTAAGCCTGGAAGCCTATTGTTATGTTATTATAGAGGTAATAAGGCTTCACAAATTGTAATGAATGAAATCCTCAGCTGCCTACACATCTACCCACATGTCCATCTCCCTAGACAGCCATTTCTAGAAAAAAAATATCCAGACAACCAGATGCGTACAAATACGTCAACTCCAAGTCTCACATCTTGATGTGTATTGTATAGCCCTATTTTCTATTTAGCTAGCAAAAGTAGACCTTGAAAACTGTTTCATGCAGCATGCCCTGGTAACTGGAAGAGCTCTTAAATAAAAGTTTTCCTCTGTTTTCTTCTAGTGTTTGTCACAATTTAGAATGTATTAGTTGTCTTAAAGTCCATGGCCAAATATTCAAACTTTTTTTTTTTTCTTTTAAAAAGCAGTAGATGAAGATGAAACTGTACTTTTTATGAATTTATATTTTAAATATTGATTGCATAAATTTTTAAATATTTCCACCCTAAGAACAGCAAACAGGGTGCATAAGATTTCAATGAGCTAATTCAATCAACTAGACCATTAAACTAATTTACAAATATCCTCATAAGAGATGACACTGATATTCTCATGTTAGATGTTCAAGCTAACAAATTTCAAGTGAAATTCAGTGTATCAACCTTTATCAGCTATGAACTTATCTGCTATTTCTATCTGTCCGACAAAGAGTGAAACAGTAGTATCGATCTGTATTTAAAATGTTAAGTGGAAGAGGACAAAAGCAAAACCTAGCTGGGTTAAAAAATTGAAAGAATGTAAGGAAATAGTAAAATATTTCTTTCAAATGCAATATAACATATTCTATGTTATAGAATATAACATAGAATAAACTCATTATCAGTTTAAACATTATTCAAGTTTCATACAGTAGAGATTCTTAGGGACTTACAGAGTAAATATTTTTCTTATATCCGGGCATTAAAGACCTCCTAAAAACTCAGCAAAGAAAAGCTTTCAAATAAATCAAAAGAAATGGTTTTTATTATTTGAGAGCCATGTTAGTACAGAAGCAAGAGTTAGCATTCAGTTACCTAAATGTTAATGGTTTATCTGAGAGGCTTTAGATGCCTTTAGATGCAGGTCTCTCTTAAGCTGGCCCTTATACAGTCTGTGTATCTCACATCTTGACGGGTCGGTGTAACAATCTGAGTTAGAGGTTATATAAGCTTAACTTGGAAAATTACTTTTATTGATGGTGCTAAAAAATTTTAAAGCCTTTAGGTTTGCTATCTACAAAATTGCATTCAGAAAAAACAGGGGTTTTTGCCTAAAAGAATTTTTTAATTTAATGAGAAAATAAGTATTTTGAGAAAATAAGTATTTTGTCAAAAGAGTTTACAGGAAAAAAACTTACAACCAATGGAAAGCACTATACTAAAGCATTAGCAAACACCAACCCCACACAATCCAGTGAAAAGTACCATTAAAAGCACTATACTAGAGTGTCTGCAAAACCACCCCATCTAATGCAACCAGTAACTCTGCAAGTTTCTTTGGTTTTAAATTACCCAAAAAGAAAGGAAAAAGCAGCAGAAGAAAAGAGACTGAAAGCGTGAGGAAAAGAAAAAGAGTGAAGAAAGAAAAAGGAGCAAGGGAGAATAATAGTTACCATGAGTCACATCTTGCCAGCTCTTCATGCAGCAGACCTGAGCTGGCCATGTCTCTCTCAAAATGGAATCCTCATGCAGCTATTTAACTATGGTTTGGCTACCATGACAACTCCCCTAGGCTGGACATCTGGTCCTCTGACAATTTAATGCCCTCCCAGCCAGAGTGATGGGTGCCACAGGCAGCCAGGAGCTCCAGGGAGCATGGTGCGGGCAGACTGCCAGGCTTGCTATCAGGCCAGATATATAATCTTCAGCCATATGATTTGGCCATCTTGGCTGCAAACCATGTGCTCGGTGGACAGGTCTGCACATGTGCTTTGCAGCAGGCCCAACCATGGGCTCCAAGTTGAGCTATACGGCTGCAGGCTTCTGGCTTTGTCGCACACACACACACACACATGCACGCACGCATGCACGCACACACAAGATGGTCTCTTCTGACTCAAATGACTAATGAAGTGAGATTCAGATGCAGGATCTCCCAATTAGCAGCTGAATTCCATTCACAGGAAAACTCCTGGTGGCTAACCATTTTATTTTCTGATATTTTTTCATATTTTTGTACTATTCATCATTGTAGTTTGCTAGCCATTAAACAAGGACTTACAACTAAATGAAAAAATACACAGTCACCGAAATAAATCTTGTCCATTATGATCAATCAAGTTAAAGAGGGCTGATGTAGTTTTTTATTTTTTATCATGGTTAGAGTTTCTCTATACAAAGAAATGGTACCTATTTAAAAAGTACTTCAGCATCCCAGGGACTAAGATCCTTCAGCTGTACTACCACCAGGCCTCTACTACATATATTTAAATCAGGAGGTGATGATTATGTTGCTTAGATGCTCCTAGGAAGATTTGTGGAGGAGATAAGAACTAAGGAAAGTGAAATAGTGTTGAACCATTGACAGAACTGTCCAGGGGCCAGAGGAACATGTTCAGACTGGATTTTTTTTTTGTTGCCGTTAAGATGTGGAGAATTCACTCACTGACAGTACTGCAATTTCTTTTTAAAGGTCAGACATTTCTTTGAAAACTGTGAATTAAATATATGTCACTTATTTCTGTTGACTAACTGGACAATAGTGCTAAATTCTGTTACACATATAAAGAATGTAGAGTTTTGTTAAATAGAAGTAATGCAGATAATGGCATAAATTTACGGAGTAAGTTTTCAAATGACCAAGTAAGTAGGAATGCTTATGTCCTCAGGTCAGCCATTTTAGCTAAGAAATTCCACAGCTGTTGGAGAATTGGAGGAATTGTCACTCTCCTAATTTACTATTTGTTATTTGGTCCCAGAAGAGAGTTGATGAAGCACAACTGAATCTACAGAGTGACAGGCAGCCTTGGTTAAAGTTGTAGAGAGTAGTCCTTGGTCTCTACTTGCCTCAGTTGAGTACACCCTCATGTGAGAGAAAAAAAGAAAAAGAAACCCCAACAACAAAATTGGAGCACAAGATCAAAGGTCATGCTGTTTTCCATTTTATCTCTTAAATGTGTCCTCAATGTGATCCCTAAGATTGCACATTACTAGGGACAAGTTTCATGAGGTTTATTTATGTTTTGTTGATGTAATCCATTATACAGCAATAATGCTGAGACTAGTAACTATGAAAAAACTGTAACATTCTGCTGTTTAAAAGTCATCTACAGTGATCTGCTTTTTAAGGAAACTATTAAAAGTTTCTCTTTTTTCTTTTTTTTTTTTATTTTTTTATTCTTATACTCATTTTATACAGTAACATTGTTACCAAAGTTCAGATCTCTGTTTTGAAGGATATGCATGAGTCCAGAACTTCCAAGTTACGTTTATTTCCCACTGTCTGCAGAGCTCATTGACATGTCTGCTTATAGACAGTTTACACAGACATATTTTCAGATGTATTTTGTAATGAAACTCACAGTTTTTCATAACAGAGCCTTCAGGGTTTGTTTTTTCCTCCTTTTGCAGACTTTATTTTTCTGCTTTTATACTTTATAGAGGAGCTTTGGCAAATCAGAGCAAATTGGGGGAAAAAAAAGCTTGGGGAAGTCAAATGAGTTAGAGGAGGGTTAATTTTGGAATTGTAATTAGTGACTCATGAAAGCCTTTATTTCCAACAGCATCGAAACCAAATCTGTCACAAAGTCCCTAGGTTTGGGACATGTAGGTCACAAAGTAGTTGATGGGGGGAGCAGGATCCTGGGCCACCATTCTTTCTTCCCTAATCTTGACCCCCCCCTCTTTAAATTACAAGAACTGTCAGCAGCAATAACAGAGCAGGCAGGTAAGAAACAACCACTTTTCTGTACTGTCTGACCAAATTGCTGTTCTGGCTGTGGTGGCAGTGCTCATGGTCAGAGCTACTCCATGCCCAACACAATTGGACCTTGTTATTTTCCAGATCCTCTCTTTCAGCTGACTACTACTTTGGGTTTGAATCCTTTCCTTTTAAGCAGATTATCAAATCAGCAGTTAAATGAATCACTGAAACATCACTGAATGGAGATTTTATTAAGGAGGTAAATCATCATTATCTGTGTTTTTTAAGGTTCTAGTGATTTTGAATTTTGTAGCAACACACTGATGCCTTAAGGGGTATGCTTAATATTTTAGAGAATTCACTTTTGCTAGGTAGCTGGATAACTTGGAATATTAAGGGCTAGAAGAGCCTGTGTTCCTGTGTGTTTGCATTCTTATGTGTAGATAAGTGGGGTACAAGACAAAACATAGAGTTAGGCTTCCGGGACTACTAGGGGCTGGACATAGGTGGGTTTAAGTAATAAGGGACAATTATGTTGGATGTTGTGGTGACATAGAAGTAAGAGGGACTTTAATTAGATAGTATGGGGGAGGGGTGCTCAGAATGTTATAAAAATGGGAAGATTGTTATGATTTTTCTCTTTGAATCATCGGCCTTCGACCAGTAAAGCTGCTTCTCCCCTTCACTCCGTGTTTTTCGATTTTTTTTATCTGAGGCCCTTACGGCATCAACACTATATATTCTTCAGATCCAAAAGAAGATATGAATAGGTGAAACTTCATTTGTGTCAAAAGAGTTTTGAACCAGAATAAAAGAGATTAAGAAAATTCTGGTGGAGAAAAAAAACATTACTCTTATTATACATGCATTAATGTCTATGTTTAAGGCTAGGCAGCTGCTAAAAAACTTTGCCTTTTTTATTTTCTGGGTAATAAAGGCTTGCCAGATGTTTATTTGCAATTTTAAATAACTACCAAGTAAATAACAAGATTATTATTTTTTTTTTAAGTACAGGCATGGTATTTCAGTCAGTAAAACAGTTTCTTGTCATACATAAAATTCTTTAAAAGAAACAGTTCAACACTGGAATATGCTGTACAGTACCACGTTGCACCAGTTGCTTGTTTCAAGAGCTGTCAGTATTATGGACATGGGTGTAGATTATTAGAGATAGATGGCAAAGATACAAAGCAGGAGAAAACTGATAATCACTAAAACTGAAGCAATGATGAAATATGGCATTAACCTAGTAGAAAAATAGATTAGAAGAAACTTGTCAAGAATGTTAGAGTATTTTGTATACCTGAAGGAACAAAGTTCTGCATTATAAATGTTTATAATGTTTATGTTTAGCATTTCATTTGCAACATATTGAAAGTGGAATTTCAATCTAGAAATAGATTAACAGTGGTGCTTTTTAAAAATGTCTTAAATTAACCTGAAACATAATCTCTTCTGTAACCAGGTATCTTGCTTGAGCGTAATCCTTTCTCACCTATTGTAAGAGAAATTAAAAGTTTATCAGATTTTAGACTCGCATTCTTTTAGATAATGTGAATATTTTTGGAAATATCTAAGATAATTTTTTTTTGAGGAAAAACATACAACACAGCACTTTGCAAAAAGGAAATTAAAAGGATTCAAACACATCTAAATTTTTTCAGTATTTTGCAGCAGCTACTGAATAGTATCATTATGATTTAAGCAAATAGTCTAGTCAATTCCAGGAGACAGAGCCTTGGGGTTTGGAGGTCATTTACATACAGGTCTGCAAAAATCCATTTGACTCTGTATATTTTCCTGCCTCATGAAACAATACCACAATTTATTATATGTACTATATACTATATAGCATTGTAACATCACAGTGTCTACTATGTGGTTTATACATATATAATCACCTATTGTGTTTAATACAGTAGACTACTATATATGTAATTCAATATTTTTTTCTGTAAATATATGCCATTATGTTGCATACTGAAAAGTACTACCAAGTCTCTGGGGGAGATTAGGGAAGAAGGAATGACAAACTTCAGTAATGGTGATTGCACCGTCTACCTTGGATCACTTTCTGTTGGTCAGAGATGATTTTGTTCTATGTCTCTCAACCTATTTGCAATACAATTGAATGTATTAACCTTGGCCATGAATTGACTCTTCTTTTTTGACCCAGAAAATATCTCATCTCTGGGAATGGAACAAGAAACATTTGTCAATGGGATGTATTGGGTGCCAAGGTGTATTTCACGCTTATTGCATTTAGGTTTTACTTGCCCCCTAAGACTCACATTTTCTTCTCCATTTTGTCTATTGCTTTCCTTCCTGAGTTTGCCATAGATTTGCAAAGGGGCATCAAATAATGAACAAAAATAATTTCAGTTCACTTTTCAGTCACTAAATCCTCTCTAGAAGAAAAAAAATTGATTGACCTTTGACAACAAGTTCTCACTTAATACTTTAGAGTACCTCCTCTTTAAATAAGACAGAAGTAACAAAAGTATCCTCTATAGACAAATGAGGTTTATGTATTTTTAGATTCTCGGCCACAAAATAGAAGGACTTTTAAATATATTTTATAGGGTGACTTTGAGTCCTTGTTTAAAATTAATTCTGATATCTTTCTGTTTTCTTTACCAAAGACTGAACTGAGTCTGGAAATATGTCTAGACTATAGAGTCAGGGGATAGGGATATTGCTGCTTAGAAGGGCCATTTTTTTACTATTAAGGTTAGCTGAGAAAATGATTTTCAATATGTCTCCTTAAAGTATTAAGCACCATAATCTATTTTTCTTCATGACCTATGGCAGCACAGTAAAGTATTATTTTTAATAGGGCCTCACAGTTTGCAAACTACTTATGAAACTGGAAATAAGCTAGTATCTGATTAATTTTGACTGAAATACCTACATATTTTCCACTGTATGTTCATGGTGTGAACTTTGACTCAGCATTAACACTCGGTACATTCACTTCTGACACTTTTTATTAATGTATTTTCTCCCTAGAAACTGTAGAAAGGTCGGAGACAAGGATGCATTATTGACTTGCAAGCACATCTCCTCAGGTGCTTGCATTCTTTACGTGGACTCTGTTTCAGGTTTTTTTTCTGGAGCCCATTAGCTTTACTGTGTGTGAAATTATTTATTTGCAGAAACACAAGACAAATCCATTATTACTTGGCTACAAAAATCTCTTGGCCCTTCTCTCCAGCAATGAATTTTGCAAGCTGTAGTTTATTTTTAAACATTATCTTTTTACATAATGAGGGGAAGCTTTCAAAATTTCCCTCAGATTTTGCAACTGAAACTAGAGAAAATTAGTAGAAGAGGAAATTTTTAGAGACAGCTATCCTTCATGTAACACGAACATATTTCCACTAGGAAGTAGCAGTATTTGAAAGACTACCTTTATTTTTAGATTATCTTTCCTCCCCGCAGGCGGTTCAGTGACCTCTGTTCTTACTTCCCGGGTCTGCTCTGGGACAGTGAACACTACCTCTGATAACAGGGAAAAGGTTCTGACTGCAAGCAAGTGGAACAGCCAGCTGAACTCCTACCTTGATCATCTCCCTCTTGCCTTGCACCATGACATGTTACTTTGGCTTTTGCTCATGTATATTTGAAATCTAGGAGACAGTACTGAGAAAAACACATTTTTATTGCCATTATTTATGAGAATACTAGCAGCACATGCTGCACTGCTAACAACAGAATCTCTTAAAGCTATCCTGCCATAGTTTCACTGTTGTCCAGTTGTGTTTGCGATCCCTTAGAATGGAATCATCGATTTGGTGGCGTCAGAGATCAGGACCCTCTGAAACCACAACTGCCAATGAAACATACTGGCCTTGTGTGCATGGTGCTGATCTAGAGGATCTAGAAAAGAAACACTATGTACAATATTATACAGTGGGCAAATGAACTCCCAAAATGGAGTCTCCTCTTTTTTTGCAAATTCATCTGGTTTTATAGTCCAAAGATTGTTTAGGTTAACAATTAATAGCCAATAGAGAAAAGGAAAGGAGGTCATATGTCACTGTCCCAGAGCCACAGGACGGTCACATACCTAAGATATCATATCACAGTCTGACACGCTGTAATACAGCCTAATATTCTGCTACATTTTACCATGAGGGTTTTGCTAGCTCTTGCTATAATAAGCCAATTTTAAATGAAAAGTTATTATTATAATCATGTCACTACAGTATTTTTTGTTTGTGCATTACAAGTAGTCCCATTTTTTTAAAACTGCTTCACAGAACAATCATTTTCTTTTTTACATATAGACTTTTTCTAACTTAACCTCACAAAGTGTTTTCTACAGTTCTATTCCATATAAGAAAGAGATAAGAATCCTAGTGATATTAAGAAACTTGCAATTTTTGTGAAAGTCACACTGGGTGCTGCAGGAAAGGAATTAATATTTCAAAATAAAGCTTTCTATTTCTTGGGGGGTGTGAGACAAAGATGGGTTGTTTCGGTTTTTGAAGCGACAGGAAGTTAAAAAATCAACATGCCTACTCTAATCTCAAAATACTTTTAACTGATGAAACTGACAGTATTTTGTATATAGTGAAAGTGAGGTAAAATAAAAGCACAGCAGGGGCAAGAAACAAGACACCATGTGATTGAATTATTGTATATTTATCTTATAAAATTTATATTACTATGTGTTGCTGAGGTCATGAAGAAGCTTTGACAATTAAATCTAAGGACAGACAATTTTGGTTTTTATCAATTATAAGTTTTACTTAAATTGTGGACTTCTAACATTCTTTAGCTAGACCTAGGAGCCCATTAAAATTTTTATTCCACTCTGTCTCTGAGGTTAATACTAGTTTGCACAATCTCTTCCACTAACTTTTCCTTAAAAATCATCAAAATCTCTGTCACTGCTCTTCACTGAATCAGTTTTTATACAGAAGCTAGTAAATTTGCTTTCATATTTTCTGGTGGAGCACAGATTATTTTATGCATATGTCTGAATGTCCACCAAACACTGTTTCACTTTGTATGCCACATTAAATCTGTATTAATGGTGGGGCAGGGTAATCCACAGTTCCGATGGGTCTAATGAAGAATGGTAACAGCCATCTGACAACCTCTTCCTTTTTTCTACCCTTTGTACTAGTCACCTGCCACCACAGGATTCCATTATTTTCAATTAAGTCAGCAGAAACATTGAGAAAAGCCTCAGATCCTGGAAAAGAGGTTCTTCAATGCTTCGCCCTCCTACTCAGTGTTAGAACTGCAGTAAGTGTCACTAAATCTGCTTCAGTAATTTGATTCTAAAGCAATATTTTTTAGCTGATGAATGCATAAATCCCAACATTCTCATATTGCAAAATCTTAGTCTACAACTCTTTTTTATATGTACTTACAGGCTGACAGATTGTTTGTCACTATAATTTCTTATTTGGTTTATTTAGCAAAGGAATTCACTGTTTGAACTATTGATGACTATTTTATGGAATTTACAAATTTATATATATATATATATATATAGTATTTATACATACTCTAAGGAGAACTTTATACCCCATGAAAAAGTACTGAAGGCACTTTGTAACTCAATCGTATTTGGTCCTGCTTTCTGTCAAGCGGCTTCACTGTATAAAATAAAATGCATACACATTTCACATACAATTATGAAAAAAAGGAAGAGATTTTTAAACTTTTTTTCTTTGCTAGCTTTCTGTATAACTTAGCCCTCTGAATGCCATCAATTTAACTTTTACTGTTTTTGTTGCAAAGAATTGGGTAACATTTCAGGGAATAGAATGAACTGATAGATGGGAAGGCAAATTTATCAGCTCTGTCCAAAGCAACAAGGAAAAAACTTAAACTTATTTTTACTTTTATTTTAAATTTCCCTCATTTCAGGACCTGTACTTCCTTTAAAACATGCTGCTTCCAGGAAACAGAAAACTTTGTGGTCCATTTGAAGTAATAATGGATAGGCAGGAAGCTGTAAAGAGATAGGAAAAAATGACAGTCTCATGGACTACAGTTAACTTAGTATAGTCACTTATATGTGATACATAAGTTAGACTTACTTTTTTTTCATCAGATATGAAAAGGATACCTTTTAATATTGATTGAAATCTATGTTAATATAAACTTTACCTCTTTACCAACAAAAGAGAAACATGGTATTATTAATCTTCCATACCATTGAAAAGTAACATAGAGGAATGCATTTTACTTTGCAGTAATTACCTTGCATTTTCTTCCGTGAAAAAGTTACTAACCTAATGTTCATGTGAAATTCTTTTCCAAAGTTAAAAAAAGACATTTATCTAAAGTCAAGAATTGAATGTGTAGATATACCCTACATAATTCTCTAAATCCTTAGTTTACGTTAGGGTTTAGCAATTTCACATGTACAAAGAATTCTGAAATAGGTCTAACAATAATTATCCACATTAAAATAACAAATTTCAATAATTTAAAGAAGTAAACACTAAAAATGCAAGACAACTAGATGGAACAAAAACAAAACAAAGCAAAAGGGTTAGATCTTAAATAGAAATAATTGTCAATTTATCATGTTTTACTTCCATCAGCCTAGTACTAGTATAAAGACTCCTTGTATTTTTAATAGTCCTGGTTCATATATTCACCACCTTGAAAGGAAAGTATCCAACTGAGCTGTTTTAGATTTCCTTCTCTTGCTCTGAATGCATAGATGGCCAGAATACTTGTTCAAATAAAAAAGTCATGTGCCAACTGCTTGAGCACTGGTGTTCTGAACTGGTTTCCCGGTCTGACTTTGCTTAGAGTGACGCTGATTAAGACTTTAGTTTGCCTTTACCAGTGCTTTTATCTGAGAGCACTTCCAAAGAGCACTGCCAGCAGATCTCAGAACATACCCACAAGCAAGGTCAGCTCCCCCAGGCAGGAGCTGCCTGTCAGCAACATTAGGAAAAGAAAGCTGTTATTACAAAATTTAGAATGGCTAACTTAACACTGTAGTATTTTAAAATACAAATTTCTTACCAATTCAATAAATTATCCAGATCTGTCTGTTTAATAGATCTCCTTTTAAGTAAAATTAAAACTCATATGAATTTCAGGAATGATTATCTTAGTGTTTTTCTTTTAAATAATCTGGTTTAGGTTAAAATAGATCTAAAAATGCAACCAGAGGGTGCATTAAAAAAACGAAAAGCAACTGATATTATTGGGCCAGTTTTGCTATTGATGATTTCTTGATGATTTTAGCTCTCATTCACATAGAAGGCCAGACATAAAAACATTGTATCACAGAATTGTTATTCCAATAATTTTCAGGGAAACAAATCCCGAATTACAAAGGAAATATATAAGTAAAACCTTATTCCTCTAAATATTGAATGGCACAGCCTGATGAAAGTGGGCCATAAGTGTAATTATTCCATATGACGTGTTCTCAGTTTTTATGAATCCCTTTCAAAGATTCTTGGGTCATCAAGTGATCCAAGTCACTGACAACTCATTCCCAACCTTCTGAGAAAGTAAGAAATACAGAGAAATATGCAGAGACAGGGGAAAAAAAAAAAAAAAAAAAAAAAAAAAAAAGGTACAATTTTCTACTATTTAAAGAACTGACTAAGTACATCTTTTTAAATTTTTAATTTGAAAACCTTTTGCAGCATTTCAATTAGAACCAGCTATAAAATAAAGGTGTGGATTTTTTTAATTTTCACTTTAGATTTGAAATGTTACATTGGAGGAGATGCAAACCAATTACATCTCCTATCTATTGAATTAAAGCAGATGATTCATAAGTAAGGCAACTAAGTAAATTAGAAATTAAGTAAAGAATTGTTCTGTGTGGAGGCAAATTGAACTGGTGGGTAAAGAGAGGAAATGGAGTAAAGTGATGAACTTCCAGGCCTGTCACTTTTTCATGTGTTTTGGTCAATTCATTTATTCTCTCTGTGTCTGGCATTCAGCAGATAGACTCTTCAAGGCACTATCCATCTCATATTGTACTTTTGCATGTGTGTATTTTTCCATTACTGAAAAAAATTCATTGTCTAAAGTGGAATCTCTTAGACCTCTTAAGATAAAAATAATAAAGTAGACAGTTTGAATTTTCTGCTATAGACAATAAAGTCAAACCAAACAAAAAAATCCCACACAGTAAAAATTCATGAAGAATAATGTATTAAAGAAAGAATGTACAGTCTAGGGAAATGCACTATTAAAATTTTTAAGCCATCAGATATCCTAATCTCCTAAATTCTGCGTATGCATCAACTGCACTGCAAGCTATTTACACTGTACTGCATAGTTTGTGTTTCTCTTGAGGCAGATTTTTAGAGAAATGTTGTGATTGACTGTTTATAAGAAATCATATTTTAAAAAAATCTTTAAACTTTTTAGAGTGTTTCAACTTGTTTAAAAGTTTTTTTCTTTGACTGAGTGTATGCTAAATATGTGTAGATATTTGACAGTCTATTATTATATATTGCTCTCATTATTTTCAACTGGGCTTTTTTTTAGCTTTTAAGTCACTTTCCTTTTATTGCAACTTATATAATTTTACAATATGTTGGAACAATGTCATAAAATTTTATATATGAAATGTATTCACAAACTAATTCAATCAAGAGTTTACAGCAAGATGAACATTTGCATAATTTATACTGAAAAATCCAATACTAAGTGATATGCTTTGATTTGTCATTGTCATAGCTCTATTTTACTTGCAACCAGTTAAGGAGAATCTGACATGCAGAATTTACATAAAGAAAAAGTAGTGGCTATTTGCCTAACACTGTTCCCTACCTCTGATGCAGCCGCATCAATTCTAACACTGAGAAGCTCCCAATTTAAAGAAAATAAAAAGAAACATGACCATTATTATTCATTGTACCATACAGTTTTGCACACTTGCAAGGCATTTGTAAAAATACCCCTGAAATTTAATGATTGCCAAATCTCTTTCATATGTACTCTAGTTAGATATTTACATGAGTTCTGATTACAATAAATTTAGTTTTGTCATTTTGAGTAAAAAAAAAATAGCAGTTATGAAGAAATTTGGTTGATTGATGATGCTTATAATGTTAATGGTGCAATCTTCAGTGTCTAATCAAGGTGATCAGTTTATGGATACAATCTCCATTCGTAGAAGGCAAAACCCAAAACGCCAGTGTATGCAGAAGGTCATTCATCTGGAACGTAGTTTTGCAGAAAATAACCTGGGGGTCCTGGTAGACACGAGGTTGAATCCAAGCCAGCAATGTGCCCTTGTTGCAGGGAAGGCCAGAGATATCCTGGCTGCAACTGGCAAAACATTGACAGCAAACTGAGGGAATTGATCCTTTCTCCTCTCCTCAGCACTGGAGAGTCCAGGAAAGCCCATAAAAATAAGTCATTGGAAGTCTCTCCCATGCATAACAGCTGAGAGAGATGGTCTCTTCAACTTGGCAATGAGAAAACTAAGAGGGTAATTCATCCATGTACATAAATAACTGAAGGGAGAGTGTAAAGAAGCCACTTTCCAGTGCTGCCCAATGACAGTACAAGGGACAGTGGTAAAGTGATATGAGACACTCTTCCTGAACATCAGGAAACACTTTCACTGGGAAAGTCACTGAGCACTGACGGGATATTATTGAAGGAGTTTGTCAAGTCTCCATCCTTAGCAACTTTTAAAAGTGATCTGGACCTAGTTCCAGGCAACTGGCTGTTGGTGGCCTTGCTTGAGTATGGAAGTTGTATCAGATGACTACTAAAGGTCCTTTTTAACCTCAGCCACTCTGTTACTCTGTGAACTGAATGCTTAGGAATTTTGTACAAAGCACAAAGCACAGGTACTTGCTCCCTGAATCAACATAAGTGCTTTTGAAGATCTTGCTTATCCTGTCTGAGGGAAGATGACTGACTTCTGGGAGCATGTTCATAAGGTGGCATACCTCTTAAGAAGGTATACCTCCTTAGGAGGTATACCTCGTAAGGAGGTATTATTTTCTTGCCTCATATTGCTGTCTCTGGAGTAGAGCCAGGTAGTGTCTGACATTTGTCTCCTGGAACAAGAACAAAGAGTTTTCAGTGAGATGTCTCAGTTCTCAGTAGGAGGTAAACAGCTAGTATGACATAAGCTACCTAACTCAATGAATAGAGAGCATTATGCATGGATTTCTTAAATAATACTACACCAGCCTGGAATTTTGAAGGTGGCATTACTTAACAAATTATTTAATTAAAACTTTCTATCAAATGTACTGTGCTTACCGGATCACATGCTCAGGAGAGGATGTGTTGCATCATTGCTCGGTCTCTACTCGTCAAGTTACGGGGACAGAGCTGTGCTCAGTAAGTGGTTCCTAATTTTTCTTGTTTCTAGAAATGCCTTTGAGAGTGTTTTCTCTGCTAACACGAGCTCCTGCTCATCCTTCTGCTCCTTGAACAACTTGGCAGTCTGTCTGCAGAGAATCTGTAGTGTACCCAGCCTGCCAGGTTGTGACCCTCCTTTCTAAGGCCTAAGACAAAGTTGCCAGCCTTGACGTTTTTATTATTTTTATTGAGTATGAAATCACAAAAAAATTTCCAGGGAGGTATATCCATATATGTCTCTACAGATGATCTTGCAGCATAATGTCCTATAGAAACAGCAGAAACCATGCTTCCTCCCAGCTTCAAGCTGGCCCTAGAACTGCAGAGAAGAGCTACATGACTGATTATGTTTGGTCATGTAGAATGGATCACACTGTTTGGGAGACCTGTGCACCAAAGACAGGTGATAGTAATTTTACCCGTGAATTTGGCCCAGGGGCACTGAAATGCATGCAGTTGGATGGGACACAATTCAGCAGGACGGAAATTAGATGTGTTGGCTGAAAGTGCAGAGACCTATTGCATGGTACAAAAGATACTTTGTGGAGAAGCAATCTCTATTGCAGCAACCTTACATATAATTACAATTACAGGTCCTCCACTAGTTCTGTGATTATGAGCATAACACTGGTGCCAAAAATATGGAAATTCTTAGATGGATTGAAAGTGTGAAACAATAAGGTATATTTGCTGCAAGCATGCTTAGTTCTTAAGGGTATTACAGTATACTAAAGAACCCTAAGGTGAATTTGGTAATTGAGGAATGACTGTTAATGACTAGTAAGTGTCAGAGTGACCAGGTAGGTATTGCACAGGGGCAGCATTACTGCCATAATATACACCATTTGACTCATTAAAAAAGCATTTAATTTCTCAGATATAGCACTTAACCATTCCAAAGTATTGAATAACAAGCATTTACTAATGCTTTCCTATTTAGATTCTATCTAAATAGGCTTACTTGTAATCATAAAATAAGGCTGTGAAGGCAACTCTAGACACTCAGAGATCTTCTTGCTTCAGGGGACTGTTAATTATTGCTATTATTTTGCAGAGAGAAGGTATTAGAGATAGAGAGAAGGTACAGAACTAGACATTTCATGCTGTGCTTAATTCACAGACTGAAGTACTTTATTGAGGCAAACAGACAGCTATATATCAACTTCAAACTATAATTAGATAGCTTGTCTTTACAAAAAAAAAATAAATTAAAGTCAATATGCTTGATGACATGACTCCAAATAAGCACTTCATGTGAGTTGAAAAATAGTTGTAACAAGAGTATCATGAAAGAAAATTGTCAGGACTTTTATAAGAACAGTTTTATTAACAAATTCCTCTTTTATGTCCCTCTCTTTTTCTGTAAATTTTGCCATTTTCCCTCATTATGTGTTCTTGGAATAAATCATAAATCCCTCACAGTACATTCCATAAGAAGACTTTTTTAAATTTGTCATGTAAAGGAATATATGATACATTTTAAAAATCGTATTCTATACTTACCTGCTAATTTCCAATAGGATGTATCTCTGAAATACCTGAAACCCGGCATTTAAAAATTTCATGCTTATGACATGAATTTGAAAAGTTTGAATCAGACATGTGTATATTTGGAATTTGAACACCAAAACAACAAAATCATAGCAACACAATGCCAATAATTCAAATACGAGTTGTTAATTTACAGGTCATGACACTAAACAATTTGAATGTTAATTTCATGAGGAGCATTTGCTCTACAAAAATAAGACCCCTTATGCTTTGTAGTAAAAAAAGAGTATTGACTAAAGGATTTCCTGTTCCTCCCCGTACATATCAAATCGTTTTGCAGGTAGAATTTTTTACTTCCATGGTGAAGGGATTATAATCGAGTGGTTACTATTTTTGAGATAGCGTAAACCTCTATTTCTAGTGTCACTCAATGAATATTTACTAAGTAGTTTTTACTAATAGAATTAGTGTTTACTAATACTTTTAATTCGAAAATAAAGAGGCTATATCGGCTGCAACCACTCAAACTTTCTGAATGTTTCCTTTCTGAGTCTATAGTTTTTAAAATTAAACATTAACGTCCTATAGGACCCTTCTAAAATGCTTTGATCACAAAGAGTATGTGATTAAGCTAAAAGTGGCAAACCATTTTCTGTTTCCTGCGATGTTTGGTGGTATGAATCATCAAACAAAAAACTCCAAACAAAACCAAAAACGAAACAAAACCAAAAGCAAACCCAAAACAAAATCCAAACATCACGTCAGAATATGCTTATTTTCTGGTTTGTGGCTTCATATAGAATACCTAGTATTATTTTATCTAGATAAGGAGTGTTTCATATGTGCAATAAAGAAGTTAGAAAACACTACATTTTTATACAGTCATCTAGAAAATAAAATATTGTATGCCTTATGGTTAGAAGAGTTACTCTGTGGTAACTAAAAATAGAAGCAAAAAAGATTAATGAAGCAGATGAAGCTACTAGGCACATTAAAACATCTACTTGAAATATTCCCTTTGAAGCAATCAATTAGCAGGAAACATTTTTTTTAAGAATGTACCTGTGGAGTTATAATTCATGTTTTGTGTTTATGACCCCTATCTTATTTACTTCAACTAGCCCTTTCTGGTTGGATTAAAATATTCTGGGCTCTAATTTTCAGATATAAAAAACACATGCAATCAAATCTGTACTACACCAAATAGTCCAAGGTCTGTTTTTCTCCTCTTTATTCATGGGTCATTAAGTGCACAAAAGGAAAACGCTATTCCTTCTGACCAAAATAAAAAGGACGATCCCCTGAAATAAATGTATCAAAATAAATACAGATAATATTACTTACCGTAACATTTTTTTGCTACATAAAACGTAAAGTCTCATATCTATTAGCATGCTGTCTATTTATATAAAGGCTTCCATCTTCAAAGGGCTTCATAAACTCAATAAAGTATTTTAGTGAAAACATCAGTATATTCTTCTTATTGTATAAATGCAGAGTAAATGTTAATGGCTTCTTTCAAGCCCATACATCTAAGGGTGGGATAAATAATTTTGGGCTTCTCAAAACTCAAACCACACAGTGTGGAGAAGTGTGCTGAAATTCTGATAGTTATTTAAATAATTTATTAGTAGGTGTCCATCACTGAATTTATATTCTCTAATAAGGGATGTTTTTGCAGACTCTACTTCTTAATTCAGATTTTATGATGGATGCTTTCAGATAAAAGATCACTGGCCTTATAAATCTCTTGCAAGGCACATTTTTTGCTTTTCAAACTGAAAAATCATCAGTTTATAGACTCAAAAAATATTGCATTGTATGAGAATAAATAAATTCTTCCATGTATCACAATAAGTTAGAAAATAAAACCACGCGTTTTTTAAGAAGCATAACATATAAAAGTTACAAAGTCCTATCTGGTATCAGTCCGTTTGCAGAAGAATATATGCATTTTTTTTTTTTATGCTGTTATCACTAAGTTCTGGATGACAAATTCATAGTTGTGAAATCTGGTGTAACATATTGACAATTTTTCCTCAATTTTCTTGGACTTCAGAAGGATTTTGGTTATCTGTCTCTCTTCTCAGATTTAGGCATCTTTTATTGATGCACTGCCTCATCTTATCCAAAGGCATGAGCCCTGGTGATACCTAAAGGCCAAGTGACTGGGAGATGATTTGGCAAAGGACATTATTAGCTGGTTAAAGGATTACCAAGTAATTTGGGCTTTTTCAGGGCACATATTAGACAGCAGCTTAAATATGCTGTGCAATGTAGTTATCTTTGTGTGTGTGTCTGTAAAATTTATTTTGTTATCCATCGAATGATTTCTCAAGTCATAAATAGAACTAGGGAAAAATAATTTATTAAAACAAACAAACAAATCCCTCGGACACAAAACAAAAAAACACCCCACAAACAAACAAAAAAAAACAACCCAAACCCCAAACTTAACCCAAACCAAAGTCAAAAACTAAAAAAAACCCACTGTGTGAGAGATGCTATAATCTTTTCTATTAGCAGTCTTCTTGTCTACCTGTTATAGTTGTGGAAGAAACATCAAGAACTAATTTCTCCCCCCTTGAATAAACATTTAAAATCCTAATGATTTCTTGACATAGTTTGAATATTTCCAAACACAAGGGAGGATGGTCCTGAACTCTGGAATATTTTTCAGTATTTGATATGATACAAAGAAAAGGGTAAAGTTAATGAATCTCAGCACTGACTTCATAGCTCACTTACATGCATATATGTGCGTGTGGGCATATGTGTGCACATGCATTCGCTCATATGCTGAAGAAGATTTTTCTGTGGATTTACTATACTATTTAATAAGGGCTTTAGGCATGATTTATTCAGTGTTGTATATACAAAATCTTAGAACCATCAAAATTTCATCATACATTAGCTATTCATATAAACTTAAATAAGATTTTAAGTCAGTGTTTGAAATAAAGGCATCCATATCTCTGTGATGACATTGTGATGTTTGATTCCTTTCTTAGCAATGGGAAGATCAAAGATTAAGAGGTTTGCAGAATGCATCTAAAGTGCCAAGTTTTGTCAAAAAATACCTTTCAGACAGTCCTTATAGAATAAGAATGAGTATGACTTCTTAGCAAAGGACAGCCTATGAACACCTTTGTGGGGTTTTTTCTATTTCTCACATTAGCAGCTTCAGCAATTTCTGCCCTCAAATCCATTAAAGATTTCCTCCCTTAACATCGACACTAAGAGGCCCCAGGAGAAAGTTCTGAAGAGTAAATTTAAAGGGCACTTCCTTTCTTTTCTTTCCTTATTCTTTTAAGCATGTTCTTGTGTGTTCCTAAAAAAGCCCCACTGACATTACTTCCATACCTTTACACGTTTTCATTCATCTCTAGTTTCTGCAAGATTTCTAATCTTTACTCTTTCTTGATGTTGTACAATCTCATTAAATAATCAGAAACACTAGGGAATTATCTTAATTTTGGCTGCAGAATTAGGCTCCCAATATGATAAAATAATGCCATATTTCTGCACGCTTACTCCAGACAATGTGTATTGCACCCAGAGATTAGGGCACATACTTTTTTAAAATTAAGTTTTCAGATTTAGGAAATATTTTTCAGTCACAAAGGACATTCTTTTCCTATAATATCACAAGGCTTATAGAGCTATATCTTTGCCTTAAGTGTAAACAACTACAGTTAATTCTGAAGGTAATTAATTTTATTTCAAAAGGATATTTTCCTGTCAATCCTATGCTGACCTGCAATAGTTGCATCTTCTGATTTTATACTACACTGGTGCTTCAGACTTCCTGGCATCTAAATCTAAATCTCTGCATGCTTTTTTCCTTGTATGTCACATGAAACATGATGTTGTAAATTTACTTTGATTGTGATTACATTTCATGTTAAATTGTGCACTTGGTTTATAACATATTCTTCATTTATACAACAGTAAATGCTCTGGAAAATGTTTTTCCAAAACCTAACTAAATCATATTTGTGTACTAAATGTTAGGTACATAAATAATTATAAGGCCTCTGTAGCCAGCGCACAAACATAGTTTTAAAATGTACTAGTACATATGCTGCTATTTATTTTCTAATGTACTTAAGAAAAAATATACTTGCCATGGAAAATGTGTCAATGTATAGAAAATTTGCACATTACTGCTCAGAAATATCTATAAATAACCACACTCACCAAAATATTACGTGCACTTCTACATAATTTTACTGTTAAAAAAATCAATATATTGTTGTCAGTTTTGAACTTCTGAATACAAATTTTTTTAAAAAATATTTTCCTCACTTTATTTTAAAAAGTCTTTATTAACAGTGAGGTGAAAAGTCACACACTAGAATATAGAATCAAAAAAGGGACAGCACAATGTTCTATGTCGTTTTAGTGCACTTCGGTGCCACCATTTTTTATCCCCATAGAAATGCAGCAAGTAAAGGAAAAATGCTGCCTCATTGACTTTGAACATGTATATTTTATATTAAAGTGACAAATATATGATCACTGTTCCCGCGGATGAAAACGGGCATTTGCATCTTCAGAGAGATGTGATTATCGTATGCTACAAATCTACAGATAGATGTGTATTCAAAAAAACCCCAAAACATTTACCTTTTTTCCTCTTAGAATCCTCCACACAATAAAAAGTCTTAAAAGAAGTCTTTGAATGAAATAATATGCCAATCACATTTATATTATATATCACATGAGCATTCATATTGTCCTCCCTCCTTTTTAGCTAGTCTGTGAAACAGGTTTGTTACTCAGCTTTTCCCTTCCTGTTGCTTTCAAAAATTCTGGGGAATAAGGAAAGAAAATATTCATTTGGAAGAAAACAAAGTAAGGGAAGAGATCTTTCTCTCTATGAAGACACACAATAAAACTTTACAAGGCGATACAAGTAAAAGCACATGATTGACAAGTTAGGTTTACATTCTTCCAACTTGTCTGTTGTAGTTAACCTTTAGAGTTCATTAGGTTAGTATAAGCAACTCTCATATGAAAGTTAAGATTAAAGACAGTCTATCTTTCATAATTTGATCAAAATATCTGCTTTAGTGTATTCTAAACAACACTGTCTTACAAGTTTTTGTCCCACGATTACTATATCCCACAATAACAACTCCATAAAAATGGAGTTCATTGGGACTCATCACTGCTGATTGATTTGTCAATATAAGCAACACAAAAAGTAGGATAGAGACGTGCCTATAACAGGAAGGGAAAACCTTTTGAAAAGCAGATGCTTTGATTACAGAGAAGTCCACGGAAGTACTCCTCTTGAATTGATACAATTTAGGTCAGATCCTTGAGAAGGAGGAGTCATAATTTTCAGTTTAAAGCATCTAGATAAGAGGGCTGAAACAACTAACCTTAAAAATTCAAAGTCTTCTTCTCAAGACTCATGTGAGGCTTCCATCTCCTCTACTTTCCATCTACAAATAGGGTATTTTTCAGCCATAGCACTTACTGGGGACAGTAAGCACTCACTGGAACAGTCCAGTATTATTTCCTCCCCATGTAACACCTTTCTGAAAGTGACCTATTATCAGGGGCCAAACTGTATCAATGAATACACTAACATATACGTGACATGGATACAGTTCTTGATCCTGGGTCCTCAGCCCGATTAATCTACCACAGATGCACATGGAGAATTGCAAAAAATGAGAACAGGAAAGTACTCCATATTCATCTGAAAATGTTATGCTTGAAAGGCATCCATGCACCAAATAAAAACCCCACAAATTGATCCTAAGAATTGTTTATCCTCTATAGGAGGAAGCAGAAAGAAAAGGTAAAATTCTGAAAATTGACAGTAAAGATTGATGGAAGAAAATTATAAACTTTTAATTAAAAGATCTTCTGGGTATTAATATTTAGAACTACTATTTATGTAAAGAAATTTACATATTAAAGGTTTTGTCATACCATGTCAGGTTTCCATAATATAATGTTCTTGGGTGTCTGTGATAAACATTTTCTAAACTTTACAATCTAGGGTCTAACTTTGATTCTTCTCACTGATAACTAGTAAGAAGACTGCTCTCATTGTTTTCAATAGGAGTAGATACAAATCAATTCTGAAAGATGTTTAAATTTCAAACACAAGTCTACAAGGTCACTGAATTCTTTGTATTTTCTGAAATCCAAGCTCTAGACACCCAGTTGTATGACTGGTGAAAATCAGAAAATGCTTTGTGTGTGGGTCAGTTACCTAAATACTGATATCTAACGCCATTTGTTGTGGCTCTTACCCTCTTCTTGTGTGTCTTTCACCTTCTATAGGATCTGTGATGTTCACATCCAGCCACATGGTTATTTCAGATACCCTATGATGTCTAAAGTGAACTTACAATTTTCTGTTTAGACGATTTAAACCTAGACTTCATATTTAATAATTTGTTTGTACAACATGATAACTTTCATATAATTCAGTATAGTAAGCACTTGTTTAATTTTCAGTTGTATAATCAAACCTTATCTCTAGAAGTTATAGGAGGTACTATTAAGAGTGAAGCACAGAAGTATTCATGTAGCAGACACTGTATAATTTCTGTAATTTAGAACAACTTATTCTTGTGGTTTAGAGCAGATCATAGATACAACATTTCCAGAAAATACAGTCCAGATGGTGCACATAACACTACTTCTTTTCAGAAGAACCATTACTAATTTCCAGGGACAGTAACCTTGATCATCTGGTGTTTTCATTCATGATAATTTAACTATTAGTCTATTACTTGATCTTTCCAAGTAAATATCTTTCCCACCCCTCGCCTCCAATTCTATTTGAATGCCGACAATGTGCGTGAGTCTCTTGGTGACATCACTTGACCATAAAGGAAAACCTATTGCAAATGAGATTTTACATTTTGACACATTGTACATTCTTCAGTTCTGCTAAGCTTGCCAAAAAGAAGGGATAATGAAAATATCAGTCACATCTCAGGGGAAATAAATACAGTTTGACTTGGACATCAAATGCCATGGCTCACAAGCAGATGCTGACACCAGCCAACAGCAGTTTGAAAGGCATTTTCAGTTTGAGGAAATAAGAAGGATCACCATAATGCAGCACAGCAGAATATCCTTACTAACACAAAGTATTAGAGTCTGCCTTTTACCTTGAACAAAACTCCTAAATCAAATTTTAAAGAAATGGATAGGAATAACTTCTTAACAATTTTCTCATTCAAAAATCATATTCAATGTGTACATTAAACTTCAGTTGTAGAAGGTCACATCAGAACAGTTGGAAACTACCAACAATGAAATTGGTTACGATACCTAATTCACTGTTACATAAAATGCATTTACGGTATAATAGCTAAGGAATGCGTGTAATTTAAAGAGGCAATCACTGAGATTGAATGTATGAAGTATAGTATGTCTCAAATCCATTGCATTTAGTGTGGTGTGCAAGAGCTTTTCCTGTCCAGTGAGAGCCCCTGGCTCAGCAAGAAAGTCAGTGTCACATTATTATATTAGATTCAACGATTAATGACAATCAGAAGAAGTATTCCTTTTGATTTTCATTGGCTGTATTTTGCATGCTGAGCTCACTTTTCAATGCAGATTCAGCACTGTCTTCATTTTCAGATCCTTTTGCCTCATTTTTTGAGTATATACCATTTTTTTTAAAAATGTGTATGGCTATGGCCGTAATGCAAAGTAGGATGAATATCACAACTGCTATCACACCTAGCAGAAGAGAAGAGAAAAAAAGTCATGACAAAGGACAAGCAAAAAATGTGAGCCAGAGAGCAGAACAAAGAACAAATGACTACATCACATAATGGAACAGCTTGCAGAGAAGCCTGAGATATAAGAAACCACAATTGCTTTCAAAAGGAACAGCACTGATAAATGTTTTGAAATTTTGCACACTATTAAAAAGTCCACAGGATATTGTAATTTTTGAAACTTTTGAAAGGAAGGCCAGTAGGGGCCCTAGAGTACTGCATATATGAGGGCTTCTTTTTCTCCTTTGAAATCAGGCCCTAGATTTCTGCCAGGCTGGGAATTTAAGCCATTGCAGACTAGGAACAATAAGGAGAGACACATCCTATGGGAGATAAGCGTGACCTTACAGACTTCCACTCCATCTCCTCTCTTCCTCATTCATCTTGTCACGATGGTCTCAGACCCTTAGGGTCATGAGTCAGAGGTTGTGCAGGACAGAAATTTGATGAGAAATGAAATAGAAGGGAAATGAATCATGTTTGCCAAAGAGGCAGAAAGCAAGACTAGGCTGTTGGGTGGGAAAAAGCACTAAGTAGTCTGGAAAACAGTTGTAAAGCAGTAGCTCAGCTATACTAAACAAAGGAACGCTCTGCTGCAAACCTTGGCCATTACTACAAGAAAAATAAAAATGCATAGTCCTTAGCACTGTAAATAAAAATAGATCATCCAAAATTCAGCACATGTCATTTTTCTTGTTCTCTACTATGAACATCCATCCATCCTTATAGGAATATAATGTTTTTTGTATGATATCTGCTCCTCTGAAATGGACTTCACAGTATGAGTAAATGTTATTCTTATTTAGATTAAATTGATTAATATATTTTTTTTTCAGGGCTTTTCTATGAGCTTGCTTTGTCTGAAGTAGTTGAACCAGTACCATTCTCAGTTATACTCATGTAAGGGTACTTATATTAAACTTTTACTGAATGCTATACTACTTTTTCTTGACTTTTAAACAAATATAGTTTAGCAGTAGAAGAACTGTGAATGAATATTCCCAGCTGTATTAAATAAAATAATAAGGTTATTATGATCTTAAAAGATAGTAACTATTGTAACTTAAAGCTAAAAAATTACTATGTTGTTCATACATTTAAAAATCTCCACCCATGCTGTTACCTAGTACATGCTAATATCCATATACAGATATTTATGTAAAATAATACTAATCTTTTCAGAAAAGCAAGTTTTGACAAAATGAGACATGTAAAGAGCTCAGAAACCATATTTTAAAATACTAAATTCAGTGGTTAAATTCTCAGTTTGTGCCTATGAAATTAAATAGATGTAAGTATAACTTTAGAAGCAAGGAAGCTTCTAGACTTCATTATCTCTTAGTTTAGTATATTTGGTACTATTGTGTTAAAAGTCACTGACCATGCAATGTGCCTTTGGCATGCATTGACCACAGCAGGTACTATTATTTAAATGGCAGACATACAGGTGACTGCAGGTTCTTAACTCTACCTTTCATAGAGTTAAACACTTTCAACCTCAGTGAGAAGCCTTGACAGGTTTATTCTGCTAAATTGCACTATTTCATTTGTCTGCTGAGGCTTTAAAAGCTCTTGGAAAGTACACCTTTTCAGAACTAACAGGATGGAGAGGTTGACCTTTTCATCCCAGTGCCTTCTTTCTGTCAAGGTAAGTAATACAAATTGAAACAGTGAATTATGCTGTGAAAGCATCAAGGTTTTTTTCCCTCGTCTCCTCCAAGAGAAGAAATACTACTAGAAATTTTCATGGGGGATGATTTTCACAGAGCACGTAGTATTCCTTAAAAGGAAAATATGTTACTGACATAGACATATACTTGCTCTAATACTAGTGATAGATGTTTAAATTCTCCTGAGGTCTCCTAATCCCAAACTGTTCCTATTAAGGTTCACTTAAGTACTCCTGTTCCTCTTAAAGAGACAGAACTGGTAGCTTTCTCACTGCAATAGAGATGGGTCTTGTCTTAAGGACAATCAGTCAGAAATAGGTTCCACAATAATGGAACCTGTGTATCCTGATTATCAGTTCAGTACTTTAAGCACAACATATCTATCTTAAGCTTTATATCCTATTTATTCTGATGGTCATAAAAAGTAAAGGGACTATCAACATATGCACTACAGGAGAAACTGAACTCTGCATGGTTCTGCCTCTATTCCTCTGTTAAAAATATTTTGAAAGAAGTTTGCAGATGAATAATTGTAGTTCTATTTGACCTGATCAAAGAGGCCAAAAGAAATAGGAAGAAAATGGAGAAGAAATAATATTTAAAATCAAGAGTAATTATTTTTATTATTATTTTAACATGTATTTTATTTTTAAGCTGTAAGTCAATGGAAGTGATTGAAATGGAATGGAAGTGTAGTCTATCCAAGACTACAATCTTTTCCAAATGGGAAACCAAGATGAAGCTTCCTCACTGTCAAATGATTGATTCAAGCTGTGTTAGACCTCATTTTCTCAAGAAAAAGTCTTTGTTGTTCAGACCTATTAAAGAAAATTTTGAACTTGACTGTATAGCAAAAGGTAATTTTTTGGCAAAGTCAAGAAGAAAGGATAGCTTTTTCTTAAATATATGTTATTTGTCAGAACAAATCCAAGTATTTTTTTAAGTCACAGACACCAGTATTGTGCATGCTGGAAATATGTTCTTACTATCTTATTTTTCAGCATAATGCTCCAACATATGGAAACACTGATGGCATAAATTTATGTAATAAGAAAATATTGGAGCTATCCATTGCAATTTACAACAATGTCTGATTTTTGTCTATCAGTTGTAGTAAAATGAAGAGTTTTTATTAGTTTCTTTGTGCATACAAAGCCAAATTGACTTCAGTATTGAAAGACTTATAGATAGTAAAATAAAAAAAGGTTCCAGTGGAGTCTTTATAGTCCCTATTACCTCCAATAATTGCAGAGTCACTTCTGATTGCATTAGCCAAGGGCTTTCCCTCATCTATTGGTCCAGAATGATCTGCAGCAGAAAAAAAAAAAAATTGTCAGACGAGTAGAAGGGTTTTCAAGACATTTTCACACAGTGGTAGCTCATCTACAATATGGTATCAAGGCAGTACTGTGGGTCAGTAAGCATGCAAAGAACAGTGATGTAGCTGACACTTTGCAGAGATAAAAAGAAATGTAAATATTCAGATTACTAGCTAAAGCCTAGAGAAAAGGAAGACAGTTCATATGGAAGAGAATTATTTTCAAGGTACTCCTGAGATACTAACCCACATGGAAAAATAAAAAGTCAATTGTGATTCAGGTAATGAGCACTCTATTTAGATTTTGCTTCAGGGATCAGAAAAAATGATAACCATATGCTACCTGCAAACAAATGCGTTGTTTCACTTGATGTTGAGTCAGCTCCAGCTAAAGTACCACAGTTGGATTCAGTGAAATGTCCCTTTACAATCACAGGGGCTGAGCTGCTGTGGTGCAGTGCAGCCTTTAAAGGAGCAATGTGGTTGAACTGCACTGAAGAGAGGCATCCAATAAACCCATGAGAGTTTGCCTTCATAGTCTCCTCATCTACATCACTGTTGTCTGTTAATCAAAAGGAAAAGAACACAATTAATCATAGTAAAAATGTACAAAATAAAGTGACAGAAGAATAAATGAATAATTAACCTGTGTTCCTCTGAGCATATTTGAGTTGCAACAACATATGTAGATTCACTGAATCCCTTTCTTGTCTGTCTTTAATGAAAAGACAGTGAAATACATTCAAACTTTTTTTTTTTTTTTTTTTTTTTTTAACAGATGACTGTTTCTAATCTGCCAAGGGAAATGCTTTTAAATTAGGATAGCAAGTTGCAAAGCAAAAAGTTTCTAATGTAACTAAAATATTTAAATTAAAGTGCAACACTTTTTCGTTCTGCAAAAATACAAGGATGAAGCATGCATTCTTTAAAAATACAGTTTATTAGATTTCTTCCTATAAATAAACATTTTTGGAACATGTTCCTTCCACATCATCATCACCATCTTCCATCCCATCATCATCGAGTCTATCAAAAAAAAAAATCTTTGAAGATTTCAGATCCTAGAAATCCATCAATATATTTTCTGTCAAATCCTAAAAAAATGAATAATGTTTCAATTTATTATATATTTTAAAACATGATACCATAATTTTTTCCACAAAGGGGGAGGAAAAAATAAAAAGATACCTCCTCACCATATTCCCTTGAGCTGCCTTTCTGAATGCACATCCACAGCATGTCAGAACTCTCTGTTTGTTGTCCAGATAATGCTCACTAATACATAACTTTTGATGTGGAAAAGCAATTTATTTACTCTAGCAGTTCTAATTTAAGCAAAAAAAATTAGTTATTCAAAGAGGACTCATAAGGGAGGTAAATTTTCAAGTTTTTGCAAACAAAATGAGAATTTAATCTCATCCATTTCCACCTCCAATTATCCTAGAACACTCTCAGAATTGAAAACCACAACTCCCTATCTGACAGATAAAGAATTAATTGGATTGCCTTATCCAAACATTTGAACACAACAGCTCAATGTCTAACTGAAGATTGGTAATAGGTGGTGTTCCTTTGGAGTCCACACTGGTACGGTTAGTGTTCGATACCTTTACTTATCTACACCAAGAGTGGGATTGAGTGCATCCTAAGCAAGTTTGTGAATGACACTAAACCGAGTGGTGCAGCTGACACACTTGGGAGATGGAATGCCACCCAGAGTGACCTTGACAGGCTTGAGGATTGGAGACCCCACCTGAAGCACTATGGTCAGTTTTGAGGTTCCCAGCAAAAGATGGATATGACCCTGTTAGACCTGGTACAAAGGAGAGCCACAAACATGGTCAGAGGGCTGCACTATTTATTCTGTGAAGCAAGACTGAGAAAGCTGGGGCTATTCAGCATTGAGAAGAGAAGGGTACAGGGAGACCTTACAGCAGCCCTCCCAAAGACGGCCTACAAGAGAGCTAGAGAGAGACTTTCCATAATGGCATGTAGTGACAGGGCAAAGGACAATGGCTTTAAACTGAAGGATTGTAGGTTTAAATTCAGCATAAAGAAGAAATTCTTTAATATAAGGATGGTGAGGCATTGGAGCCATGTGCCTCACACTGTGTACATAGAAGCTGTAGACGCCCATTCCTGGAAGTGTTCAAAGACAGGCTAAATGGGGTTTTGAGCCCATGGTGTAGTAAAATACACTGCTGCCCATGGCACAGGATTAAAATTAGATTTTATTTTAAGGTTCTTTCACATCAAATGTTTCTATGATCTTATACTGCAGCTTACTAAATTAATTACACTGGAAACACCACATTCAAATCTTTCTCAATTAATCTCCTTGTCTACTTTTCAAAACAATTATAGGTCAGAAATTATTTTAATTATGCTTCTGTGTTGTGAAATTGAACTGAAGATTTCATTAAGTCCTTTTTTCCTAGCTAAGTTTACGTATAGTAGAGTGTGCATTTGGAATTTATTTTTGTGTGTTTTTGTACGTGCATGTATGAACGCAGTAAGAGTTAAACTTCATTTTTTCCTCAGAATAAAGAAGAAAACTAATTTCATACACATTGTTATTTGGATTTACATTATCTGAATACAGATAGATGTCAGAGAGAAACTGGTGAAGACTTACTGCCTCCCACTCAGAGGCAAGATGGACTATGTCAGATTATTATTTGCTTCTCAGCAGAAGATTATTTTGGAAGACATAAGCATTTTATACTATTAGAGCAGGATGTGTGTGTGTATTATAATCTCAGAAACATTGATTTATCAAATCTCTTTTACTATTCCCAAATGCACTATACAAAAAATGGCAGATTTCTATGGACCTTGGAGTACCACTTCTGCTACATACTTACTACATAGTAAATTCCTCTAAACAAAACTACACGCAACTGAATGTGAAAAAAACCCCAAAACAACCTTCTTCAATGTTCTAGTTTAAGGTAGATCTTACACATATAAATATAAATAAAAATAAAATATATAAATAATACTTACAAGCCTGAGAGGGCAAGAGGAATTAATATATTTTCTATACTAAGTTGAGAAGAAAACTCAATGTATTCTATGTCACATATCACATATTTCTAATGAGGAAAGCTGAGGGACCTGGGACTGCTCAGTATTGAGAAGAAATGAGGAGGGGACCTCTTCAGTGTGTACAAGCAACAGAATGGAGAGTGTCCAGAGGATGGAGCCAGGTGTTTTTCCATGGTGCTAAGCAGTAGGACAAGGCGTCATGGCCAGAAAGTGATGCAAAGGAAGTTCCACTTGAATATGACCAAGAATTTCTTTACTGTGCACGTGACAGGCACTGGAACAGATTATCCAGAGAGGTTGTGGAATTTCCCTCACTGGAGACATTCAAGAACTGCCTGGATGCAATCCTGTTCCATGTGCTCTAGAATGATCCTGCTTGAGCAGAGAGAGTGGACCAGATGACCCACTGCAGTCCCTTCCAACCTCATCCATTCTGTGGTTCTGTGATCACAGTTTTCTGAATTTATTTCTACAAAAAGTCTATGTTAGCACACTGGTTTATTTTGAGAGATTTTTAAAGAACAGGAAATCACCATTCCTTTGCAGCAGTTTACTGGATGAATATTCAAAGAGGAGTAAGAGAGAGAGGAAGGACATTTGCTTGATCAATTTTGTTTTGGAATATTGTTTATAATTTCTGTTAAAATTTCTGTTAAAAATTGTGTTTATTAAAGATAGACATCATTGTTTCCAGTAACAGGGTAAGCTGAGTGCCATACAAATTTTTTTAGTTGACACTTTGTCCAGGACCACTTGTTAAGGATTAAAATAATCAGTCTATAATATGGTGAAAAGTTTCATGCAGCCTTAGTTAATATATATGACAAAATACACTCCTATGTTTTCTTGTTGAAATAAGTTTTATTAGAAGAAGAATGAACTTTTACATCTGGGAATATAGAAACAGAGACTTTAACTATTTAACATCTTTCTTGGTAAAATGGACAGTAAGATTGAGTGCAAGTTTGCCAGTCACTGGAAGCTGTGTGGTGCAGTCAATACACTGGAGGGAAGACATGCCCTACGGAGGTACCTTGACAAATGAGAGGCAGGCCTGTGCAAACCTCATGAAGTTCAAAAAGGCCAAGAGCAAGGTCCTGAGCTGGTTCACTGTGATTTCAAGCACAAATACAAGCTGGGCAGAGAATGGATTTGAGAGCTGCCCTGAGAAGATCTCAGGGGGTATTGGTGGACAAGAAGCATGACATGAGCTGGTAATACGCCCCTGTAGTGCAGAAAGCCAACACTGGAAGTGTCCAAGACCAGGTTGGAAGGAGCTCTAAGCAAGCTAGTCTAGTGGAAGGTGGCCCTGCCTATAACAGAGGAGTTAGAATGAGATGGTCTTTAAGGTGTCTTCCAACCCAGGCCTTTATATATGTGTCTATTATTTTAGGATCCTGGGCAATAACAAAAGCAACATCAAGTGAGATGACTCTGTTTCTCTGCTCTAGTGAGAATTCTCCTGGAGTACTACATTCACCTCTGGGTTCCTTGGCACAGAAAAGACAGGTATTCTTTAGAGCGAGTCTAGAGGAGGACCATGAGGATGATCAAAGAACTGGAGAACTCCTCCTATGAGGAAAGACTGAGAGTGTTGAGGTTGTTCATTCTGAGGAAGAGAAGGCTTCAGGGTGACCTTATAGCAGCCTACCAGTAAAAGAAGCTACAAGATATCTGAAGAATGACTTTTTACATGGACATGTAGTAATAGGACAGAGGGGAATGGCTTTAAACTGATTGGTTGTAGATTTAGATAGGAAGTGAGGAAGAAATTCTTTGCTGTGTGGGTAAGAAACACTAGAACAGGTTGCCCAGAGAAGCAGTGGATGTCAGCTCATTGAAGTTTTCAAGGCCAGTGGACGGGGCTTTGAATGTACTGATCCCAGTCCACAGCAGAGGTGTTGGAACTAGATGGTCTTTGAGGTTCTTTTCCACTCAAACCTATGGTTCTATGAAATTACTTCAGAGGAAAGAGAAATATGCTTTTGATTTGCACCAGCACCAAATCTTCCTCTATCACTGGGTTTTCCCAATGTGAAAGCTAGGAAAATAATAAGATGTTGACTATTTTTGTTTTCTTTAAAGAAGACTGACACAATTGTAATTGTAGGTAGGTAAATTCCATTTTTATCAGTATTAGAGAAACAGACATATTTCTAAGAATTGTGACTACACAAATGTCCTAGGTTGAAGTATATTCTACTACCATCTCTGTGAGCTGTTGAAACCAGGTGAGGCAGTGCTCCTTGCCTCCTCCCTCTGTACTATCTTCTGTTAATGGGCCATCAATGCCTCGCCCCATGACTCAGAGATAACTCCTTCCTGGACTATCTGCTGTCAATGGGCCCATCAGGCCTTATCACACGACTCACCATCCCATTGTGAGATGCTTCGCCCAGAGGGAGAAGCCAACTATTCCATCCTGGATATGAGCTGAGACTCTGAACACCACACCAGTGCTTACCTACTGGACTCCCAGAGGACAAGAGCTACCGTTGGACTTTCTCACCCTTTTCTTTCTACAGGATCACCGCTTCAACGGAACTGCTTTGCTTGGACTCCTACCATCATAGAGTGTCAGGGTGTATTCTGACTTTGTCAGTGTTCTTGTACTACTGCATTTATTTATTTCTTTTAATTTTCTTCTTTCTATTAAATTATAATTCCGACTTGCAATCTCCCACTGGTTTGATTTCAAACTAGTAGCCTAGCATGGTTTCAAAAAAGAATCTCCAACAAAGATTTGACTTACATTACTGTATTCTTAACTATTTCCATCAAAATCTAATCACAGGAGATTTTTCAAGTACAGTACCTGATTAACAGTATTCTACCATCTTTGTGTATGATTTCAAAGTGAAGTATTTTTTCCTTAGACTAAAAAACAATGTGCTGTTTCATAATGCTTGATTGCAAAATGAGAGAGAGAGACATTGACAATTATTTTTAATGGAACTCACTTGATTGTCTTTTCAGGAAACACCCATGATTATATCTGTATTTCAACAGGACTGAGGTTTTTACATTGATTGTGACTCTATGTCTAAATAAATCCATGACAACAAATGTCATTCAATAAGATTATGGTTATAATTTTTTATGTCTCATGATGAAATTTTGATCCATGCCTTAGAAAACCCTGTGGCATTCCACTTACCTAAAATCTTGCCAAGTGTGAGAGACTTGATTGCATTGAATTCTGTGCCTGAAGATAGAATAAACTTCATTCTTTCATTCTGGTTAACCTGTAAAATGATAGAGTGACAAAAAATGTAGCATAATGGAAGAGATAGTAGTTATGATTTTCAAAAAAGCATGTAAGATTAAGGTTAAAAATAAGAGGATTGGAGGGAAGTATTTGTTAGTTATAGCATAGGAAATAGATTATCAGCTTTTCACTGAATGTGACTGTGATACTTCTTAGAGCACCCTATTTAATAAACATTTATTTTATTGATTTGTCTGATTTCTTCTTTTTCATCTATAAGGAAAATAAATATAATTAATCTTTAAAAATACGAAAAAAATCTGTTTTCATTAAAAAGGCACTCAATATTTAGTTCATATAGATCAAATATACTGTAAATATTCTAACTCCCAGGGTATCTCTAGAATTACTTTAAAACAAGAAACAATACATAATTAAGGAAACCAAGATCTAGCTTCAAAATACTAAATTGTAACAATAGAGTTTTTAACATTTTAATCAGAGAAAAAAAAAAACATAAAGACTTTTTTGCATAGTTAGTATCTATCATTAGAAAAATAAATATTTCTATTTTTTGATGAAATTTCCATACAAAATAAGAAAAATATTCTCCTTAACAACCATATTCTTTTGATGATACAAGAGAGACCAAAGAAAATTTCACAAAAGATTTAAGTTGTTACCTGGGTGTTAATAGATCTATACTATAGTAATTTTATTTTCATGTAAAATTATGAGGCAATATTAACTTTTTGAAATAGATAAGATTAACACTAAAGAGATTGGCTAAAATAAATTTTCACTGTACATCACGAGACTGTTAACCTTTGCTTTGCTCATTTGAGATATTAAAACACAACTTATCTGGGGGCCATTTCCTTGTTGTAACTCTTTATTTCATTTTCTTTTGGTTCCTCTACTTTTTTTTATGATAATCCACTGGGTTTTTTTCCCAACTGAATTACCTCAACAAAGATGATTTCCTCCTCTCTGTTAATCTTCACATGCTGTAGTTGTCCATCAGCCATGCTTTTGAAACTGACGTTGAAGACATCAGGATCTTGATGGCTATCTAGCTTGTACCTAATCTGCAAAGTTCCTGCAGGGATAAATAGAACAAATGTCATAGTACACTAGAGACACAACAGGCAATGTAGTTCATATATTGCTTCACAGGTGCACTTCAAGGGCAAAATGTGTGATTTGTTTAAGGAATCAGCCATAAGAAATGAATATAAGCAACAAATTAGAGGCAACAGAATCAGTAATAGCAGTGTTGAATGTACAACATAGTGGCAAAGATAGTTATAAACCGACTCAAATCTAATGAGTTAAAATTTGGGCAGAAATTTTATATGTACTCTTATAAACCATCTGAGAAAGACTCAATCTGGTAGATTTTATAATTGGGATCTATCAAATACAATTTAGTACTTCCAAAGTGTTCTTGAATAATGTTTACCCTGTCCAGACCTGTTAAACTCTGACCAGCTGAAACAAAAAGAATGTAGTATAATAACTTTTAGCTCACTTTCCACTCCTTCTTGTTATCTCCAGGAATACTGTCAGCACACATATGATCACACAGAGACTCATAGCAGAACACAAAGGCAATGTAGTTTCCTTGTCAGAAATTCCCTCCCAGCTGCAGATTGTCTACAACTTTCCATTCATCCTCTGGAAATCAAGGCCCATGTCAGATCCAGGCCAGTCATGAGCAAAACATGTTTCATCTTACACGATGAGGATGACACTATAATTATTCTATATCTAGATATGAATCTGAGAAAGCAAAGAACCTCCTTTGTGCACAGAACCATCGAGTCTTTAATAAACCTAAAGATTTAACACAGTCTCTGTGTGTGGGGTTAATTAAAAAAATAATTTTCTAGTCATTGAAGAAAGAATGGAAAAAAAGTACACCTTAAGTGGTAACATTGATTATATTATGTGTATTTTCATAGGTATATAAGTAGCTTGTGAAATCAATTGAATGAAATTACTTGTGATTATTTTGCTAAGTGTGTAATGCACTTTCAAAAGCAATTAATAAGCCTCATGAGTAGTACACAACTCAGAAAAAAAAATTATTTTTTATTTCAAAATTTTAAACCCCAAAAATTTCTGAAGGATTTTCAGGAATAATTATTTTTGACAACATGATAAAAAAAAACAGTAGTGAAAGTTTAAATTATAGTAGAAGAAATGCTTTTCACATGGAAAGAATTGCTTGCTGCAAGATAAGAGATAAAAACACCATCTAAAGCAACAATAGGACAGTAAGTAAGTTTATGATTCAGCTCTGGAAATCAGAGTGAATCTGAGTCGACGGTTATGATGTTCATTAGTGTTTCCAGACAGCTGATCTGAATACTCACCATTTCTGGTGAGAATCACCGAGAGGTATTCCTTGTAGAAGGAGTTAGCATAAAGGAGTAAGCTTGGTGTCCTTGTTGTTCGAAAGGCAAATGTAATTGCTTCCCTGTTCAGTGTCATGTCAGCATAGAAAGAAGACGCATGAGAACTGGAATTTTTAGCTAATGTGTAGTATTCTTGAAAGATGTATGTCACTGAAGTGCCAGTCCCAAAATAGGCAGAGATCTCTGAAGCAAAAAAATAATTAAATATTTAAATTTCATGCACATCTATTCTAAAGTTCATCTTTTTTTTTTCTTCTGCCACAGAACAAAATAAAATGTATTGTTGACTATTGCTGAAATATAAAAATAAATGGAACTAGCATTTAGAACTAGAGAGAAACGTAAGACCTAGCTTAGGCGAGATCAAGAGCTCATTTAGATGTGTGTCTAAATCTGTTTCATGAACAAGTATATTTTTTGGTCAATTCTTTTGCCTAGTGTTCTTCCTAGTCATCAAGCCCAATATATTCTGGCTTGTATGTATAGTGCTCCTACAAAGAAATGGATGCAGCAATTCGAATCGTAACATACAGATTAGACTTTGCCACACCAGAAACAGGTATGTGGAAAAAGAGACTGGTCAGGTGAGAAAAAGAAAAGGAGAATACAAATTAGGTTATGATCTTAAGGATTAAACAGAGAGAATTTCTGTATCTCTGTGATTTCTCACACCTGTTTTCTGCTAAAACCAACTGTCTGAGACTATCCTTGTTTTCACACACAGCCTTCACACTTCTGAAAAATTTCTTGAAATTTCTCTAATCTAGCTCAGTATTTTTGACAAAAAGTGGCTTAAAGTTATTACTATAGATCATCCCACACTTTTACCAGCCGAAGCCACCAGAATACTGGAGTGTGACTGCTAGTCACTTCTGCAGTTTGTGCAGAGGAGTTTGTGCAGAATTTGTGCAATAACACTGCATTTGTGCCTAATACAGTGACATTAGGTCCACAGTGGTAGATATGGAAGGACTTCAGACGAGTCCCTTACTTTTGCAGTAGCAGTGTTATCTGGGCAGATGTGCTCCTAATTTACAGGTACATGGAGTTGTGGTATATAGTGCTTTGTACTTTGCAGAATGCATGGAGGAAAGGTAATTTTCAGCAAAGCTGAATTATATGCAAGCACCAAAAGTTCTAAGTAATTTTTTAAAATTCAACCCTGATTAATTTTGATGATCTAGTAGTATGACACCTTCATCAAAGAACTACTTTAAGATGATTGGAAATATCAGCTTGGTCCTGTTTGCAAAGATCTCACTTTCTTCTTATAGCAAAAAGTAGATTTAAGTTCTCCTGCTTCTCAGTTTGTTTTCCAAATTTAGTCTCAGTTTTGAGATTAATGTTTGAAATACATAAATCCAAATGTTTTACCATAAAGATATCATTCCTATATTTACTATAGTATCAAAGAATCAAAGGCATTGTATGAAGGTGCTGGTCCTCTCGTGTAATTGGGTTCCAGCATAAATAGTGTATATTGAAGTTAACTCTTGAACCACAGTGTTTAGCAAAACTTACAGACATTGATCAAATTTAAGTAAATTTTTATCCACATTATGTAAACCAAATATTTTTTGCAAGCATATAAATGTTTCTTTAAAGGGCTGTAAGGATCTTGATCTGAACTGCATAGTCCCATTTTCAATAACTGATAAAGCTAAAAGACATGCTTGCCTTTATTACAGAATGGACCAGAATAGGCAGAGAAAGTGCAGTCACAGGAGAATCCACTGTATTTCTCTCTACATTTTCCACCATTATGACACAGGTTACCATAACTGCTACAATGTCCAGGACAGCCTGGTTCAACTCCAGGTGTTATCTTTGCTCTCTCTTCCAGATCAAGGGCCATTCCATTCAACTGTAATGAACGAATGCATCCCAAAAATCCTTTCTGCCTGGATGCTGTTCCACCTAAAAATAAATCCATATGAGCTTTTAAAACTTTAAAAATTAATGTGTAAAAATGTCTTTATGTTTGACAGCCTCTAAACAGCATATTAAGACCTTCCAAGATACAAGTCTATGCTATGCATGTGAAAATATTTATAAGTAGCTTTAAAAGCATATCTTATTTCTGTTTTTTCAAGTAATTACAGTGAGCTCTTGAAGATTTAATGGGAAGCAAGAATGTTTCACAGCAAGATAGCAAGCAATGATGCACACTTCTATTAAATCACAAAGGAGTAAGGACCAGAAATTAGGGTGTGGGGTTTTTGGGAAAGGGAGGGGAGAGGAAAAAAAATTCTCCTCAACAAGCTGACAGCCCACACTCTGGACAGGTGTACTTTTCACTGGGTTAAAAACTGTCTGGATGACCAGGCCCTGGCAGTGGTATTGAACAGTGCCATATCCAGCTGACAGCCAGTCATTAGTGGGGTTCCCCAAGGCTCAGTACTGGGGTCAGTTCTGTGTAACTTTATTGGTGATTTGGATGTGGATATCTGCTGTAAGGTCACAGACAACGCCAAACTGGGTGGAATGATGATCTGCTGGAGACTAGGAAAGGCCTGCAGAAGGATCGGAATCAATGGGACAACACAAACAATATGAGGTTCAACAAAGTGTTGGGTCCTGCACTTTGGTCAAAATAACCCAATGCCAGGCTACAGGCTTGGGACAGAGTGCCTGGAAAGCTGCCTGGAAGAAAATGACCTGAGGGTGCTGGTTGACAGCAGCTGAACATGAGCCAGCAGTGTGCTCAGGTGGCCAAGAAGGCCACTGGAATCCTGGCTTGTATAAAAAATAGTGTGGCTAGCATGATCAAGGAAGTGACTGTCCTCTTGTACTTCGTATTGTACTTGGTATTGGCAGTTGAGGGACTGGGGGCTGTTCAACCTGGAGGAGACCTTACCACTCCCTACGACTACCCGAAAGGTGATTGTAGCCAGGTTGAAGTTAGCCACTTCTCCCAGGCAAGCAGCAGTAGGATAAGACAGCGCGGTCTTAAACTGCATCAGAGGGAGGTTTATGTTACATGAGGAAAAATTTCTTTACAGGGAGAGTGACCAGGCATTGGAATGAGAGAGTGGAGTTACTGTCCCTGGAGATATTTAAGAAGAGATTAGCTGTGGCACTTAATGTCACGGTCTAGTTGACAAGGTGGTGTTAGGTCAAAGGTTCAACTCAATCATCACAGAAGTCTTTTCCAACCTACTTGATTGGTTGGTTCTGTAATTCTGTGACTGTGCAAACTAGTAACAGGACAAGAGAAAATGGCCTCAAGTTGTGCTATGGAAGATTTTAGTTGGATATCAGGAAGAATTTTTTCACTGAAAGGGAGGTGAAGCATAGGGCTACTCATGGAAATGGTGGAGTCACCAAACCTGGAAGTATTCAAAGAATCAGTTTGATGTGGCACTTGGTGCTGTGGTTTAATTGACCTGGTGATGTTCAATCAAATGCTGGACTCAATAATCTTGAAGGTATTTTCCAAACTTAATGATGCAATGATTCCCCTCGGCTGGTGTCTGTCCTAATATGTTTGTCCTACAATGGAAGCTCTGTCCATTCCTCTAATAGGAAGGTTTATACACCTTAATACAGAGGAATATCAGCCATGCTATGTCTGACTACCAAGCATAGGTGATAATGATTTAGGGCAACCCTAAGACTAACAAGAGTTGTTGGTTTGTTTGTTTTTACTAATGATTATTTATAAGATGCTTCCTGACAGTTAACATTTTATTCATCTGGATTGCTGAGAAAGGTGCGCAATATACATACTATGTCTCTTTGTCACACAACTGACTCTGAGATTTCTAGTAATTTCTTCCATTTAAAAAAGTAAAAGCAGAAACTATTCCACAATGTGTAAGATTGCAAACTGTATTTCCCATGCAATTCCATGTGATCATGCATTTTGAACCTTTATAATTTCAAAGTTTGTAAAATTCTTAGCGTTACATAGAAAATTGTGACAGTTATAATGGAACAAAACCACCTAACAACATGGAAATCGATTTTCTCACAGCAGATCTAAATAAAGGTCTGTTTAAGAGTAGGCCAACTTTTTACATGTTTTTATTCTGTACACCTTATATATATACCAGAAACTTTTAAATTCATAACAAAGCAGTATTACAGTAAGAACACTGCCATGTATATAACACATACCTCTACACAGGTTTTTGAAATAGCTACAGAAATATTATTAATGCTTTTTTACTCAACTTCTGCTTTCCCAGCATTTTACCTAAATGCCTTGATGTCATTTTTCAGCCTGAGAATTTGTGGATGAAGAGAAATGACAAAAATTTCCTTGAAATTACAGAAATAGCATGTTTTCCTTCAGCAGATTACATCCTCTCAAAAGATGGTGCAAATATAAATCCCTGGATTGTCCTTCAAACAAACTTAAAAGAAGTAAACTTCATTTGCAAGCCTGTCCAGCAGTAACTATTGACTAAGACATTCAATTTTTATAATGATAATTATGAAATATTCTGTGGAGCACCTACCTACAAAAAGCTGGCTGTTGAGCTGCAAGCGAATATGTCCATTGGGTGGAGCACTGTGAGATCTTTGAGGAAGTTGATCTACTTGTAAAGATGCCTCTTTGACATTTCGTTCAGCCTTCACATAATGCCATTGGTTATCATTTAAGGGAGTGAGCGATTGCACTATAACTTCAGTAGGTCCATTTCCAACATCAAATGAAAAACTCACTTCAGATGGAGCTAGAAAGAGGATAGTAATAACGGACCTGTAAATCATTTAATAGTTAATTGGGTCAGAAAATCATTAAATAGGAGAACAAGTTACTTTAAGTCTAGCCTACTATTTCATGGGACAAGACTAATTGTTTCAGAGGAAAAGTTTACTTCAGGGGCATACAGTTCACTCTTCACACTCACTGACAGAGAGAGTAATGATTTATCCATGGAAACCAATCTGTTTGTGGACCCCTAGAGAGCACTGCAGTTGAGGAACAGTGAAATGTGCTAGCTTCGCTATTTTTCAGTTTGGATGAATTTTACCTCTTGATGGCACACTAATTGATTGCCATTGTTAACTATATTTAAGTTATCACTAGTATAATCTATCCAGTGTCTTTTACTGTCTATTTGCTTTTGTTATTTATTCACACAGTCTCTGTGAATAGCAGAAGACAAATTTTGATGTAGTTTATAAGACAATGGTCATTTAAACTGAATCTTTCTTTAAGTAACTTTCACATTTCAGAGTTTTATAGCTTGCTTAGAAAATCATAACTGAATATTTGCATGTGAAAATAATAAAATGAGGAATATGCCAGAAACTGAAGATCTGAAAATTATGAATATTCTCTCTGAAACATCTCCTTTTACATATTCAAGGACAATTGTGTCTGAAAATAAGTATCCTTAAACAAAAGGTTGTCATAATTTTGAATTACTAACAATTTCATCAAAGGATTATAGGTCTGAGAAGATTCCATGAATCCAACGTAAAGATACCCAATTATGACATTGATAGAAAAGCAAAACAAGTAGAAGTAGTCAAAGGAAATAGATCATCCTCAAACAACATTTTAAAGAGGAATTTACTGAATTAGGAAAAAATATTCAATTATCTATTTTTTTCTTTTTAGTACTTAAACACAGATTAGACCTTTTATAACATTTAGATCCACTTTGGCCAACCTGTAGACTGAGTGATGCCACATGTTTGCAATCCCTTAAACCCTGACTCTTGTCATTGTAAAATATTTTTCTGTAACAGTTGAATGTGAGAGAGAAAAGTGAAAGGATAAATACACAAACAACTCATCAAATAAAATAAAGCATAATGTGCTATCAATTTTTAAATGGAAAGCCTTTTGTAATAAATAATCTCTTCTCCTTAAAAATCAACAGTTTTAAACAATAATATGAAATACTTCATGTCTAATACCAGTTCCTTAGTAAAATAATTTTTAGGCTCAATTTCTTTTATTCAGACAAAATTGAGAGCTCAGTCTCCCCTTACTGAGAGAGAAAAGAAAAAAAAACAAAAAACCAACCACACAGTAGGAGAACAAAAGCAACAGAAACTCCATGTGACAGGCTAAAGAGAATTTCTGCTGAATGTTACCTTCTGCAGGGAGGTCTTTGTAATCCTCTGGATACTGTTGGAGTGAAGCCTGAAAACACAAATTCTGCTTTGAACTCACCGAATGTGCCTATTAAATAGCATATCAGAATGACAGATCTAATAAATAATGTTACTGTTTGGATTTTAAAGGCAAAAAACCACATAATAAAGATTTTGAAATAATCATTGAATGTTAGTACCTCTAAAAAAATAAATATAATCTAAAAAAAGAAAAAGGCAACCCAATTGCAGAAGTTCCTTCGATGAAACCCCAAATAACAAGGATAACTATATGGTCATCCACTGTAATGTCTGCAGACTAACCAAAATGTGTCAGAAAAAGTGAAAATTATAATCACTGACAATTCTATAACATTTTAAGTATTTATGCTAAAAGAAGCTACACTGAAAATTTGAAAGAATCTTTAGATTTATAAGAACACTGGTGAAACCACCTGTGGAAAGTATGCCACAGGATGTAGAAGGATGTTGACTGCATTCTAAAATTTCTTATCTTGCAATAAAGGATATATGCAAAGAGCACTTTGATAATTTCTTGGGCAGCAGAAGGCAATGTGTCCAGGAGTTCTCATCTGGCACAAAAATAATTTTTGGGCCCTACCTACCTTGGTGTTACTCAAAAATCATTCAAGCATTTCAGGAACTCTTATGACCCTAATGCATTCAAACATAGGCAGAGCGCAGCTATAGATTGGCAAAGTGGAGCGGACGATTGAGTTTATGATGATCATGGAGAGTGGTCAGTGGCTAGCTGTAGCTAAAATGACTTACAGGGAGCACAACCACAGAGAACCAGAGTATCAAGTGTGAGCATCATATGCAGAAGCAGAAAAGTATTAAGAATTAATATGCTACAGAATTCAAAATTCAAGAACTTTCCATAAAGGAAACAATCGATTTCCACTCATCCGGGGCAGTAAATTGTGAATTTAGGCAGATAAAGGTCATCAGTAGCTGCATATTGGAACCTTCTGAACTATTTCCAAAGCAAATGAAGAGACCCGACCAAATTAAAACACCATAGTGTTCCCAACCCTACTTTAGATTTCTGTTTAAATCATAGGGAATAAACTTTCAGTGGGCATTCAGTATAAAATTCTCGAACCTTTGTCTAGAGCACTTAACCTGTGATATTTAATAAAGTGTACTCTTCTGAGCTGAATAGGCCTTGTTGCTTTCAACCACTACTTCTGCAGAAGATTACAGGAAATCAGAAGAACGTTAATTTTTTTTTTTTTAATAATTCAGTGAAAAACAAGCAACAAAAAGGGATCAAGTATCTTCTTTGAGACAATTCACTTACTTTCCATTTCAAAATACAGTTAGGATGCAACCTCCATTTTTGCAACAATGTTCTAAAATATGTACATAGATGCACTGCAGTGTTTATAACTTCATAAAATCAAATAAACATCACTAAGCTTCACATTTCCAGTTAAGGTTCTTGATCTAATGTTTTTTTGTTTGAAAACTTAGACTTCAAGGTCTAAATCATTACTTCATAAATAAAGAATTGTATATAAAGTTTGAGAACAATCAATAAAATGTCAAGAAATCTGTTCCTAAAGACCGAACGCCAAATGTTAATGACATAATGATTTTTAAATATTTCTAACATGTCATCATCTTAAGCAGTGGCACCTGCTTAAGTGACACCTGTGACACTGGCATTACTTTTATTTATTATTAAACAAATAAAAGACATTAATTTATGTGGACCTTTTAATACAATATCAAGTGTAAGTTGATGATTCTTATTCACATCTATTATTAAGGAATATATGATTCTATGCAATATGAAATGTTCGATTTTTTTTATTTTTTTTTTTGAGAAAGGTACTTTTGAGGGAGAAGTATAGTGCTGATTTCTGATCAACATCTCCTTCAGTAAAAACAGATAATTCTGACTCCACTACAAACAATCCTACCAATGAGCTCAACCCTACCAATGTCTGCTCAACAAATTAGGGTATTTATGGAAGTAAAGATATACCTCTACATGCTTCACACTAATGAGATAACTTTGTTTTTTAAATGCTAAACATATGGATCAATTCAGCCTTTTGCTTTCTCTCATGCATCATTACTCACTAGTCATACAAACCTCACAAGTGTACAGTAGTATGGAGACTTATGACTGGATGGAAAAAGTGACATGGGTTTGTCTGTATATTATTATATTATATTATTATTATTATTATGAAAGACTTGTGATCTTTTACAAATGCCTAGATAAATTTAGTTCTCAGAAACACTCCTTTAATGCTTCCATGGTTTAACTGTTTATTTTGAAACTGGAAAATCACTTATCAAACAAGAATATCATTACTCCTTCAAAGAGTCTCCACTGAAGTGCTGACCCAGTACATTTTCTGTATTGCATGGCACTGAGATAATAACGCTACTCTCCTTTGAACTGTTCACAGAACTTTAATAGAAGGCAGTTCATACTCTTGGTAAACATGATAAAAACAATGTTGAAAACAGGGTAATTTCAGATAATGCAAAACAAATTGATTAGGTATTATAAAATATCCTGTAATTAAATTACCTACAGAAGAACACAGTAGGTGTTTCCCTGCTTGCTTCATCAACATAACACATTAACATGGACAAACAAAACAAGAAAGCTGAATACTTTACTTTTTAATAAAAATTTATTGTCATAGAAATAGTTTGCAATATAAGTTATATATTTACTTGTACTCTTCTTAAGAAAATACTTTACTCTGATAACAAAACAGATATATAAAAATTGAGGAACTGTCTAAACCCAAGGTAAAAAGTGTTCTAAAGAACTCTCACGGTTATGCGGCAAGTATAAGGCTTTCCAACTAATGACATATTTTAAATTAATCCAAAAGCTTTATGAAACTAAGCTTCATGCTTTTAAATATTCTCCTTTTTAATAATGATCAAGGTAAGACTAAAATATCGAGTCAACTCAAAAAAAAAGGGTTCCTTGTACTTTGGTCATCTCACTTGATTCCTTGTACTTTGGTCATCTTACTTGATTTAGTGGCATATTTCATTTTCTCCTGCAAAATTTATTTGTGTGTGGAAGTACAACAATTTGTATATATAGAAATAAAATGAAATTAAATTGGAAACAAAAAAATATGAGATAGTGTAGCTAAACTGGGACTTTATGCTACAGAAGGTGTGAGTCACACATTGTGACCAAATGAATATTCCAGCAGCCACATATAATGCTTTAAAATTATGGCTTTAAAAATTGGAGGGAGAGAGTTTGGTGTCAGGGATGCAGTGAACAAGGGAAGGAGGAATCATCTGAGCACTCAGGGGCTGTTTGCTGTGCTCTTAGATTAAGAAACCTCTGGGAGAGAAAATATCTTTGAATAGATACTTGCATAATCTCAGTGGATTATTATTTGGATAATGACAAAGATCTAGTAGTAGTAGTAGAAGTAATAAAGCCAGAGAACAGTTTTAAAATACACCCCCTCTGAATTAATTCTATTTGAATCAAATTGAAAGCAATAAAAGCAATAATAATAACAATCTCCATCAGTCATGTTACTTACAGTATAGCTCTATCCTTATGAAGTCTTGAATTCCCAGATTCTCTAAAAATACTCCCGAAGAAGCAGTAGTTTTAAAGAAAAATGAGACATCTGCACTGAGCTCTCCATGGAAGGTTGGGAAATGCAGGTAGGATGTCTCTGTGTTGAAGGAAGCTGAATTCCAAAAAGTTCCTGTTTTTCAAAATGAAAGATTGACAGATACAGTGTTATCTACATTGCCAGCATAAGTTTTGTAACCAATGAACAAAGGAAAGTGCCAAGGTCCAAGAAGGATTTGCAGTGTTCAGAGAGTCTGACATCCACAGAAGCTTTTCGGTTAGTCTATAAAATAAAACTAGGGGTTCTTACAAATGTAGAAAAATGTTTCAGCAAGAATAAAGGCGCTCAGCTAAGGAAATGAATCAATAGGAAACAAAATTAATCACATCTCATCTAGGAAGTCTGGTTATGGCCTGATGCATCCTTTCACTAAGAAAGGAGGAGACTGTAGTGAGAAGTACCCAAAAGGAGGTTGTAGTGAGGTAGGGTCTTATCTCTTCTCCCAGGTAACACATGGCAGATGAGAGGAGATGGCTTCAACTTTAGATTAGATTTTACAAAAAAAAATTTTCACTGAAATGGTTGCAAAGCATTGGAACAGACTTCCCATAGAAGTGGTGGAGTCACCATGCATGGAGTCACCAGGCCATGGTTTAATGGTCAGCCTAATGGTGGTAAAAGGTTGACAGTTTGACTTCATGGTCTTAAAGGTCTTTTCCAACCTTAACGATTCTTTAATAAGCTATTATAAACTAAGAGTGTTATATATTTCTCACAAAACAATGAAAGAGTGATGTTATCATTGTAATCCAGTGAGGTTTTACCAGTCATCACAAAGACTGTAGGACACTTATCCTAGTAATTACTTCAGAAGGAATTAAAAAAAAACTTGTAAAGTTTTCTTATTTAGTTGACTGCAATTTAGAAATTTACATGCATTCTTACTAATATTATAAACTAAGGCAGTTTTAATAAAAAAAAAATTGTTGCAAGAGCAAGCATAGCTATTTTCCAGGTTTGATTTCTCTTTACACTGGGATTCAATCATAATTTGCTAGATTTTGTTATTATTAAAAAGCTCATGCAAAATCTTTAGAAACAACCTCCTTTAATAAGCATATAATCTTCATTTAAGATGTTCAGCTATAAGTACCTCGCTATCATTGTTCTTACAGATGTATCTGTATTTCTTTATTAAGCTATATTGCTTTCTTAATCAATCTAATTGACTGAAACTGTTGCACACTTTCCTTGTAATGTTCTAATCTGGATCAAAATGTCATGCAAAACCATAATTTTTTATGCAGCTACACTGTTTTTAAGGTGGGAAGAGGAAGGAAAAAAACACCAAAAGATTAAAAATTTCTTTCTTTTCTGCAAATTCAAACCTTCTGATATCATGTATACAGCGGCTTAGGACACAGCACAGTGAAGTAATATCAAAGTACATTCCCTCATTCCTCAAAAATTCTTTGCAGTTTTACTAAGGGTTTGGATCCTATGCCACATAGCAGCATGGCAGGATTTTCACATGTATTCTGGAAATTGCTTGTTATGACTTTTGACACTTAAGAGTACTACCAGCTAGCACAAGTTAAAGCAGACATCAGGACAACTTATACATGGCAGCTGTGAACAGATGGGAGTGAAAAGTGTAGCTTTGCACTTTGCTCTCCTGTACTGCCTGACAGACTCCTTGAAATTATCACCCTGTGAAAAGTGCTAGCAAACAAAGGCACGGACTTACGTATTTGAATTAATTTTAAGCCCACGTTCCTCAAGTGTTTCAGGTCATAGCTCCCGCAGAGCAGACTTCACAACTGTTGTGATTCAAGTATATCACAGCTATTCAAAAATAATGGGTTGCCTGTTACGAGTAATTTAAACCCAACAGAAGTTTAATGCTAGTAATTTATACAAAATTGGTGCAACATTGTTAGCAATTAAAAGAGAGACAATAGTGACAGTAAGAGTCCAGTAAAGTAATGATACAATTAACTTCAATTAAGCATTTGAATGATCTTTGTAGATCAGAATTAAGCCTTTGGGGGAGAGCAGGGATGAGGGGAAAGGTGTCTCTTAAATTTCTCATTCTTAAGCTCTCATCTTGTTAGTAATAAATTTAATTAATTTCTCCACATAGAGTCTGTTTTTCTTGTGATGGTGATCAGCGAGGAGTCTTTTTTGGTCCTTGTATCAACTTGTGAAGCCCTTTGTTATATTTCCTCTCTTCTGCTGTTCGCAGAGGGAGTGAGAGAACGGCTGCAGTGGGCTCCTGGCATCCAGCCTGTGTCAAACCACTACAACATAAAAAATACTACCCATCTCTTATGCACTGACATCGCTAGGGCACACAGCTGTTAATCTGGAGATGCCAATTGTGTTGTCAAAGCCACTGTAATCTTTGTGAAGATGGCATTTTATATGCCCTACATTTCCCATATGTAACCCTTCACTGTGATCAGATATGTGCACAGTGGTAGTATAGAAGCTTACTACTGTAGAAAATGTGTTCATTGTAGATTGCAGATTCCACTAGTTTATCATGTCTACACTATTGGATTGTGTAATCTTAGTTAAACTGTCAGTAGATAGTTAGGATTTTACTTGTTGAATTTTGTTTCTCCCAATCTGTCCTTTTGAACTGATCTTTAGATTATTATCAACATTCATTATTATGTATCTATTATGTATACTATTATATATATTTTAATGCTGTTTGTTTTTCTCTTTTGTTTGCATTTGGCACTGTTTTGTTGTGTTTGTGTAAATGTGGGTGCAGTGTTTTGCATTCTTCTCATAAAAAAACAAACAAGAAAGCCATCATTACCTATTATGTGCTTTAGTTACATCTATTTCTTTTCATATTTGTCAAATACTTCTGTCAATTTTGATAAATGCAAAAGTTGCATCCAGCACAGCAGAAAGGATGCCAACATTACTGAGGAATGTGCAAAATTGCTTCTTCTAAAGCTTCCCTCCTACTTTTATGAAGTCTGACCAGCTGGCAAGCCTTTACCCTTGAGAGTTTTGGAGTTCAGCTGCCCCATCTGTGTAACTACTTACAGTTCCACTGCAGTTTATTGTAAAATCCATAGATTAAAAGACCAGAGAGGAAAACTCCAGCTAAGGTCAACCCCTGATACGCCATGGGCTATACAAATTCCCTGAGTCAATCCTTCTTTAAAAAAGTATTTGTTCTCGGAAAAATACTCATGTGATTAAAAACTGTTGATTTATAGAAAATTCACAAATTCTATTACCATCAATTTGTGTATCACTTCAGATTTTGTCCAAGTTCAGCAAAGACATTAGGAGGCTTTAAATAAAAAAAATTTATCTCAACTTCTTTAATGCTTTCCTTTAACCTTACAATCTCTTTATATATATTGGAAGACTGTAAGCATAGACTTGTATTACACTTCTTGATTATGCAGGAAGCTGCAAAGAACATTAAAATAATGTTGATTAGACTGAGGTTAAGATAAATATAAATTAATAATAATTAATAATTTAAAACTAAATAAGAGGAAGAAATGAACCCTCAGTATAGACATATTTCTGCTATTAATAGTCAAAGACATGCCTTGATTTCTCAGGCTACTGCTGAGATGAAACAGAACTTTTTCTAAACTTAGAAACTTACTGTGCTGCTTTAATGACAGTATCACTTACGATTGATTAATATTGTTAGCTGTTATTATATCCAAAGTTGAATTTCTACATTTCCTTTTTTTTTTTTTTTTTAATTCAACCAAGTATAAGGCACTTCATCTAGATCTTACTAGAGTCTATGAGTCGCATCTCATCAGTATTACCCTTACATTTATTTAATATAAATTCATGCTGACTGATACATTTTCTTCACATGGCATTGTGCTATCCTTATTTATTAAGATCTGCATTACCAATTTTATTTTGGGCCCAAAAATAAGTCTGATGTTGACAGATTATAACTACCCATTTATTACACACAATTTTGGCACATTAGCTTTTCTTCAGTGTTTTGAATTTACTTACGTGTCCTAATACTTACCAGAAATTTGTAGCAATGAATCACACTATGTGCACTCAGTTCTTGTAAGGCACACAACAAGAACAAAAACTACCCAATACAGAAGAGTTTTCTTTTAAATGTCTACACATATTAAGTAACTCTATTAGAATTTAATCAATATCTGGCTTTTTCCCGAAGAATGGCAAAAATAATGGAGATAACTCTTTCTCTTTTCATGAAGATCATAGAATTTCTATCTATTAATATACTAAAGGCTTCTTTCATCTTCTTATGTTTCAAAATCTTTTCTGTTACCCTGCTCAGTTGAGACATGTTAATGTGAGTCTTGACTTTTTCTGTATTTAGATATATTATGCAATCCAATATCAGTAGTCCTGCCATATAATTTATTAAACTTATTGTACTGTACAACAGAAAAAGGATTATAGGAATGAATCCATCATGAATCAGTAATATGTTTTAAAGGTGAAATGTGTGTGGTGAATGTCACCAAACCCTACTGAGTAATTTCTTTAAATAGTCATAGCTTTTTATATTTACTCTAAAACTGAACATTAAAGAAAATGTTCATTATAAAATCTATTGATGATATATAAAGAACATGGGGAAAAAACTAGTAAGTCATATACTCAGTATATTTATTGTCATATATAACATATTTTTATATATGAGGAAATATAGTAATATATTTTAATGCGGTATAAATATTACATATATAATCTCTTATGTATGACATATCATAGAATCACAGAATCAGTTAGGTTGGAAAAGATCTCTGAGATTATCAAATTCAACCTTTGAGTGGACACCACCATTTCAACTAGATCATGGCACTAATCACGATGTCCACTCTTCCCTTAAACACCTCTAGGAATAGTTACTCCAACATCTCCCTGGGCAGCCCATACAATGCTCAACAACCCTTTCTGTGAAGAAATTCAACATAATGTCCACCCTGAACCTCTCCTGGTACAGCTTGAGACTGTGTCCTCTCAGCCTGTTACTGGTGGCCTGGGAGAAGAGACTGACCCCCACCTGGCTACAACCTTGTTTCAGGTAGTTGTAGAGAGCAGTAAAGTCAGTCCTGAACGTCCTTTTCTCCAGGATAAACAACCTCAGCTTCCTCAGCTGCTCCTCATGGGCTTACCCTCTAGACCTTTCACCAGTTTCATTGTCCTTTTCTGGGCTATATTATATATCATGCTTTAAAATATTTAAAATATAGAGTATGATAATCTCATAATATAGGTAATACATTACATATACATGACATAAGAGATAAGACACATACTATGTAACAAATTTTATAACTTACATTTGTAGATTTTATTTATCTACTCAAAATTTGTGTTTTTCTCAACAAATTGCACTCTGTTTTTTTTGTCAAAATTGTATGATTTTATATTTGTTTTCCCTTTAAAAATTATGTTGTTCTCACAAATTTTAGTCCTTTACTCGCTAAATAAATCAACTCATAGTATCTTTAGATGCAAATGACAGAAATATTACTGCAGTTACTAAACAATCAAAATCATTCTTTTTCAAGGTTTTTGCTGCATTATCATTAACTGTTATATTCAAAAGTCTTTTCACTGAGGCAATTTCAGTTAAAAATTCCTTTTTTTTTAAAAGTCAAATCCTATAATATTGTATGACATCACAAAAATATTTCTCTGACATTCAGACTCTCACTTCTTATGCTTGGTGTCATGATATTTTACAATTTTCTATTACAGCTTGCCTAGATATACTGTGATCATTCATCATCAGTGTTAAATTTTGCAGCAATTCAATCACTCAGATGAGCAAACATGAAACAAAATCAAGGAGGTCAATCAGAGTCAGAACTATCTGTAGGTTTTAGCTATTACTCCAGGGAAGGTATTTGACTTCCATGTTTTAAGATTTTTAATATCTGAGGCCAGGTTATGTAATTAATAGTAGTTGTGAACTTGCTGAGTAGTGGAACTCAAATTTCCCTGACTTATTAGTACTACACAAGCTCTAAGTGTATCTGTTTTGTTGCTGTCCCTGTCCCTGTCTTCATTCTCCCCAGCCACAATGGAGGACCACACAGGCTGTGTGAGCATGGCCAGTCGCTTGAGGGAGGTAGTGATCCCCCTCCATTCAACACATATAAGACAATACCTACATAAGGCTTTCAATTTCAGGCCCTTTTTTAAAGGAAACTTTTGAGAAAGAGAAGCAAGTATTGCGGTGGCCACCAGGATGTTCTGATCAGGAGCAGCTATCCTGCCAATCAGCCTGACAGAACAGGAATGGTTCAACCTGGGGAAGGGAGAGCTTTTCAGGGGAACCTGACAGCAGACTCCAAAATCTAAGAGGAAATCATCAAAAAGATGAATACAGAGTTTTTGCATTGGTGTAAGGTGTGAATATCAAAGACAAAGCTTAAAAGTTGAAAGCACAAAATGTCAGGCTTGCTCTCAGTAAAAAGAAATTCTCATTAAGGAAGCCAAGCAGTGGAACAGGCTGCAGGGTCCATCCTTGGGCACTTCTTAGGTCCTTTCACTCTGAATTATACCATAATTCTATCTAAAAACTCCATGATTTAATAGTTTTTTGATAGGTAGGATAAGTGATCTGTTCACAATCAGAAGTACGAAAAGGAAGATTTCAACAGTTTTTTTCATATCTTATAAATTTTCATAAGAAAATTAGAATGCATTGCCGTAACACACATCTGTTAAGAAATCTTCCAGGTATAATTATCCTGACAAACCTCAGAGATGCCATAAAAATAAATATATGCTAATTTATAATTATTTATCTGTGTGGTTTCCTGCCTAAAAGTACAGACTAATGTTTTTTCACTGGCATTCATTTCCTCCTATTCATACAGGCTGAAGAAATTTAGAAACCAAACACAATATTTTATGAAGGAGGAAAATCGCATAATGAATTAAAAATAGTTACTTTTATTTATATGAATAACAGAAAAGTTCATGAAAACTCAATAGGATACTATGTGACTCCAAGAAATTAACTGTACTGAATACTGTGATAACTTACTCAACTGTATATTAACTATGGCCCAGCTGACTCTTTAACTGAGTTCTTTGGTGTGGTCTGTAGCATTTATTCACCAAACTTTTAATTACCCACAGGGGCACAGAAATTTGCATAATAGTTTACTACTGAACATAAAACAAACATGTTTTCTTTGCCACTGAAGATGGAAATTAATAAAATCAGAAATACCATCAAAAATCTTTAAAAAGTTATCAGTTTTGCTCCAGTTGTCACATTTCTTTTAAATGATGTCTTCACACATGTTATTTTTCCTGTTATCACATATATGTATTCAGAATGTAAAGGTTGAACTACTGTGTAGACTTATAAATTTTAAATTCTTATGTGGAGTTGAAATTTTGCTCATAGTTTTTGCATACACTGGATTAATCTTCCATAGTATGGTTCTCCTAGCTGCAAAAATATTTAGAGGAGATAATATTCATAATGTTTTGTGATGGAGGTATGGATATCTAGTGAAGAGTATGTTCCCAAAATATGGCAACTAGTTGTAAGTTCCCCTTTGTGTAAAGCTTTATGCATAACTTAAATCATATTGCATGAAAACAAAATATCTATTTCAAAACTATAATAACACCTGTTCCCTTCATTATTGATGTGTGTCCTGAAAAAGTATATTTTTACAATTCTACCATGGTTTGCGATAGATTAGGGCATTTTTCTTTCTAATTACAAAAAGAACAGGATGAAATTTTTACAGAATTTATCTTAAGCTTGTAGGAAGTCATATTTAAAATTCATTTCAGTCAAAATACATTTTTGTTTAGAAAAACACTGCTTACTACTTACTATCACCTCGGCAAAGTAATGGCCCCAGTTTGTAAGCTGCTTCAGAATTTGGTCTATTAGTGTCTGTGATCACAATTTCAGTTACTGGTAGATGCTCCTTGTAGGAAAGGAAGCCAGTATCATTAGTCCTGAAAAGATAAAACAAAAACTACAGCTCTCCTAAATGTTTCCAATAAACATTTCAGTATCATTGATACATGAGGAAAAGGAAAGAAATTAACCAAAAAATAAAATAAATAAAAAAAAAATTGTTGCATAAATACATGTGTGATACAAACAACCGTGAGTAGAAATGTATGCTTTGGTATTGATACTGTGCTCATTTGGCAGGACTAAAAGAGTTGCATGAGAAGGGGGCAGTTTTGTGGTTGTGCTTGTCTGCATAAGCATAAGAAAAGTCTTCTTAATATAAATGGGTACCTAACTTGCTGCTTAAGTCAATGAATTTGTTCACATCAGTAGTTTTATGTTACTTAGGATGCACTGTATCTGTAATTGACTGCCTCATCATTAAGGAATATTTAATGGCTTAACATAATTTTCAAGTAAGTCTAAAATTTATTCTTTTTTTTTTTAACCTTGATAAGAGTTTGATGAGTAAAACAGAAATGTACAAAGTCATTCTGAATATGCAGGAAACATGGTATATGCCATTATGAATATGACACTCACAGAAGAGAAAATATGCAACCTAGCACTCAGAGCACACAGTACCTGTGATCTTAGACATAATTCCTTTTTTAAAATCTTAATGTCAGAACCAAATTTTTAAATTTCATAAGCACCAATTTTTGCCTTAAAATTTCTTCCTCTAAACCCATGGATACTCAGGACCACTTCGGAATATTCAATCTGTCCATTCCATACATTCATGGTTGAAATTTCCATTTAATGGGCAAAGCAAGTAGTTCAGAAACAACTGTACAAACTCAGAGAGGTAAACTGGAAGTTACACTGCTCGTAGATTAAACATGTGACACACCTCAGCAAGCAAGACATGTTTCTTGAGAATGCAATTGGGCTTAGCAACCTGGGCTCTCAGTAACCAGTACACTGAGACTAATACAATGGGAAGAGATCCCATCCTTACCCCGAATAAAGATAGCTACCTTTTTTCCTTTCCCTTCCTTTTCCCTTTCTGAACATCACCATCTTTCCTCTGAATACAATTTCTGATTTTCTGTCTTGGAGCACAGTTCAAAGAAATGATTTTTTTTTTTTTTTAATAGTCAACTCTTTTTTTTTTTTTTTAAGTGAGGAATGGAAAACATATATTTTTTAATGTTAGTTTAATCTCTTCTGCAGACAGCATTTGCAGTCTTTTGATGTTTAGGACCAGATTTATTTTTTTTTTATTCTAGTCCACAAGAGACTTAAAGATTTTTATTAGTCAAACAAGAAGTCTTAAGAGTTAAATCTATGTTCAAACTATGAACTAACAGTTATTTCAATATAAAAATAGAATATTGAAACAATCTTTTTAAACCCATAGTGTCTACCTGTTTTTTCTAAGCTCAGAATTTATATTAAAAAATTATAGCTTCTACCTATCTTTTCCATCCTATGAACAGCTATTTAGTCAGCTGAATCAAACCAGTATTTTCTAGGGAACCAAATCCAACTTTAATCACAAGTACCAAAACGAATGTACATATAATCTCTGTAACATTGGAGTCATTTGGATAAGTCTCCACTTAAAAATGTCAAAAGTGGATTCAAACAGAAATATATACACGGAGTCATTATATTTTCAGTGTAATAGATTCTTCAACATCAGCGATTTACTCAAAGTGGCTATAGTGAAGACAAGCACATCATCTACATACCTGCTTTATTTACAAATATGTTGCCATTATAAATTATCCTATGTCCTGTGAAGCATATGTTAAGTGTATAACAAAACTGAGCAAGAATATACTACATGTATGAAAAACTATTAAAAATTTTATCTTAGAATTAATTAATCTTTTAACACTTCTTTTGCTGTTGGGAATCAAAAATTAATTTTATATTTTTTACAGTATAAGAATAGGGAAATTTCTAGTGTTCTTTGTGTTTCTTTAGTCTCTTTATTGGAACACACATTGCAGATATAACTCTGTGAGTTTTGCTGCAAATGTAAATTCTTTTGTCCAGAAGCTTTTGAAGCTTCTAAAGAATTCTTCTTTGACTAACTCTTTGTTGTATTTTTACTTCTGTATCTGCTAAGTTCCCTGCTCATGTTGAGATTTTCCAGCTAAGTTCACTAGTTGCTCCTTAAAATGAAAGGTGGATATCTAGCTTGAGGAAAAAATTACTCAGAATTAACAAGGTTGCAAAATACCCTAGAGATCATCAAGTCCAACCTTTTACCTAACCTAACAACCTAACCAACACCAATCCATCATCTAAACTACCTAAAACATGTCACTGAGTTCACCATCCAACCTATCCTCAAATACATTCAGGGACGGTGACTCCACCACCTCCCTGGGAAGCCCATTCCAATGGGAAATCGCTCTCTCTGTGAAAAGGTTTTCCACACATGGAGATGTTCCTAAGTACCTTCCTTATATTTTTTTATTTTTGAAAAACAGACATTGATGCATTTTTAGAAATGCATATATTAACATATTCACTGAATTTGATTTATGTAAGTAAAATGGACTTCATAGATTTAAGAGCTTAAAATTTTCTTCAACAGAAGAGCTTTCTTTAGAAAAGTCCTTCTGCTCTGTAAGGTACAGTACTCCACAGAAGCTATTCTTGGGAAAATTGTATTTGATCCTCTTAAGTGAGAAGTCAGGTTCAGATCTGATATCGTAAAAAGAATTCATCTCTTACATTATTTATTTGAATGGAAACATAAACGACATCAGAGAATTTCAGGTACAAGTGGAAGATCTACATTCCAGAAATCCTTCCATCCCCTTAGAAGAGAATTCCATATGAATGCATTCCTTTGCTGATAGCGAAGGTGTTAATTTTAAATATCTAACTTGTAATGAAAAAATGGGTTTAAAAATTCGAAGTTGTGCTAAGGACCAGAGGTAACATCTTAATATATAACCTGAAAAATACTAAAAGACTAGAAAGTATCTGTATAACATTAAACCTTCCCCAGAATTCAGACTGAAAGAATTAGCAGTACTACTTAATACATATCACAATAACTGTGTGAGAAATTATGTTCTATAGCAAAGAAACAGGTGATCCTATGGCAACTTAGATTTTCAACTGCCTCGATATTATAAATGTGCTAAGGCCTGTATATTTTCTGTATTTACTTTTTACCAAAAAAATATTGTGAATAAGCAACAGTAAAAATCACCATTCATCCCTGTCTGCATCACAGTTGCAGTAATGCTGGGAATCGATGCATCTTCCCTCTAATCCACAAGCACATTTCTGTACAGCAGGCAAGGAACCTCCCCAGTAAGTATGAGTTTCATTGGTTCTTCCAATCCACCAGCTCAGTGGCATCCCATCTAAAATGCAGGTTAGAGAAAATCAGTGTCCAATCTTGTCTCCTACTTCTCTTTGTTTTCTTATTCAAACAATTTTCCAAAAGGTTAAGAAGATAAAAATCTGTACTCAAATCCAAATTTTTTGGGGAAAAAAAACTCCACCCAAACCCACCTTTCCTTAATAAATAATTATTAATTTTAATAATTAGTTGTAATGCATTAAATGATTGTCATAAGGTTTTGATTGCATTAGGGGAAAAGAGATCTCACCATTCCTGATATTAGAATAATTTATCTGAAGTATTTTAAAAGGGTCCATGAAAGAGTAGATACCATCACCCTAAAAATTACAGTACCTCATATTCCCAAGTAAAGATCAATTTCATATTTTAGAACTATCCACAATAAAATGAGGAGAGATACAGAAATAGTCTCATCCCACTACCAAGGGTACTACAAAGTACTACTACCCACATCTTTGATGAACATTAAGCAGCTGAATAATGGTGTTAATCAGAAATTCCCAAAGAAATCTGTTTTCATACACAGCAGATTCAGAATTTATATACCCAGAGACAGCAGAAATCATGCTAATGGTGTGCCCATAAGCAAGTTGATATATCAGCTGAGCAGAAGGGAGGTTTTCCAGGACTATTACATTTCTCTGTACTGAATCCAGTCATCACTGTTTGTATTAAAATGATGAAACTGGATGTTTCCTTAATGTTCCTTAATGCAGCACAAGCTTAATGATACTGTCAAGCAAGCATAGCAACAGAATAAATGTCTACAGAAGATAACAAATAATATAAAATATAAGTAATCGCTAAAAGATACGAAGCATAAAGAGAAACCATCTCAAATGAGACAGAAGAAGGATGACAGATGCATGAAAGTCAAGGCATGAGAAGAAATCAAGTGCTGCTAAATTTTAGCGTTTCTTATAGATGCACTTCTTTTGGCTTTCTTTTTGCTTAGTACTTGGAGAACTGAGTTTTCAGCAGCTGGTTGCCATGAAAAAGCCGGAATTGAGTCTCACCTTTACTCACAACTTCCACTGCTTATTAAACCTCACCATTAGGTAAGTCCTCTGTTACGCTGACAATCTTTCAGATTGTAAACATATTGACTGTATTCATTACTACACAACTGTCGGCCCAGCAGGCTAAAAAACTGTCAACAGTTTTTGGAAAAGTCAAAACTTGCATAATGGCATCAATGTCCAATATCAGTGTTTGTGTTTGCAAACCACCGTAGAAGGAAGAAAACCCAGAGACAGATTATAAATAATTTATCAGACAACACTTTAAAAATTCCAACAACTAAGACTGTAAAAAGCAGAATATTTCTGCTTCTTCAACTGCATGCCTTTGCTTTATATTGAAGTAATGAATTAGCATTCCCAGCCTTTCGCTAGGGACATCAGGGTGTGTTTAAAAGCTGGGCTCAGTTATTTGTTCATTCAGCAGGCTGAGGAGAGAGTAAATGCCACAAGTTCATACTGATTGGCCCAGATTGTTTTCCCTGCCTGACAGAAAATACTGCTTAAGCAAAAGAAAGTCATTAATTAAAATGGTCAGAGATTTCTTCATCATGATCTCATAACTGTATTAATAGGTGCCTTCTTTAATTAGATCATTTGCAAATTCTATCCAAGCTGATTGAACATAATGCATTCTTAAAATACAGTCATTTAAGAATTACGATGTAGACTGTACGTTCCAAAAAATATTTCATGAAATCATCACCAAATTTTACTTCTCAGGCATACTTAGTAGAGATTATCAATAGCACAGGTTGGAGGTATTAAACTGAGTTTAAAAAAGAATGATTTTATAAAATCTATAGAAGTCTCAAATAACTTTTCTATGTCTATTTTATCCTAGCATTCAAAACTAAACTTTAGATGACTATCACTATTGACTGATTGCACTATTTTAATAAATATTTTAGCCCATTTATGTGCCTGTTATAGATATGACCCCATAGCATATAGCATAACAATATAAATAGCATGTGTTTTAGTACATTTATGTGGAATCTCCTTGTAGTAAACAAAAAAAAAAAATTAAAAATCTTGAAAATATCTCCTTGAACTAAACCAGGCTTTTGAATATCTAAGCATGTTTTAATCTGGAGCCCACAGGAAAAAGGAAGGCTTAGTGGGACATCTTAAGCAGTAGGTTCATCTTTTTTCTGTGGAGGTAGTTTTGAATATTCTGCCAAGAGCAAATAACAGCCCAAGAAGTCCAGAGATGTCCATGGCATGATTAGGGAGAAAGAATACAAAAGGGAAGAGTTGAAGGAGAAAACCAGCGTGCTTCACTCAGAGGCCTTCTCTCTGCTCAGTAGGAAATAACGCCAATAAATCAATTTCAGAAGTTTCAGAGTTTCTGGTGAACAAGACTAAGAGTTTCATTTAGTTTTTTAAAAAACAGTAAATAATTATGTTTTTAACTACACATTATTTGGAGTACTTAGAATGGATGTTCAGACTAAAGTCTTTTAAGAGCCACTGTGTCAAGTGAGAGTTAAGATTTAGATAGTCTATATAACTTCATTTTTCTTTAAATAGATCAGAGGATTTCTATTTATTTCTTAAAGTAACTATAGTTTTGTCAATATTCCACATTTTAACTGTTGAGTTTTTTTATGAATATTTATATTGGAGGCTGGAAATTCAATGTTATTGATGCTTTTTGTCAAGTACTCACTATATACACATTAACCATGCACATAATTTCTGCTGGTATCTATGCACTAATTAGTGTTCTTTTAAGAAGGTATTTCCTCAGTAATTCTGTCATTAAAATTAAAAAAAAACACCTTGGAAGAAAGAACAAGAGGAGGTCTGTTAATAACACTCTCTGATAATTTAAAAGTCTTACAATTAACTTTGAGAACATAATTCCCTAAAAGAACATGATTCTAAACATATTTGTGTTTTTCTGTTTCAAATACCACTTGGCAACATACAGGAATCTGAGTACTAGATACTTAAAATAATTCAAACTCTGTAGTAGAAATATGCCATAGCCTTGTTAAAAATAGATACCTTTAGCAGTCAGTAAAATAAGATGCATTTTGCAACATAATGAGAGTCATCTGCTTTACTTACCTGGCTTATCTAAAAGCTTCGACTTTTTGCAGTAGTAAGCGAGCTCCTGTTCACAGTGTTCTGCGTGGTTAATTGTAGCCTGAAGCTGGTCTAGGCTGGCAGAGTACTTGAAAAACGCAGTGTGTGGATTCTCTCGATTAGCACTTTTGACTCTGGTTAGGTTGGTGTTGTTATGCTGTATAATTGTCCATGTTGCATCTTTCAAAACACATGTGAAAAGTAATAAAGAATGAGACGTAGTTGCAGAAGTTGGCAATGGAAAGACCATGCAAGATGAAATCAGAAAAAAACTTGAACTTGTTTGATCACAAAAAACTGCTTTGGGGCAGGTGAAACAGACATAAATCATTGATCAAAAATTAAAACAATTAGTCTTTGTTCGTGTTTATAGGTATTGTACCATGACTGTAACAGGTATTCATCGTGTTATGATTATTGAATAAAGAGTAATTGAAGATATACAAATATTTGTCTCTGAAATAAATTGTAGTGAAAAATTAGAAAGAATAATATTTACTATTATTACTTTCCCTAGCTTTAAATAATGGATAAAATAACACTAAATTCTATCCTAGAATCTATCTACATTACATATATTCTGATAATTTGAAATAATTTATCCTGTATAAGAAACTGACCTACAGGCCTTATCTAAATAGTTTGCATATACTGTATTTGCTGTGAAACTGAGATTACACTTTCATCTAAAATTAAATAGTAGTCATGATGAAGGCTCAGTCATTCTGTTTTGTATTCTTGCCAAGCCCTCTCACTTATGCATAGGAAAGAACTGAGCTTATTTTGTTTCTACTCCCACTTTAAAAAACTGTAACAGTCACTATCCTGATGAAAATCCTTTTCAAGGCAGGAATGAGGAGCATCCCTGTTAAAGCCAATCTGAGACAGTCAAGTCAAGTTTATATTCATGTTCACCATATTCTTGCATCTTAATGGACAGTGTAATTCGAAAAGATATGAAAAATATTATTTTCTGTAATTTCTAGTATTGCTGATAATATTTCTGACATTCTAGTAGTATAATTCTAGCTATTTAACAGAGTCATATTGTATTCCTTCAGCTGCCTACAGGCAAAATATAGTGGACATTATAAGAAATTTATAGAAAGGAAAACAATCAGAGTCACTTAAAAGTAGTAGTCAGGAAATGTAAATGAAATATTTTCATCTAACTATACATTTTTATTGAGGATATGATTATAATGTCAGAAAACAGATGGCTAGAAATACAGCAAATTTTAATTTAGTTTGGTTTTGAGCTACCTTCTTCCTTTGGTGTGTGTTTTTTTGTTTGTTTGGTTTTTTTGGTTTTTTTTGTACATGCTCATACACGCAAACAGAATTATAGCCAAGCAGTAATTACACTGAACATAAGAATGAAAACAAGGTGGTTGGTTATTAGACTCATTCTCACACTCTCGAATTTACAAACGAAAAAGTAAAACAGTTCACTGTCAGTTTTGGTCATCTTAATTGGCAATGTGGACTGCAGCCTTTGCATTCTGAAGCTGACCTCCAAGAATATAACCAAGGAATGGTACCTTCCCTCTCAGCTGCCTGAAAATATTGCTCCATGAATGTCAAACACAAGGCAGTGTAGTAAGAAATATAGGCATCTGCCTTCTTTGCCACTGGTGGGAAAAGGGAATACCAGTCATGAGAAAACTGGGAACAAAACAAATATAGAAGATTCATCCTGTCAGAATGCATCTTGAGATGAGAGCTGATCAATGATGTTTGCTTAATGTGGTGAATAAGGAGTGACTGAGGAAAACAGTAACAGCTGTTCATGGACACACAAGGATAAATCAGACACTACACTGTACCTTGGAGAGTTATACCCACTTAAAAAAATTGTCATCTTTCTGCCGGGGTTCTTTGGTCTCTTTCAGTCTCATAAGACACTAGGATATTTCTTTTTAAGAGCCTGTGCCGATTTGAATTGTGTACCCTGTGAACTAACACAGTTCACAGTTGAAATCAAAGTCAGGAGCTGACATGGTGAGACTACCTAAATTGCACAGACTGATGGACATTATAAACATTCCATTATTTCAACATAACTAATAAGTGTTCTTTAGATTGCAGTGAAAATCAAGAAATGCAACTATCAGACATTTTCTCAAGAAATAGATGTGACCATAAATTGTTCACAAATCAACATCAAAAATCTTATGATAAAGTTTCTAGGTAAAGTTCTCAACACTTAGGGCATACCTAAATCTAGCCTATTCATGTAGTCTTTTAAACAGTGATAGCTGTGTAAAAATATATTTTTGTCACACAAAACAATAAAATAATTCCATCATTTTCTCTGGAAGACAATTCATATAAATAGGGGCTAAGTAAAAAGAAAAGGAAACAGCACAAATAACACGATAATCAATTTCAAAAAAATGTCAGATTTGTTGAAAGGACATACACCAATACACTATATTGCACTTAACATCAAGTTATTTGTTAAATAGCAGACTGACAATTAACTCTGATACCTAAAACTTCTAGTTATGTGCATGACCAGATTCAAAGAACTGATTGTCAAACAAGAAGCAGGATGTCTGAAAGTCAGGCTGCAAGAGTACCACTGGTTGTATTTGGATTCTTCAAAAGATCTCCTTGCAGTTTGAAAAAATAAAGTTTAAATATCTATATTCCTTGCAACAAAGACTAGATTTAAATTAATTTTTTTAGAAGACTATCAGGGAAAAAAATCAGCAAACTTCTCATAAGATGTAACTTATTTCTCATTTTCTTAAATGTCCTCAAGACGTTGCAAATTCAATGAAAACAAAAATGAACTAGTGTGACATTGTCTTCATATGGAACATGTCTTATTTTTACAAAGCACAACAGGAATGCTGTGTTAGCTTCACAGCCTGAATCCTGTAATTATTGTAATTTCTCTGCCTAATTATTTGCCCAATATCCAGAGCTAAGGAGTCACCTTCATTTTGTCGTGCATGTTTACATTAAACATACAAGCTGCAGGGGCTTGATAACCCATGTTTCAATATAATGAGCATGCATATAGTCCCAGCTGCAAGTTAAGGAAGTTTATCACCTCACCTGTCATATTACAGTATATGAGAAAGGGTCCCAAGGGGCCACTTCCATCAGAATCAATACTGTAAAAGCCTGAAGTGTTCCCTCTGTGCTTATAGGCTTCACATGATTGCTCGTAGATGGCTGTAAAAGAACATATTCCATCACAAATGTAAAGGCATAATTTTATGTTTGATTCCGAGAATTAAAAGAAAAAATGTTTGTGCAACCTGACATTGGAAAAATTAGCTGGATGTGTGCATGCACTGCTAAAGAATAAAGAAATCTCTCAATTAGAACAATACTTTCATTAGGAATTGTTAAGCACATTTAGTTGCATTTCACATGGAGATTACAAGGGACATTTTTTAAGAATTTTCCTCTGTATTTCAAGCTAAAACCTTCAGGGAGTAGAACATGAAATCTAGGTAAGTAAATGATTGTAAAAACTGCCAAATATTGGTAGAATTCCAAGGGTATTTCTCAGACTCAGATTTTAAGAAAACAATCACTAACTACCTCAATCAAATCAGATTTTTGTTGCTGTTGTTGCTACATACAGCAGAAAGTAAGCAATTTTTTTTCCTTTCATGCGTCTTATTTTCTTTCCTTTTTAAAAGGAAAGGCAAGTGACTTGTCAAACACTTCAGTAAAAGAACTGAATAAGCAAAGACAAAATGACAGTTCCTTGGTCCCTTGTCATGTATACTTTATATCAGAGTAGGCCTAAAAAAAAAAATAAAAATCTGATGACTTCTTTATGATCAAATACCTGAGGAAAAAAAAAGGCATATGGGTCTATCTCTGTACCTGTGTCTCAGGAATCACTGATCATAACGCTAGAATACATCAGCCTAACTTGTCCTTTAATCATGACACAAATAAAACACTGCTAATCGTCATTATTAAGTCTAGAAGATTTTGATCTATATAATTTCAGTTTATTTCAATTATTTTTAAATAAACTATAAAGTACTAGTATAGTAATTCAAAAGACCTGCTGTTTTATTAAAAAATAGGCTAGTTTTTTTAAGACTGTGAATATGTTTTCATTGTACTTACTGACATCATATGGCAACACCTGTGAGAAAAACCGACCTATTTAGGTTGTTTACTTGAAATATCCATAATGTACAATTTATGCAATTTTCAAATGTAGTTTGAAAGCAAATTAAGCAAAAAGTCTCAGTTAAATTTAGACATGATACAGGAGGTTCAAATATTTATTATTTATTTTGACAACGAAAAGAAACTAACTTCTCAATGAGTCCTATTCATCAGGAAACCAGAGCCTTCATCCATCCTCAATTGATTCAATTTATGACTTATCAAATTTTAATCAATCAAATCACCTTCATCTTTACTCAGGACTTATCATAGTTAGAAGTATACACTGTGGTATTCAAAAGCATCCTGTACTGTTGGCACCCTTTCTGTGTTACACAATTTTTCTTAATGCTGTTATTTATGTCACTGTGTTCTTTACAATTAAGTCAGTAAAGAAAAGCTCATCCATGTTGTTGCCTCTGCACAAGCAAGTTTTAATAAGCAGTCTTCTAAAATCAATGATTTCTCAAAAAATCCCATGTATTTAGATATACATTGTTTTTGTAAAAGCTCAACTTAACACATTTCTAAATGATTTGTTGATTCGGAAAGTGAGATTGTACAAGTGGGAGAGGATGTTACTGATCGCCTTCTCTAAAATACGAAAAATGTGAAAGAAAGACAAATAAACGTTTTAACTTCCAGTTAATTCTTGTTGCTATATATATATTGATTTCACAATGCCTTTCCTCAAACCAAATTATAAGTATTTACATGACTGAAAATACAGAAACACAGAATCAACTAGGTTGGAAAAGACCTCTGAGATCGTGAAGTCCAACCTTTGACCTAACACCACCTAGATGAACTAGACTATGTCACTCAGTGCCACATCCTGTCTTTTCTTCAACATCTCCAGGGGTGGCAGTGCCTCCATCACCTCCCTGGGCAGCCCATTCCAATGTGCAGTCACTCCTTCATAATGTCTAAAACTTCTCTGGCACAGCTTAAGATTGTGCCCTCTTGTCCTACTGCTGGTTACCTGGGAGAAGAGACCAATATCCACCTGGCAACAACCTCCTTTCAGGCTGAACAACCTCAGCTCCCTCAGCTGATCCTGATAGGACTCCTGCTCCAGTCCCTTCATCAGCCTCATTGCCCTTCTTTGTACACTTTTCAGCACCTCAACATCCCTCCTGAATTGAGGGGCCCAGAACTGTGCTTGAAGTGTGGCCTCACTAGTGCTGAATACATGGGAAGAATCACTTCCCTGATCCTGGTGGGCACACTATTCCCGATATAGGCCAGGACGCCATTGGCCTTTTTGGCCACCTGGGCACACTGCTGGCTCATGTTCAGTTTCTTATCAATTAGAACCCCCAGCAGAACCCTTTCTGCCTGGCCAGTCTCTAGCCACTCTGTTCCCAGCCTGTAGCTGCAGGGAGTTGTTGTGGCCAAAGTGTAGAACTTGGCACTTGGTCTTCTTGAACCTCATACCATAGGATTCAGCTCATCTATCCAGTCTGTCCAGGTGCCTCTGCAGAGCGCTCCTGCCCTTCTGCAGATTGACACTCCCCATCATCTTGTCATCTGCAAACTTGCTAATGGTGGGGTCAATCTCCTCATCCAGATCATCAATAAAGATATTAGATAGTACTGGGCCCGACACTGAGCCCCATGCAACATCCCTAGTGACTGGCCACAAATTGGATGCAGCACAATTCACCACCACTCTCTAGGCTCGACCATCCAGCCAGTTCTTAACCAAGCTCAGAGTGCATCTGCCAAAGCTGTGGGCTGCCAGCTTTTCCAGGAGTTTGCTGTGGGGGAATGTGTCAAAGGCTTTGCTGAAGTCCAAGTAAACTACATCTACAGCCTTTCCCTCATCCAACAGATGGGTCACCATCATTCATACTTTCTGAATGATCAATACAAATGTTTTTTAGTTTGGTTTGGGTGTGTTTGGTTTTGGTTTGGGTTTCTTTTTTTTTTTTTTTTTGGTGGTGAAGAAATTGAATTTTAAATAGAAACATAGTCAGAAAACATAAAACATCGTAGACTTACGATTGTGGCAAGTAGCTCCCTGGTAGCCAGTATTGGCACAGTTGCAGTAGAAGCTGTTCCAGGACTGTGAGCACTCACCACCATGTTCACAATAATTAGGGAAACACCTAAAATGAAAGACATGAAGATTTTCAATATTTTTGCATTTATTTATATGTCACCTGTCCTTATCAAGAAATGTAAAATCCTGGGAAAGAAGTATAATAACATGAAGGAAGTTTCAAGCTCATTGAGAAAGATGTCAGCCTAAGTACAAGAATTTTGCAAGACTTTCTTCCCCAGTTTTTTTATTGTTTATAACAAATAATTATGCAACAAGCCTATGAGAACAAAAATAAAGTGTAAGGCGCTTGTTACTTATTACCAATTCAACTGTCTGCAACAATAAAATGTTTATGCATTGATAATTCACTGGCAAGTTTTGCAATGGATAGGATTTCCTTGACAAGACATGTCAGAATAAAGCAGCACCAAAACGGATTTCTTTCTGTTCATGTAAAAATAACAGAAAATAATAAAAAAAAGACCCAATAAACAAACCTGACCACAGTATCAAAGAGCTATTTCTTATTCTAAAATCATGTTTACTTCCTATTCTCAACACAACAAGTAATTAACAGTAAAGACAGTTTCCATTCTGGTGATATGACCAGAAACCTGAAGAGTTTTGATGACTTTCTACTAGGTTTACAGCAATTGATTAAAGAAATAATTTACCTGTAACTGCTTAAATTTTTGTCGCACTATAATGAAGTATAGAAGAGTCATGAGATGAAAAAGGACTATCTTTTTTATAAATAAAACTGAAAATATATTGTAATAGATTAGCACACTTTAATAATTTATTAACTAGCTTTTCACCTCAGAAACTGACATTCTAACTGCACCAAGTATATGTGTATGTGTGATACAGCTCAGAAAGTACAAAGTAGCTTTCTTGTTGGCAAAAACCAAACCAATCAAAAAAACCAACCAAAAAACAGAACAAAATACCCCACCAGCCCACTTATATTCACAGGATCTTAGAATACCTTCTAATTCATTCAAGAACTCTTAGGAGGATACTAAATTAAGATTGTAAAAAGTCCAGCATTTAACACACCTGCCCTATGAATAACTTGATGTGTCTGAACATTCACTCCTCGTGACACTCAAAGAATTCTTTTCTTGTTTATAAACAAGGACAAACAGATTTTCACAGTAGGAAATTAAAAAAAAAAAAAAAAGAAAAAGCAGGTGAAGTGTAGGTGAAGTAAGTAAATTGGTATAGGTCACTTATTTTCAAGGAAATCTGTGATATTTTTTGCTACTGAAAAAAAGCTGATCTTTTTTTCATTCTCTCACTCACAGAAGGCATTTCTAAGACAAGTCTATAGGCGATATATGTCTCAATGAGCTCTGTTTTGGAACTTAAAGATGAACTTTAGGCACTGGGCTAACAATTATTCAGATTGTAAATACTTTGCTTGCTGGAATGACATAAATATGCATAGTAATGTTTCTTAGGATAAATGCTAAATTTTGTTTTCTATGGGTGTCTTTTCCAATCGTGTTGATTCTGTGATCAGTTATTATATATATACATTGCTAGCACTACTGCCATTAAAGACTTTCAGTGCATCCACTGACAGCTGCTGTGCTTGCATATTAGACGTAGCATTTCTTGTCTTACTCCTTTTGGATAAGGACATCATTATCCAAAAATTGCAAGTGATTTATACGGTCTTTACTCATATTTACTCCCTGTCCCTATTAATTAATCTTCTTAATAATGTTCACAAGATGAAAAGCTTAGACAAAATAGATGATGCCTGAACAAACTTTAATGAAAGTGAAAGCAAGCTAAGAGTGTAATTTAAATCTTTTAACATTATGTTTTACATCTCCCCTTTGCTTCAGAATATGTAACAGAAAATAGCCAATAGCTACATCAAAGTTAATATATAATTACATTACATGCTGCAACCCTCCCAAAAAGATCTAGAACTGAACTTTCTCTGAGGAAACTAATCTTTTAACAACAACATTTCTAATATTTGAAATGGTATTTCTAGTACTTCATCTGTAAAAGGTAATTTTTGAATTCATGACTATGTCTGATAAAACCTGAAAGGAAACAAGCGATTAAATATTTCCCACATACATCTTGAAAATATACTTTTAAGAGTACGACATCTGAAAATTATATACTATTTTAAATCAAGGCAGCAGGCTGTTAATAATAATAAATTAATATTCAAAGGAGAATACTGATCCAAAATATGAGCATATTTTGATAAAGAGGGGAAAAAATAAGAGCTTTGTATGCCAATTACCAGCTAGGCAATTTTTTTGTTCATTATTTCTTTATCATTGCTCAAATCAGTGGCTAAAAACTTTAAAAAGACCAAGTAATTGCTGCAATTTTAATTACCATTATTTCTTTATTCTTCAATTAAAAAAAAAAAACAACAGCTTGACAAAAAAAAAAAAGTGTTTGAGAACTGTCCAGTGACCATCCTTTTAGGTTTTTTTTTAAACTGATAAACTCATTTATTCTGGTTTTTATACAACACATTGCTGTCAGAACAGCAAAAGCAATAGCTCTTGGTAGGTAATTGTACATTTCTGTGTAGGGCTTTATGTTATTATGACAGATTCATCTGGTCCTCTCTCCTCTGGGACTAAATGTGCTAACTTTGTAAGGCATTTAAATGACACTATGTCTTTTAAAGTTATTTTGTCAATGGCTTATGTATAATTAGCAGTTATTAAATCGATATATATTGATAATAGAGATAAAAGACAATATATTAAATAGAATTGCATGAAAAGAATTGTTTACATATCCAAGACGTATATGAGTATTAGAACAATATAAATATTAGAACCATATTATGCAATGAAATGGGTAAATGAAGGAGCACGGGAAAAGTGATGACTGGGAAGAGTCAAAGTAATTTAAGAACAGGATGAGAAACTGGAAAGATTATGGAACTGAGAAAACAATACAGGAAAATGAAATCTCATTTATTAGTATATAAAAAAAAGAAAATGTTAATAACCTCTATCTCAACAAATAAATGAATGACTAACTAACCATTTGCCCATGAGGACTGTAAAGATGCCAAAGAACACTCTTTATATGTAAAATCTGTAAAACATATGGGATAAAGTTTGTAGTCAACAGTTATTTTCAGTTTATTTACTATTGCATATAAATCCAGGACACTATATAAAGAATAAATTTTATTTGTCTTCATGCACTTCAAATGTATAAAAAGTATTCCATTTAGTGTTCCACCACTTCTATTAAAAAAAATCCACCAAAATCTTCAGAATTTGGGTCATGCTTCATTATTTGGAATTGGAGATGCAAAGATTCCCATAGAGATTCCAAGACAAAGAAAGGGTATGTTTGTGCTCAACAGCAGAAGCACAGTTGCAAAAATGTTGATCAGATTAGGGACACGTATAAATCATTGTAGGAAGAAAATTTTTTTTTCTGAAATGATATGGTTCGAAGGATGATACATGTACACAGTTTTAATGTTGCCAAAGATGGATTTGTCTTTTAACTGGGATTTATGTCAAGACATAGAATTAATTTGATAAAGAGATACATGAAGTTTACTGCAGGTGATGAGCTGCAGATATCAAATTAAATGAAAGATACTGCCAAGCTATTGAAGATATTGTCAAAATATAAGAAAAGATATAAATTACCATTAGCAAATTTTAGAGGAAAAAACCCAAACAAAACAAACATCTTAAACAGAGATGTGTTTTTCCTTTGATATCACTGATCTTGAGAAAACTCCCATAATTTTGATGATGCATGAGAGTATCAACTCAAAAAAAAAGGGGTCGATACAGTGCCAGAAAATAATAAAAACACTTCCTAAAGACTGTGGCTGAGAAGTTTAAGTGTCTTACCCAAGTCCTTATTGAAAGAAAAAAAAAAAATCCACCAAAAAGAGATGGAAATGGTATGGGCATAAAATGTTGTTGGTAACTACGTCCATATGCTATAAAAATTCAACAAGATAAAAACATCAGGAGAGGCTATACATAAAACTAAATCCTTTGATGCAGTTCTTAAAAGCAACAAAAATATAAAAGCAATTAAACAGGAAGAGTGCATTTTCGAATAAACTGAACCTGCACTGAATAAAAGTGTTATGGTACTTGAGATACAATAAGTAAAGATGGATTTCTGTATACTGGGATTCACAGAGTAGCTTCATACATGTTTATACACAAAAACATCTTTTCAAAAGCCAGAAAGTTACACACTATGTTTATTCAAAGCTGAAAATAACTGGATTCACTATATATAATGATGTGCCATCTTCCTTTAAAAAACTTAGGTAAAACATCCTTTTGTTCATGGAGGAAGAGATGGTTCCTAAACTGCAACCATGAGATTAGCATTTTGAAAGGTCCACAGTTACCATGAACATTGAAAAATCCATGGTAAATAAGAGAGAAACTGTCAACAATTATATTGTGAGCCAATATGATTATATTTTCCACCCATAAGCATGCTTAGCTCCATTTAATGTGTTTGACCAAAGAATGTGCAGATGCCCACATTGCAAACTTAGACCTCATTCACTTTTGATTTTGTCTTTTACAAGCAAGAAAGCAAGCAGTGCAATGGAATGAACTAAGTTCAACACCAGAGCTGAAAAAACAGCAAACATACAGTGCTTTAGAAGGTGCAGGGAAGAGTCATGTGATCCATCAGTGAGGAGAGGAAGGAAACACTGAAGTTTCAAAACTGAGAAAATGAGTTGAATGGAGTATGATGCAAGAAAACTAAAAAGAAATGTAAATGCATGTTGCATCACAAATACAAGTTCCTAGCAAATCATACGGCAGAGTTTTCACTGAGGCCAACCTCTATTTTGGCATATGTCTGTCACACTTAGTGTCTCCTGCAAAGTCAGGATTCGTTTAGTAAGGGATATATTAGCACAAGAATTATATACATGTACATATAGGAACTGTATAAGTTTTAAATGTAGGAAAGCTACAGGAATGTTAGTGAGAATACATATTACAACACAAATGAAAGGATCACATTGTAGGCAGAACTTTTATCCTCCTTTTGGTGTTTTCTCTCCTTAAACTTTTATGAACAATTAGGTAAAGAACTAGTATGACTTTTGTCTTGGATATACAAGGAGTTGTGACAGTCTCCAAAAAAATAAGCTGGATAGATGTACACTATGTTATCTCTATGAATGGAAAGCAGGTCACAGAAATAGGTCTGCATAACTGAACTTGAAATTCTCTATGATCTTGAACCAGATCTCTTTTCCCAAAGAAATTAATTTCTGAAAGTTTTATAATTCAAAGACCAGACCTTTCTAGATCAAAAGATAATTTATGAGTGCTAGAAATACAGAAAGTGAGGGAGAAGTATTTACAGGCACATCATTTCCCTGCCTGTTGTGTCATTACAGTACAGCCTTTCATCTTTGTCCAAGAAAACCAGTTCTCGATTAAAGCAGACTTTGCACAGATGCCTGTGACTGCATTCTCTGGAATCTACAGAAGAAAATTTCTTCCATTGCCCATTCATGTGTCTGCTCTCTCTCTTCTCAGCAGCCTGTGTTGCTCTGCAACACCTTTGCTTTCTCTACACTGAACTCATCAATGTCTTTCCGGCAAACATTTCCATTTCTGGGAAGGTATACGGTCTTTCCTCCCTGTGGAGGGAGACACTTCAACCAGTAACTCTTTTAGATAGACAGTAATTGCAAGTTATGAGATTAGTTCTGAACACAGCCTAAAAGGATATTGCCCACTCTCTGAGATGGATACTGTCTACAGTGTTTCTGATAAGAAGAATATAGGAAACAGTAATAACTTGTAATAGTATAGCATTTAGAAGAGTGGATGGGGCCAGTATCATAGGAGAGGATTTCTATCTGCAGCTTTACTTGAAAAGAAAGTTAGATATGTAAAATTTGCCAGAAACGTAGAATAATTTTAACCAGTTATTTGCTGTGCATATAAGTCTATTAACTGAGCTATGCATACTGCATTTATTCTAGACTTTTGAATTCTAACAGAAGAAACATCATGACATTTTGTAAGTGCTCTATTCTTTTTAAACCAGCCAATATTATAAGCAAAACATTGAAATAAATAAATGAGTAAACATTGGGGGTTTTTACCTGTCTGTAATGCCACATAAATCTATCTGAAGATCACTGAAATTGCCAAAATCATTTTGCTGAACTGAGATCATATCCACTGCTTTGTGACCAATAGAAATAAGTCGCATGCATCCTTGAAAACCTTCAAATGAGGTATTACATTTAGAAATGTTTCCACTGCTAGGACAGCCTGAAATAAGAATAAAAACTGGAGCTGAAAAGAAATGTTTTATTGAAAAACATATACATTCCAAAATATACTAAACTTTGATAATCTCCACATCTTTTTAAACCTTGTACATAAAAGACTTCAGTCAGGAGTTCTTCTGATTAAACATGATTGTACGACTATAGCAACACATTTCTCTGCAGTCTTACTGTTTTTAAAGTATAGGCAAAAACACCTCCAAAGCAATGAACAGAATTAAGGTGTAAACAGATTTGACTGGGAGATCTTAGTCACAAAATGTTAGATCACATGATTTGAACAAGTTTTAAGTCACGATTGAAGTCAAATAAGGCAAAATTTAGTTACTAAGTACAGTGTTTTTATTTTATCAACTGTCAAGATTTTGTAAATTACTGAAGACAATATTTTGGTGCAGATTATCAATGACTCGTAGGAGAGATACTCTGCTGGACTTGTTCTTCATGGACAAGGAAGAAATGGTTGAATATGTGAAGGTCAAGGACAGTCTTGGTTACAGCAAACAAGCTGTGGAGTTTATGAACCATAGAGAAGAGAGAGAGAAAAAAAATCTGTATTTCAGAAGAGTCAAAATTCTTCTTTTCAGGACCTGTTTTGAGGATACAATTAGAAATTGCCTTGCGGAGCAAAGGGGCTGGCTAGTTTTCAACAAAGTTGTTAAGTAAGTGTGGCGTAAGGGTTTCAAACATAAACATGGAGCTCCAAAGTGAGTGCAAGCATAAAAAGAATGTGGCAGCAGAGACATGCAACTTGGAGCAGAATACAAAGACATTTCTTGCATATGTAGGAAAGAAGTTAGGAAACCAGAGAGAGTTAAAACTTATCAAGGAAGTGAAAGTGCAACAAAAAGTTTTCTGTAGGTTGAACAGTAGCAGAAGAAAGGCTAAGGAGATTATGGATGCACTACTCCACGGAGCAGGTGACCTAGTGACAAAAGTTTTGTGAAGAACTAATTTTTCCAAGGCTTTTTTGTTCAGTAATAAAACTGATCCTTAGTCTTCCCACCTCCCAGCAGAGTATGAAAAAGGAATGTAGTACCCCCAATAAAGGAAGAATGAGCCCAAGGTGCTTTCAACATTTGCCATTGCCATTGTGAATTCATTAACATTTTAATCCTCAAAAGGGTTTTGGCAATTTGCTGATATTCTTAATGATCGGAAAAGGCAGGAATTACAATCATTTTCAAGAAACTATGGAGCAGTTATTCTTATTGCAGGCCCAGCAAATTCACAGAGCAAAGCCTCTCAGAAGCTATTTCTAAATATGTAAAGGACAAGAAGTTGACTGGCTAACTTTAACTTCAGACCTAAATCATGCCTGAGCAACATCTTTCTTTTCCTTAATGAAGGGATGAGCCCTATAGACAAACAGAGAGCAGTAAGCATTGTATCTCTTGACTTTAGCAAAGCTCTACATTCTCATCAGATTCATGACAAGGAGACAATTGATGTGGTAAAGTCCAGCTGATGATCAGTAAGCAGAATTTTTTAACAGGAAAGTTCTTCCGAGGTCAGTAGTGACATCTACATTGTTTAATGTCTTCATTAATGACCTTGATGATGAGATAGAGTGTGCTTCCACCCAGACTCTTACGGATACCAAACTGAGAGCAGGGATCAAATGGTGGAGATCAGAGCTACAACTCGGAGGGACCTGGCCACACTGGAAAAACAAGGTGACAGGAATGGCCACAAAACTCGACAAGAACAAGATCAAGCTTTTTAATCTGAGGTGGAACAAGTCCATGTAACTACCCAAGCTGGAGGGTAACTGTTCAGAGAGAGGCCTGGGTCTCAGTGACCACCAAATGGAACATGAGCCAGGAATGTGCCCTTGAAATACGGAATGCCAATGGCATTCTGGGATGTATTATCAAGAGCATAGCCAGCAAATCTCAGGAACTAGTCCTTTTTCTCTATATGGCACTTGTGAGACCGTATCTAGAGTGCTGTATTTCTGGTGTCCACAGTACAGGAAAGACATGAGCATCCCTGAGTGAGAGTAGTGGAGGCCTTCAAGATGACTGAGAAGCTGAACGTATTTATGAGGAGAGGCTGAGAGATGTGGGCCTGCTCAGTATTAAGAAAAGAATATAAAGTTATCTGATAAGATGACACAGAGAAGATGGAGCAAGACTACTTGCAGAAGTGTGTGGTGATGGGACCAGAGGTAAAGGACAAAACTATAAACTGTCAAATTACGATTGGACATTAGCAACAAATTTTTACTGTGAGGATGGTCCATATGAGAACAGTTACTCTAGAGAAGTTATGAGATTTCCATCCTTGGGCCTGTTCAAGCCACTTGAGTGGTCACAGCCCTGTACATCTCAACCTAATCAGACTTGCTTAGAAACAGAATATTAGACTACAGAAGATCTGAATGTACAAGTCAACCTTTGAATAACAGTCTGTAAGTATGTAATATTGTGGTTTATCTGTTATCTTACTGACCCTGAAATGCTTTGTTTGCTGATTGCTAATTAATTAAACATTGTTATTAAAGCAATAAATTGCCTTTGTTCTGATTTGATGTAAATCATGCTCATTGAACAGTTTTTCCCAGTGGCACATAAACTCTACACCACAAATGCTTAAATGGTTTTTATGTTGGCTTTCTTCCAAGGGGTAATACTGCTTCTGGATGACACGGTCATCCTTTGGCCTTAGTCAAAAAATACTGTGTTCTGGTTCACAGCATTTGAAAACTTTGTTTCATGATGTCAGGAAACTGTTTTAAGATCATTCTCTGTTTCACAGAGCTGTTGGTTACTTTTGAAGTCCTATAAAGACAGTGCAAATATAAACGATACAGGAAAGCAAAATGACAGGGAAAACTATTAAATATATTCAAATGAGTGTACCACAACATAAATAGTACAGATATGTTTTTGAGAAGTATAAATCAGAAAATGTACTAAAACTGGAATTTAACAAGTTAGTAAATTTTCAGTGTGTTTAACTCTTTTGAGGACCCAAAATGTTCACCTTTCTAAAGAAAATGTTTATCATCTATTTGGTTACTCCAAATGGGAGTACAGTAAGTTTGCAGCACTACACACAGTTAGACAAATCAATTGCAGGTCTAATCACATGTTTACAGCATTTTACAATTGAAAGTTAACATAAATTTTGTGATTTCTTGTGAAAAGTATGACACTCATTTGAGAATTGGATACTTCCAGTGGAGTTCATATTTATTAAAAAAAAGGTCCAGAAAAAGCAGAAAAAAAGTTTACATCTTTTACACTTAGGTATTTTACAAAATGGTGTCTCAGGTATTTTTCTTGGAGTCTCTTTTTTAAAAAATTGCCTTCTAGTTTTGTCAGAGAAAAGATAATGTCATTAATATTAATGAAATTGTGTTTCCTTATAATTGTAGACTGAGTATTAAACATAAGAAGAAATACTTTAATAATGAAATTTACATTATATGCTTATTGCAATACTAAATAATCTCATTTTCCCTTATAGTTGCAATAAGTTATTCCAAGAACTGAGAGAGATTGTAGATCCCTGATGATTGCATGACAAGAAATTGTGCTGATATAACACTAAAATCTTATCACGTCTATTACACATTTTCCTAGTTAAACATACCCATTTATTGCATACTTTGTATTCATTAAATCACTTAAACTAATCACCATGTCCCCGGGATATCCCTTCTAGACGAGTGATACTCATATTTTAATAAACAGCACACAGAAACACAGTAAATATTAATATAAACTTAGAAAAAAATGTCAAAATGCATTGTCTATATTTTGACAGTGGTATACAATCTAACATTTTAATAAAAAAATTTCTAGATTCAGAAACCTACTACTACTATTTCTTAACTTTGTATGACATGCATGAGCTGCAGATTTCAGCTATAAGGCTGAAATCAGAGGACCTGTAGGTAGCTAGGGCCTGGCAGGTGGAAGATATTGTGCTGTAATGGAAAGATAAGACCCCTCTCCAGATAGCCAATAGTATTTAGCCGCGCTTAGCCTAAAATAACCAATAGTGTTTAAGCTATGACGTAAGCAGGCAGATATGACGTCATGAACCCAAGACTATATGATGCTGTGTTACAAGCTAATAAAACGCCATTTGCCATCCACCACGTTGGTGTCTGTGAGCTGATGGCCCAAGTGGCCTGGGGTTGGCTGTTGTGTCGTTCCTGAGATAGGTTGCCATGCCGCACGGGCGGCAACAAGACCTGAGGGGTGGATAGGAAATTAGTACTTTCAATGTTCTTGGAATTACAAAAGACAACTGGGAAGGTCCTTGTGTAACTTAACTGAATATGGTGGTAACTGCCAACATCCCTCCTCATCTGTTCACCTGTGACATCAATCCTGCAACGGTGAAAATCACCTAATCAAGGATTTGGGAACCTGAAGCAACACAGAAGGGGCTATTCAAGGCTTATATTCTGCATCTTTCTCTGGTTCTCAGCCAAGACAACAAGTATCTTTAGTACAGAAGGGTAGGTGCCAGATGTGAAAAGTCTTGTGGATGCTCATGTAGCAGTTACTGTACTTAAGAGTTTGCTCGTGAGCACGAAATTTATTTTAAACCTATTGTTTCAAGGGAGATGATCTGTGTACAATGACTTGGTCCATACTTATTTAGGTGTTTGTATACATTCGTGTTTGTATACATTCTTTCATTTTCTCAGAAATTTGAGATTTGTTAATAAATAGTTCAAGTATGTTTAAACTACTAAGCAATGAAGCACTAGGCTAGTGTTGAATAAAGTACTCAGATGCTGTTTAACGTTGCTACTATGTAGTCCATTTCCATTAGAATTGTATGCAACAACCTCCTCAATTCCATTGACAGTTATATCAGTTGTATTAGTTACAATACATGTTATTAAAGACAAAATCAATTGGTGATAGGTGATTGTCGATATTAAAGTCACTCCAGTGGAAGATTCTAAAAATATTAATTTACAAAACAACAAGTCTGCAATAAGAGAGACCTTTGTGTGTCTTTTTGATTACCAGCCAGACTATATTCAATCAACAGGGCATGATGCAAGTTACAATTATCTAAAAGTCACCAAGTACTGGGGCTGGTGAATTATTCTAGCCAACATGATAAACTTTTAAGGAAACAGAAACTCACAACAGCACCTGAAAACCAGACCACTTGAAAGACAATCAAGCTAGGCGAAGAAGACTTGAGGCAAGCCAAAAAATTATCATTTAATTAGGTATGTCAAGAAAATTTGATGTTTGACTGTTGGACATTGCCAACATAAATATGCAACATATTTCACCTCCAAAGTAGAAAACATCTCCTGTATAAATTTGCAGAGGTATGGAGGCATGAGCAGATAAGGTCACATCATTGTCCACTATTACACTGATACGATTCCTTTTGACAGAGAGAGATACAGAATGCCACTGGCCATTATTTAATCCAGCACCTGGAAGTAAAAGAATAAAACAAAAGTAAGAATAAACTTCCACTATTTGTTATACTATCTAAGTGTTATAACCTTAAAGCAGGAGGAACTAGCAAAGCAATCAGCCCACAGAAAATTTCCAAGTGATAGTGAAATGAAAAAATATTAACAAGCACAAGATATCTGGAGAAAACAGTTCATTGTAGCCCTTGAATTAATAGCCTTGATTAAATACACATTTGCTTGTGTAGAGCCATGGAACGGTAAAATATCTAAGTAGGGGAGGCTAATGGACTACTAACATTAACATTCTATCTGAAAATTATATTGTCTGATGCTCTACTATGAGTTTAAAAAATGCTTTAGCAAAAACAAGTGGAGAAAATACAGCAATTTTTTTACACTGCATAATAAAGTAGATATTGGACAAAATAGCCATTTATTCTCATTAGTTCCATCACTTTAAATCTAAGTATTAAAAAAAGTCTGTGGGATGTCCTGCGGAACAATGACATTCTATCCTAAGAACACATACATATATAAATACAAGGTGTATAACTTTTTAAGAGATCAGTGAGAAACAAAAAAGTTGGAGAAAGTAATTTACAGATTAGATGGAAGTACAACCACTAAATGCAATGATTTTTAATACCACTTAATTAAAAGCTGCACAGAAATTAAAAGCTGGTTAGAAATAGAGGGTCATAGAAGAAGCTGAGTAACGAGATCTAACATTTACACATGTTGCAATTCAATTAGGTCTCATCATTCAACACAAATTAACATTGTCTCTATTTCTTTCTTTTTTTTTTTAATCCATGTTATTTCTCTGTGAATATTTGATGACCAACTTGCAAAAGAGGCTACAAAGGAAAGATACCAAACAACTATTCTGTAAAGGAATGATACGGCTTATTACAGCTTAATTACTTACAAATTAACATGCCATTCTCCTCGGTTCTATATGGTTGAAGAAATTCTTAAAAAACATGGGATAGTGAATTTAAGAATTGTGTACAAGGAAATATGCTCTGAATTAATTATCCAATATTACATGGGGATGTGTGTGAAAGTCAGTTCATAAGTCCTTGCCTGTAGGGGAGCAAACCTGTCTGGCCACCTATAATTTAATTACTCAATCTCCAAATGCAGACTTGAATTGTTTCAATGAATGCCAAAGTAAACACTTCAAAAACCTGAGCAGAAGTTCCCCATATGGTTTTGTTAGACAAATTCTTTCTCAGAAGAGAATATGATTTTGAAGTAGGTTTTGCCTTCACAAAGATGAACACAATTCCTTCTGTAACATTTTATCAACAGTAAACTTAAACTAAAATGAGAACATGAAACTATGTCAAAATTTATTTTGAGATGTTTAAGCTAATATTTTATGTATTGTGTTGCAGGTTTGAAATTGAATAAATTGCTCTATATGCAATAGAAACTTCTGAAAGTGCTACTGTCTTCAGCTAGTCTGTTTAAATGAAAATGCATGGCAATAGTTTCTTTAACATACATCACCTAATTGAACAGCAATTGAAATACCTCCTAAAAAGCCAAATTCATCTCTACCACTGATGGTCTTACTAAGGAATTGACATTCTCAAATGGTGAGCCTATAGAAATCTCTTGTAATTAAAATGGTACTCTTTGCGCGTCAGTTATTTTAGATTGTAACAAATTCCAGGGCCGATCCTATTATAACCCAGAAAAAGAGGATCGAAGTATTATGTAAATTTTAGCATGATCTGTGGTCATGAGTAGCTTACAGTCTTTTCCTGAGTTAAAATAATCAACTGTTTAAAATCTTACTTTTAATCATTATACCTCCGAAGAAATATAATGAACTTCAGAGTTATGCATAACTTCTTATTTCTTTTCCCTCCCCTCAAAGGAATTTTCATTTTATAAGAGGAAGTAAGGAACCAATCTAAAAGAAACATCGATATGGAACAAAGATTAAATCCTGTAGCTGTTTCTTTCCCTTCTTGGTTCTACTTTGCTCTATTTGTCGGACTAAAAATGCCTAACACTGATTCTTATTTTATGTTTGTACGGGTTTACTGTGTTCTTACTTGATTTTCACCTGTTAGTTGAGTTTAACTATTACATAACTGTAACTAATTTGACATACTTTCCACTGATAATATTCTGCTTAGTAAATATGAAAAACACACGCTTGTGTATAAGTCAAAACAAATCCAAGATCAACTGATGTTTTGGATATCATAAATGTTTTTTTCTGCATCTAAATTCACTATTGCTTGACTCTGGTCATTTTCATTCATATAGAAACTACTCCAGTTCCAGAGTAGTTTCCTCATCTTCATACATTTTTTGTAATCCCATTTATCCACCTAATCTCTATTACACAGTTTTCCTGTCAGAGAACTCATTCCAGAATAATCATTTTATCCATCTACAAGTAAAAAGTAAAATTAAATTTGTTTCCATAAAGGATGAGAAACTCATTTCACAGAATGTCAGAAAACCGTATACTACTGATGAAGCGCTTAGGTGAAGGTATTGATACTATGACATAGTGATGTTATGGATTCTCAATATTTTTTAAATATCTTGGAAGATGGAGATATGTCAGCTCTATCCAAGTTTTAGAATATGGAGATGATGTAAATTCTGTCCTGTTCTCATATTTCCTGAAAGATGGAGATTCCCAACTGGGCCAGCAGTCTTGATGTGTTCTTGCATCAAGAACTAACAGCACTCAGAAAAACTGAGGAGACTCTTAGTGAAAGAGTTTGTCCCATTCTAATTCCCAGGGCGAGTGAAAGTGAATGTTGGGAACTGCTTCTCAGAATCCCAGTTAGATACTCTCTAATGTGACTGTATCTTACTGCTTTTGCCTCATCCCCCTGTCCTAATATATTTGTTTGTCAACAGGGAAATTATTCAGAAGAAGACTTTCTGGAAATTTCATCTTCACCATGTGGGCTGCCTAGCAGTGCACTGTCCAAAGTAGATCTGTAAAAGTGACCCTTTAGCTCTCAGGTTTCAGATTCCTTGAGTTCTTTTTTTTTTTCCTTTTATTTTTATTTTTTTTTTCCTATGTAGGCTCAAACTTGCCTCAGCTTTCTCAAACACCATTTAGTATTGGACACCCAATGTCCCATTTTAATGAATACTGCAGCTGAGAAATCTATAAAATACTAGACTTAGTAGTTATATATACATTTATAGAAAAATTAATTAACTTGTGGAGGCACTGACAAATGGCAAAAAACATCTTAACGTCTTAGCTTGATGGAGTAAGTGACTAAATTTCTGCTACTTCATAACTGAAGAAGCTGCTTAAATTTCCCGGATTATACACGAGTTGCAAATGCTGTATGCATGTTAAGATGAGGACTCAATTTTTCAGTCTATATTATTGCAAGTAATTTCTATTAATTCAGGGGGAAAACAAGTTTGGTGTTTTTTTTGAGAAAGAAAGCATTTAGAAATAATTTGGTTTAAAATTCACAGAAGTAAAGCATAGTTGCACATATTCTAGTCATAAAAATAAGCCAAGAATGTAGGTACTAATTTAAATGACTTTTCATTAAGCTATTTTTTAATGTACAGGAGTCTTGGATTTTTTTTCCTCCGTTTCTGTTACCTGCAGTGATGCCAGTCAATACTCTTCCTGGTTTATGAAGGTTGATTTTAACTTTCCCATCACTCAGATACAAGAGAAAACCGCCTGAAGACTGGCGTAGTCTACTGGATAACAGAAGTCCTTCCTTGTTCCAAGTGCGAAACTCGAAACTGACAAATACTTCATCTTGCTTTGGCATGCTTGGCACTGCCAAGTAACTGCTGGAGCTCAGAAATGTGACAGGAACCACCTGTGGCTCTAAACATGAGAAGGACATGTTGCCCTAGAAAGAAATGAAGCACATACAGGATTGGGAAGAGTAATGAGAATTTCTCTATGGAAACCACAGAGTTTCAAAACATGTTACATCATATTTGAATGTATTAGTCTAAAAATCAAATATTAACACCACCAGTTTGAGAAATGTTTACATAGCTTTTTGGCCAGAATAGATTTATCTGGCTGAGCAAAGAATGGCAAAGACCTTTGAGTGAATGAGGTAAATTCCTAAATTACATGGATGATTTAATGGTACTTCAGGGGTTGGACAGATCTGCCTTGCTTCTAGTTTGGCTCAGCCTCAGGAAGCATTAGGGACCTGAAATTTCTGAACGTCAGAAAAAAATGCCACTGAATAATGTAAATACTTATGTGAGTCTAAATGCTCATATGCAGAGAAGAATGTTGAGCTTGGCACTGATTGTTTAAATTTAAGAAAAAAATATTTTTCCAGACCAAGAAACGGTTTTTGCAAAGTAATGTAATTGGAGATGTGCAATAGCTTCAATATTTGTTTTTACAAACCAAAAAATTCCAAATACAAACTATTGTTATTTACAAAGGTGAAACACACACTTGACAAATCATGATCAAACATGTTTTCAAGCAGATACATATGGACTACATTATGAGCTCAATTTAGGCATTTAGCCTGTATTTCGCACTCACGTTCTTCTGAAATCACTTGTTCTTAGGTAAACTTGTGGTTGAGTTAATTGAGAAACTCTGACATTAACCTGCATCTACACTTGTGGTGAGTAATGCACATAAAAAGTCTGGAATGGGAATAATGTATTTTTTGCATCTGGTGTCAGAGTTAGTTAAGACTTTATGATGCTTGATAATACTACAACATGAATTTTGATCTAATGACTTACTGGCACCATTTGAACTATAAATAATTTGTTCTGTACAGATGATTACTAAAGATTAACGTTTTTGAACTTTAAAATATGCTAGACTTCTATTCAATACGAAGAGATTTTAAACTCTTGGTCATACACAAAATTTTGATTACTTAGTAAATTTATAAAAATCAATTCATAAAAAATACTCACTAGTCCCTGGCATGGCAAGTTATTAAAGTTTGTCTGTTTTTAATCTCCTCAAGGAAAACATATAAATAAGTACAAGTTTTGAATTATGACCTCAGCTGTGAGAAATGAAGGGCCAACTGAACTGACCCTTAGTGAAAAGGTAGTCATCAGATTAATAAACCTTGTTGAACACTGAATACTGGCCATTTGCAGATTCCCCAAGCAAAGTGTCTATTTAACAGGGCTTATGTGATAACATAGATGCTTTCTTGAATTTTTACTTTATAAAACATTTTCTAAATGGTTTTGAAAGTAGCACAACAATTTTCATGTTGAAGATAATGACATTTCTTATTACAAATAATTTCATAGTTCTCCTTTCACTAGTCCACACAGACGGTACTATAACTGCCCACTCTCCAATACCCATCAGCATAATGAAGAGAATACTACACAGAGGTACTCGCTTAGTTAGTTCTGGAATATTTCAGGTGAGTTTCAGATGAGAAGAGATGCCTGTCATCCATTTTCATAGGGACAGAAAATTAATTTGATTGCTCATATTCTGGACTGAAATCTATGCCAAAATAACATGGGTCTTAAAAGCTTTGAATATTTTGTTAATTGTTTGGAGCTGCTTTCTATAATATGTCTGCATTTCTTGCAACTGAACAAATGCATACACAAAGATGACTCTTTTACTACTAGGGAAACAACCAACCAACAAACAAACAACAAACAAAGTAAACCAAACAACAAAGGACAGCAACATTTCTAGAAAACCTTCTGTAACACAGAAGAAATTTGGTTTAGCATTGGACCTGCTTCTGTAAAATGTAGGGATTTTGATAATATAACTGTTGGCCATGTCACAATAAATGTATTAAACTCACCAAGCCAAAGTGCAGTTCTTCAGACAAGGACAAGTTAAATTGACAAGCGGAATATATCTGTCAAAATTATAATGCTCTAGGCAAAGCAGAGTGGATCAGTGTCCTCAGCAATAGAAGACTTAAAATGTGCTGCTGGTGTTCTTACTAGTCACATACAGGTTCTTATTCCTCTGGTACAAAGCCAGATATTTGATGGCTTCAGATACATCTTATTTTCAACACTGACTTCTGTATGAGTACAGCAGTGAGATACCACACAAGACTGGGTTCTCAGACACTTCTAAATATCGGCTAAATACTGAAGAATAAAATACATCCTGCATTTTCTACTGTAAGAGTCTACATAGCTGCAAATGAAAAAGAGCCCAACTCTGATTACTTGAATTTTTTTTAATTACATAACATAGATTTCATTAGACCTGTGTGTTAACAGGTATCAAACTGGTTGTGGTCGTTTTCTGTCTTTTATTTATTTATTCTTTTTAACTATGAATCTCTTACCACAAAGTAGATCTGAGAATTATGCCTCCTGGCCAGGTCAATAATGTTCACTCCATTATAATAAATATTTTCAAAACAACCATGAAAGTTCCTGCGTGAAAATCTCCCTGATTTTCCAGGCACTGGCATTCCTCCAAAGCTGAGCTTAGAAAGAGAAGAGAAATCAATGATACTATTAAGTAATTCTCTATGGAAAGAGGTTGACTATAATGTAAGACTATAATTTTGACTCTAAGGTAAGAGCAGAAGTCAAAGAATGGCCAATAGTAAATCAGATTCTTCTTGGCTATTTCAATATATCACATCTATGTATTGAAAGAACAAGCTAAGGAAAAATTAGGCTATATTAAGCCCTATGCGTGTACTAAATTATTCTGAAATGTTGGCTGGTTTGTTTTTTTTTTCTTCTGAAGATATCACCTAACAGTGGCTTAGATCATTTTCAGGGTCCATTATAGCTCCAAAACCAAGGAGAAGAGGACATATAGACTTTTCAGTACAGTGTGAAAAAGGAGAAAATCCCGACTTCTCCAATGTGTGCACATCCTAACTAACAGAGATCAAGAGTTCACTAAATTAAATTATTCTGGGCAGATTCAATGCAAATGAAAGGAAGTATTTTTCCCCTTTCAAAATGCTTAGGCTATGCAGCTCCTTGATATGATACTGTAGGATTACTTAGTTTCAGAAAGACATTGGGAGATTTAATAAAAATAAAAGTCCACTGAGAGCTACTAAATTCAGGAATATCACTATGTCTAAATAAGTCCCTGAGGCAGAAACTATTAGAAAGCAATAAATTATTTTAGTAAACCATTGCCAAGGGTGACCTCAGTTGTGCTAAAGTCTATGTTTCTACTTTTGTGCACCATCAGAAACAAGACTCTAGTGTACATTTGAGCCCACCCATTTCAAATCTATTCTGGATTACATTGTATAAAATGTCAATTTATACTATTTATGTTTAAATTTTGAAATTTTAGTTAATGCTTAAAACACCCAAGATCAAATGTATCATGTATTAAATTATTAAATCGAGAAAATTTTACAGGTAGATGCAGAATTCTGAATACAGCATTTTTTTCTTTTCTGAAATTTTTTTACGCTTTCTTTTACTTGTGTCTGTAACACATACTTCAAACTATAGTATGTGGAAGAGAGGAAAATTTAATTTGCAATACTGATTGATTTAGTTAAAGATATCTCTTTGCTAACCAGTTATTTTCTGTCTCTTCTTTTTTTTTAATTTTTAAATTGATATGATCCTCCAAACTTCGATATTATGATTTACATTCAGAAATTCTAAGCAGATATTTTTGAAGTGAGATACTGCTGATATGAAACAGCATGAAATCTTAGTCCAAATTGCTTAAAAAATGGAATGAGTACAACAAAGTCTGCAGGTTCCATACACTCCACTCATTATCTCATCAAATAAACAGGATTGGGGCAAGCATAAAGCAGCCAGTCATCACATTACAACTGTGAAATAGTGGCATTTTTAACTACAGGTGGAAAAGTTTCACAGCAAATTACATCCACTCCTTTCCATGAATCTACTATTTGTTAAAGCAAGATTTTTTTCACAGTAGATTTTTCAGATCTAACAGGGATTTATGTGAGTCATAATATAAGCATTTCTAAAATGGTTTTATGCTGATTTATTGTTTTTCATCAAGCTTTGTAATTGTAATATTAATATTAATAAAATAATAACATTGAGTCTCATTCATTATGTTTACATGCTGTTTATCACATTTTCAGCTCTACTGAAATAAAATGTTCAAATAATGAACTCTCAGATGAAAAACACGGTCTTTTGAAAATATTGAGTTGCTAGACTAGTGGAGGATTAGTAGTCTAAGAAAGTCTCTTTTTCTTTGATTCATTCCTTCAGGAGACAGAAAAAATGCCTAAAGCCTAATTTCCTTAAGTTCTACCTGCTTTGTGTCTTTCACTGCATTTGCATAACAAAGCTAAGAAAGGAAAGGTAATTTTCACACCTCATAATCAAGGTCCAAATAACTGAATTCTCCTTTTGCATGAAAATGATGAGTGTGTTTATCCACTGTAAAGTTTACTTGATTGTTAAAGTGCTCGATAAGAACAGAATGCCAGTGTTGATCATCCAAAAGGCTGCCCAGTGTAATATTAATTTGGGCATTAGAAGGATGTGTTTTAGTATCACCTTAAAAGAAGAAAAATAAAAACTATTAATTTCATTCAATAATATAATTATTCAAATATATACTGCTATTTTATCATACTCTATACAGTAAAAGCCACTTAACAGTTTAAAAGAACTGTTACTCAAATAATAACTACTAATTATGTTAGACTTTATGAAACTGTATCTGTTACCTAAATTAATGAGTAGAGACAGCTTCCCTTTAGTTAATTCCAGGGTGATGTGGTCTCCATTTTGTCCTTCTCTGTGGAGGAGAATTCCATCACTTTGCATAGTCTTAAACTTCAGAGAAATCACATCTTTCAGTGCATTCATAAGTTTTTTATTTAATGTGTAAATTAGACAACTTTTCCCATCAAAGCCAACCACCTCAGACCCTAGAAGTAAAGAAATGAAAGATAACATGTAATGCTCTGTCTAAAGAAACGGTTGCATGTAATTTCAATATGATATGATGCTCCACCACTAACATCTCCAGATCCACCTGTGCTCAGTAAATTCTATCTTATTTCTTCTCCATACATTGGCTGTCCTGTTTTAACGATGATATTATAACTACATAGTAAAAAAGGTGAGAAGAGATCTGGCTTCTACTGAAATCTAGTGCTATTCTCCTTCACCTTGAGCCATAAAGTACTTTGATGATGTCCATTACAGCAACCTGCTGGTAATGTTCTTCCCTGAACAGCAGAAGTTGCTGTTGAGCTTCTGTAGGAAAAGGAAAGGGGAAAAGGGTAAGGGAAAAGGGGGAAAGGGGAAGGTTTGGGGAAGGT
>VXBA01002136.1:0-15122 GCA_013399895.1 Serilophus lunatus | reverse complement strand
GGGAAAAGGCTGAATGCTTTTATCCCAAAAATATAAAAGAGTATCTGCCAAAATCCGTACTCACTGAAGAAGACATAAAAAAAGGAGCTGGTAACACTATAAAAAGCTTATAGAGTATTCATAGTTCATGTGTAAAGAAGAAAAACTAATTATCATTGAAAAATACAATGTGCCACGAATGTAGTTGTAAAGGACACTCAATAAAATATGAAGTTATTTTTCAACTGACTGGTTCACTTCTTGCAAGTCAAGGGAAATTTATTATCTATTTACTAACTTTATATAACTTCACTAAGAATTTTTCTCTATATTGTCAGCATGGAAAATGAACTGAAATCAAATTAATTATAGTACTTAAAATTAGTAATTTATATTCAATTTTCAAAAAGCTCTAGTCAAGTGAATACAGCTATGTTTTTAAATATGGTTTCTCAGTTTTCTTCGTATCTTGATAACAAAGAATTCATTTACCAAATGTACAGTGAATAAATATGACATACTAAATAAAAATCCTAAATTGATTACTTTACTTCATTATGTCATTGTATTAATGTCAACAGTAAAATAAATAAGTAATGTTGAATTAAAATAATGAATGTGAAGCAGAATGGCCGCATTACAGACATCAATAAGGCAACTTTCACATTGTTATTTATCTATCAAAGCAGCTACCTAGAGATATTCTTAGTAGGCACTGATAAAAGAGCAATTTTTATTTTATTTTATTGGTAACATACTCTTCTTATTAGTTATTGGGACAAGAGCATAAACAACATTAACACTACTTTCAAAAATCCCCTAATCTATTCAGCAGCACTAACTCCTAAGAAGCAAAATCTGCTCTATCTACATTTGGAAAATAAATAAAATTAAATCTTCTCCATTCCCTGACCCCTGCTCCATCCCATGCATGAACGAAGATTATTAAAGGGCTGCAGATGTTAATCAAAATTCTTGTAACATCTCTGATGCGTATTTTGTCTTCAAAATGTAGGCATTAGCCTCAGAAATACATTAAAGAGCTGTGAGAAAGATAGTTCAGATGTCCTACAGGGCTATAAGGATAAATAGAATATGGACAAATATCCGGGATGCCATAACATTTTCCTCTCATATCTACCAACTGCTCACAGCTACTAATAGTTGCTGGACTTCAACATCCCTCTTCATGGGTTTCTCTAGTCTACTCTTGTAAATAAGAAAAAATAAAACAGGTTGATTTGATAAAAGAACACTCATCTTTTGTTTTCACAATTCATAAGGTGTCTTTCTCAAAGTAATGTAACCTAAATCCTTACAGTGAAAATATGTTTGGAAATCATGAAATGCCTCAGAAACTGAAATCTGGAAGCCCCCTCATGGCATAGGATAAAAAGTCTTAGTGACCCTGAGCAAAAGTTTTAGTTGAAATAACTTTGTTTGAAAAACTATTTGATTTTTTTTTTTGATCTTCAAATTGAAATTCATTTTAATGTTCTATAAGGAAAAAAACCCTTAAAACAATGCAATCTGTTTGGTCACTATTTCATTTATGAAGCAGATATGACTTCCCTTGTTTGATTGATGTGAATGTGCTATTGATTTTAAGCATTTCAGTAAGGAAGGGAGTTCTCAAAAAGCCTCTAAAAGTTAATAGTGTTAGAGAACAGTGGAAGAGGGTTTGCACATGACAGTATCTGTAGTGCTTGTTGATAGGTAGGCACTACATCTAGCAGTATGCATTTAGTTTCCAGTTACCTTTCTTCTAAAGTTTTGTACATTCTTCATTTTCAATTTAAACCCATCTTTCTGTCTGTCATATGAAAGAAAAAAAATATAAAATTGTTTGTTTGTTTTCTATTTTTAGACTCTGGTTTTCAGAAATTAGAGTGTTGTAATGAAGAGAGAAAAGAGTAAGCCATTTCCAATACCCTTTTCTTTAGTCTCAGGGCATAGCTTAACCTGAACTGTGTTCTCTATAACTTAATTGTCACAATACCACATTTCAGGAACAAGACACAGGTAATGTTTGTAGGGATTGACTGTTCTTTTTCGCACACACTAAATATGAAGAGCTATTAGGCAAAGGCTTGAGAGAGATTTTGGGGTGAGGTTCAGCACAGTGTGGAGCAGTCATGGGACAAGCAGATTTTGTCAGACCAAAGTAAATTAGAACATGCGAGGGTGGAAAACTAACTCCCTTCCTGTTCTAGTCCACAAATGCCAAGAGGCAAAAATGGAAGGAATTTTCTGGATGCATACTTTACAAACATCTAAAATGTGATAGTCCTTGGCCTAGAAAGTTCATAGGAACAAAGGTGTTGTGTGTAAACAAAACAAACCCCAAAACACACACATCAAAAAAACCCTCACAGTAATCTAGTCTATCCACAGAGACCTATCATGAATATTAGCAAGCCGCACTGAGACTGTAGTTAAAGGGAAACAAAATGTCTGAGGAAACTAGGCTAAGTTATTCAGAGCAGGTATTTGTCTGGAAGACTGCAGAGCAGCAAATTTTAAGTACTGACAGCATTTTTCCAGTATTCCTTCACTGAGATAGAAATGGCTTATCCAGTTGTCTTCCAAAGGTTTATGTCAGTTATTAATGGTATAAAAATTATTCTAAAAATACCCTTTAAATATATAACAACTTTGAAGTATCCTTCAATTGTGTATTTGTGGGTCTGTCTAGTTTTACTCTTGTTGGTGCAGGATCAAGACCACATATATTTAATACTAAACTAAATTCCCATATTTTGGCCTCCAGATAGAAAATATACTATGTTAATATGCAGTTTCTAAGACTACTAGTGAAAAAAAAAAAAAAGGTTACTTTAAATCAGGTATTGGATTATGCCCACATCATTCATTCCAATACAGAAAGAACTGGAAAATAAGCATCACATCTTAATAGTCAATGCAGAAATCGTGAAGTCTGCTCATGAACTTATTAAATCAGTTTTATTCAAGATTAAATTTAAGCTTAGAAATCTATTTCCAACTGCAATTTAAGTAGCAAAAGACAATGATGAAGATTCATTTCATTTAGCTGATTCAGAAATAAACTTACTGTATGTGCATCCATACACTTCAATGCGCATTCCAATTCTGCCATTTGGATTCCATTCCAATGGCACAAAACGCAGAAATCTTGCTTTGATGGAATGCTGAAGCTTATAGTATATGACACTGTCTGCATTCGTGTTTCCAGAAAAGGCCTGGAAGAAAATGAAAAAGAGATCAGTCACATCCAGATTCAATACAGTAAACTATGGAAGTATTGCTGATCTTTCCATTTTATACCATCATCTGGCAAACAGTCAATAGAATTGTCAGTGAATTCCACTGGAACAACTGATGAACCAATCTTGACTATTACGGATGTGATGTTAACTCATCTATGTATTTAACACTGATGCCAGACTCAGCAAAATATTACATACCTAAAATTTCTATGAGTCAAACTTTCCAAAACCTAATCTTCCATCAAGAACGTGTATCATATCCCGACATTTCAGAGTATAGTTCCATATAGTAACAATTTTGCATAAGAAAACAGAGTGATCTCTAAAAATTCCTTTTACTGAGAGGTTATATTAATTTCATTTCAAGCCTGTGTTTTAGATGCATGGTATCATAGTATGCTGTATTTAAAAAGGTCTTCTACTGGCAGACTATGCTAATGAAAGACTCTTAGTGCCATCTAAAGATTACGGAGAGGAATTTAATTCAGTATTATGCTAAAAAAAAGAAGATTCTGTATTTGAATCTTTTCCCAAACTAAGGATTTAAGAGTAAATTTCTTGTGTGTTTTTTTTTTTTTGCAATATTTAACTGATAAAATTACATTCTCTTTTTGTTACATAAAGAAAATAGAAAGAAACACAAAGAAATGTAAAGAAAAAAGTCTAAAGATCTGCAAACATGAACTTTAGAATCCTAAAGACTGGAGAACATATTCTGATTTTGTTGTGTTGTGTGGTCTTTATCTATCATTGCATGTTTATGATATGTGAAGCAGAAAGAATTTGTTCAGAATCTAAATATTTAGTAAATCAGACAGAAATTGCTCTCTGAAATAATTAGACAAGAAGTATTTAAAGGATTACATATTTCTGCATTTATGAACAGTGCTGTTGCCATATCTATAAGCCACAGGTATTGCAACTGCAGAAACATATAGAAACCAACATCTTGACGTACACACCTTCTCTTTGCTTGTTTTTGACACAGAGGTTTGCTTCATTCCATTTATTATTTACCTTCCTATACAAAAATTTTTGCAACTTCCCTCCCCATATTAGCAAAATTTCAATAAATTCTAATCTCTGAACAATCAGTAGAAAAAAAATATTAAAAAAATCAAAACAACAAAAATAAAAACCCCAAAACAAGAGTTAGTGAAAGGGTTTATTTAAGCTAACCTATGAATCTAGTAATAAGCAATGCGAGTTAGTGGACTTCAAATGTCCACACTTTCAGCTTCATGCTTTATAACACAGCAGGTGAAGGTGGAAACATGCTAAAACAAAAACAAGCGAAGAACTACTATTTGGAGAGTGAGACCCTCCAGACGTCTTGTCCCTCCAAATCCTTATTTGCAGTATGTAACAAGTACAACTCCCAAAGTACGTGCCAATTAGTTTGTTGACTGAACCAGAACCCAGCCTCCAGAAGTTTAAGTACTGTGAGGAAATGAAGTATTCAATTAAGATTTATATTTTAGCGAAATCATTTTTTGAAAGCAGCCACCCCATAAAAAATAATTTAAGTTTTGAATAAAGAATGTAAATTGCCTGATTTTTTACAGTAGGGCATACTTAAATCATGTGAGTTTAATTTAAAATTAGGTTTTGAGCTTCAGTAAAAGCCTAAAATTACTTCAAAATGCTCATTTGAACACTCAAAATGGCCAGTTAAGAAATCAGTATTTTTTGCTGCCATTTTACAAAGTTTTTATCTGGTAAAATCACATTTTAGAGGGTATCAATTGCTTTGAGTCTTTGTCTTTGTTGCTTAATTTTAAACACTCTAAAGGTTAAAATACAGAGTTTGGGGCTTTTTCAATTGTAATCCTTTTCAAAAAAATGAGAAAGAGGACAAAATCAAACACTTTTCCTCCAGACTACAGTACTAAAGGCTTACCTGAAACCTATGAAAGTAGCTTGTAGGCTTTGTAGAGGAGAATTATATTCCACATAACAGACTGTTCTGTCTTTACAGTAGAATGCAATTACTATTTCATGGTCCAATCCAATAATCTTTTAAACACAGAATTACCATATAACAAGCTTCTTTCCTCCCACCCCTGCCTTCTGCAGCCTGTTCAGATCACTTAATTCTTCTGCCAAATCATGTAAAGGGAACATGAAATTGTTTTAGATTATGCAGAGTCTTCACAACATAAACAGGTATCTGATGGTTAAAAAACAGCAATGTGACCCTCAGTTAATATGACTGTGACACATAATAAACACTTTTTACAAAAACATTTATAGTGTTGTAAAGGTAACCCCTTAAATACCACTGCTTACTGAATCTTGGTTGATGCTCTTACAGATGTTATATTATACTGTTTTTTGATAGCTTGAAGATATATCATCTTTCTTAAAGAACACAGCTTTTGAAACATGGAAATACTATATGACACTTCAGCTTCAAACAGTAGCAGGGGACACAGCAGTATAAATATCTAAGTAGACAACTCTCCACTGCCTATTTTATCCCATAAAGTAAAAGTACGCTGGCCTGTACTGAAGCCTGAACTGAGAGTCTACTTTCAAACTTGTTTTAACCCTACTACTCAATTTCTAACCCAGTAATTTCTTTACCTCAAGCTACTTTAACCCGCTTTCAAGAAAAAAATTACTCAATTCATTATGGTGTCAGAAATCATGACACTATGCTCTGGACTGCACTGGTAAAGTCAAGTCCTGTCTGCAGAAGGGCAGGATCAGAATGGTAATGAAGGTAAAATTACAAAAAGATAAGGCGAAAAAAAAGTTATTCGTCCACCTAGAAAGTAACTGTGATTTTAGACGAGGGATAATACCAGGCATCTTGTACAAATCTTCCTCACTCAGTCAAAAAGACCCTAAAAATGAAGCTGTGTATTACGCATACTTTAGATAACCTAGAAGATGTAACACCTATTTAAGAATGCAACTTTTACTGTATAATATACTACTTTTGTTGTAAAACATACTATAGGACTAAATAATATGCAAAATGTTTTTACATATGTTGTGTACCCATTGCAATTAGTATAACATTACAAATATTTAAAGATACATACATATATATATATATAAATATGCCAATTCTCATTCAACGTTTAATGACAAGATCTGGAAAAGCACTCAACCTGAATAAGAAGGTTTTGAATTCATCATGTGTTTTATGAATTCTAGTATCGACACCAGAAAAATCAGTTGAAAAAATCAGTAGGAAGTAACTAGAAGCTGAATTAAATACTTGTTCTCGTCACATGATGATGCTTATGCTTCAGAAATATCATCAAGCCAAACTGTTTGTACAATTCCTTCTGCTTATGACACACACCAATGCTGCAACTAGCATTAGAGCACGAGTCATCAGGAAGGAAATAGAAATCCCTGTAGACTACTGGTAATTTGATTATTTTACAGTATCATTGAAACTACCATAATAATGCTGCAGGTTTAACCCATCTTAAGCTCTTTTGAGAATTATGAGAGTTCAAAATAATTTTTTTTTCAAAACCCCAATGCTGTACTTACTGCATTCCATCACTGTCAATCAGAAAAAGGATAGTGGCATAAATTATATCAATATTCTTTCATTCTATCTCTTTCTGGCATTTCTTCACATTCAGTGAGTGTTTTATTCACTGGAATATTTTGCCGTGATTGGGTTTTTTGCCTTTGACTGTGTGAGTGAAGCTTTACATAAGAGAACAGCTCCTGAATCAGGAGATGAAGATAGGATAAGAATGCACTTACTCATTAATTTATCAAAGGTGGCAGCTGACATTTGTGAATGGACTCTAGTGATTCTTTCTGCTTTTGTGTTTTGTTTGAGGTTTTTTTGGTTTATTTTTGCCTTGCTGTTTTTTGGGCTTGTGGAGGGCAGGGTGTTGTTGGGGTTTTTTTTGTTGTTGTTTTGCTGTTGTTGTTGTTTTTTCCTTGTTGAGAAACAAAATATGAAACACACAGCTTTTGCATCATTACAGAAGATTTCAGTATCTAAAATCAAGCTAACAGAAAAAGGATGTGGGATTTATTTCTTGTTACAGTAATAGTAGTAGTTGTATACAGCATTGCAGAAGTGTGAAAAGGGTATGAATCTAGGGCCCTTAAACAGCTACTGCTAACCAGTAGAGGTTTATCAACAGTTAGCCATGCTCCTTTGGAAATGTCACAAATAAAACATGTGTTCTTTCTATCTTTCTTCCCTTTTTTTTCATCATTGTATCTGAAATGAAAAAGTACTTAATTTTCTAGTTGCCATGGGATAGGGACTAATGTATGCAACAGAAATACTTTTATGTAAACCATCAGCCACTATTCCTATTTTGAATTCTTCCACTTATTTCATTCATTCATTCATGTGTAGTAAAAAATTTTATGTGAAGAATCTTGTCACCATTGGAGGGAGCCCTCGTACTAACACAACAAGGCATAACACTGAGATCTAATTCTTTCTTAAAATATTATAACAATTCTACTTTATAAATTCCCAATATGTAATTAAGAATCTACTATGCTTTATTTTTTAATACTTAAGTAAATGTACATATGAGATATTCCTGAAAATTGAAAATTTGAATGTTTCACAAAAGTGTTACTGGAATTCTAAATAATCTCAATCTTCAACAGCTTTCAAAGATTATCTAGCTTTTTATCTGAAATTAATATACATATACTTTTTAAAATACGGAACTGTAGTCAATGAAATTTGATTGTGATATTCTAAAGGTAACTGTGACCAGCTCTGAAAGCAATAACCTTTTTTTTAATACAAATCCATTTGAAAGAGTCTGGGAATGGTGGGGAAGCAGCCCACACCAAGATCAGCCTCCTCCGGCTCCGGGGAAGGCAGGCTGGAGCGAGGGCTACCCTAGTCCCAGCTTTCCCAAGGAAAACAGAATGTTATGAATGGGTAAGTGGGGTTTTCTTACCCTCTTTGCCCCCCCAGAAGTCAAGGACCACCCTCAAGCCCCAAAGCCCCCTCTGACCACCCCCCAGAGAAATCCCAGCCCCCCCAAACCGGTACACAGAGAAATAATCATAAACAACAAAAGAGTTCAAGAAAATGTTTCCTTCTACATTATTCATGTGGCTTTTCATATATGAAGTCTCATGTTTTCTATCTCTAGAGAAATTTCTGTATATGGATTCATTTTTAACTCATAATTTTGGGCTTAGAACAGTGTATTTAATACACTGAGTTAATATGATAATACTCAGTTTCCTAGGTTGCTAAAACTACTATATTAGCCATTCACCCATCTCACCAAAAACTTTAGTGGCAAGATCTCACTTTTCTTTCTACACAGTGCTTGCCACTCCAATTATTAGAAAACCTTTCAAAAGCAGTCCGCTTCCATGTTTTCAGCTTCACTCCAATGAAAGATACTATGAAATGAAAACTCAGAGAAACTCACTGACATTAAACTTTTCAGATATGCTGTGAACAGTAGCTCTTTCTGTATACTAAGTCTGTACAAAATCTTAGCAAAAATGTTCATCAAATACATATTAAGGTTGCATTCAGCAGTTGTCAGGGACTAGGAAAAAATTATCAAAACATTTCCTGTTAAGAACATTTGGAGGACAAAAGTAGAGGTTCAGTTTTTCAGAAATGTCAGCATTTGTGATGTTTGCTATGGATCTAGTAGGGATCTGATGCATCATAAATGTAATACAGACAGCCAAGCCTGCACTGTAAATGTATTAGGTCACCTAGGAATACTTACTTCAGTGCTCTCTTTGAGCCCAGGGAATGTGCCTAAAAGCCAAAGTAGGCTTTTAACTAGTGAATGGAATAATATCAAGTTCCTAGGTCTTCGTCTCATAGAGAATTTTTTTTAAAACACACCCTCCAGAATTAGATTAATTAATGGATTTGGACAGCCTAAGAAGCAAAATAATGGTAGTTCATTCTTTCTGGTTCTTTTAAATACAAATAAATGACTAGCAAATACAAGTGACTAGCAAATCTGGCATGCAGGGAAAGCAATCAAGAACACATGATGGACAGAGAGGAGAATGGAAATGTGCAATCCTTAGCAATTGGGTATGTTTGCGGAAGGAAAAGAACTGATATGATGGTGCTCATCAGCTATGGGACGGGCAAGCAGCAAGTGGGTTGGGTGCCTACACAGAAAGAGAGAATAAAGAAGAAGGACTTTGGAGAAAAATCATGAAATTAAATCTTCAAATAGATGGGAAAAGACTATTTTAGATGAGAAAGTTCCTTTGCAGATACAAATTTTAATACCTCCATTGCTCACAGGAAAATACAACATATGTTTTGCAGTGTGAAAACACATCAGTGATGGCCACCAGCATTCTTCTTAACATGCTATCTGGTGGAAACTAGAAGGAAAGTCAAGTACCAGCATAGTATTAAAGGTAAGTCTGAAACATTGCTTTCTGTACAAAAGCTAAAACAAATCAGCTTCTTTGACTACTTATCCCACCTCTTCCACAGAACATTTTGCTTCATCTTCTCTGTTTGCCAAGTTAAAAAAAAAAAAAAAAAATGAATTGTATCAGAGGCTGATAAAGTTTTGACTTCAATTATTCCAACTGCTGTATCACAAGTTTAAAAACTAAAGTCTAATTTACACTGGCATTGATTTATCTAAAAGATAGGCACTTCATAGTCCCTAGTGTTAATGCAAATATCACTCAAACATAGCTCCAGGCTAATAGCATGTGAGAAATGCATCACTCAGAAGTAAAAATACACCAGGATTTGTGTAAATATACAAAATCAAGAAATAAAAATACATGCCAGTATCTTATTCATGTGACAGGATAAAAATAGCACTGAATTTGAAAATTCGGGGGCCTTTCGAGGGTTTTCAATTCTAATAATCAGGAATCAGACCTTAGGTGAGATAACAGAGAACAAATTTCATTTAGTGCATGTGACATGAGTAAATATAACTCTGTTTCTTCAGAGCAGGTGATTAATAAATGGGAATAATGTGGACACTTTGTGATATTAGTCTCTTTAGGCTATGTAATCATAACAAGTATTTAATTGTATCTCTCTGTGTACATCTGTAAATATAAATCCAAAAAAAGCCCAGACAGAAAATGGGCAGGGCCTTGCATTGATTGTAAAGTCAACACTGTAAGGTGTTTATTCCTAAACCATCAACCATATTCTTTTAATAATTAACCACTTACTGGATAAAGTGACATTGAGTAGACACAATCAAGAAGAAGGATATTTCTTTTTATTAAAAATGATCCTTCTTAAATGAAAGAAACAATAAATTCTTGTTTTACTTGCTCAACCTGATGGTCCTAGAAGGGGGCTCTCATGCCAGCAACGTGCTTGTGAGACAAACACAAAGCCATACAAATCTGATGAAGTACAAGTGTTGCCAGCTTCCATTATCATAATTTCCAGAATATTGAGTATCTTTCATGTCTAACATTTATGGATGAGAGACAGTGAAGGTCAATTGTGCATTGCAAACCTGGAAATTGTGATCAAATTGCCACACATACATGGGTGGCCACTTCTCCCCAATTAAATTATTTGTTGCTCAAGTGTAGTCTTGAAATTGATTTCTATTTAATTAATATTGATATCCAAAATGCTTTTCTAAGAGAAGCAATATCACTCTACACTGCACCAAAACTGATCCTTAACCCATTTCTTGAATGAAATTTAGAGATGGATTGTACCTCACAGCTTTCTAGAAGGTAGGAAAAGAAAATAATGAAATAGTAAGATTTTTTTTTGCTTGTATGTAGATATCGTTTATTGAACTTAGAGCTCCATTAAATACTCTTTCCTTTACAAGGATCGTTAATTCTTTGAGTAAAAGTTTGAAACACAAGATTTAATTTCAAACTAATTTTTTAAAACAATTTTAGGTGATTTTTACATGTATAGAAAGCTGCAGTAGTCTGTAGGAAAGTGTGAAAATTTAGTTTTCACTGCTTTAATTTTTTGTAATATTTCGACCTAAAAGATCTTGCTTGCATTGTAACATCTTTAGACTGCCTTTTGGTGTACACTGGTACTGCAGAATGTTTATAAATAAAGCTATTTCAAGTGGACAATTTTAGTTTGCTAGTCATCCCTATCTACTTGGTACATTCAGAAAAAAAGAAAGTGCAAGGCAGAACAGAATGAAGAACTAACCTCATACATCCAGAGAAAGCGATGCACCTGAAGAGATAAACTTATTCTGAAAGGCTTTTGAAACACATTCAAACTGACATCTAATTATGTGAGAATGCAAATCTAAATTTGAACTCCGGCAGCAGGCCCTTCTTTATTTTTGTTTTATTTTTTATTAAGTTTTCTGTAGAGGTTTTTGGGGATGAAAAATCCAAGAAAACAAACAATCAAACAAAACAAACAAAAAATAAAAAAAACTCCTCAACAACAAACCAAATTAAACTATCACGTGATTCATGTAACAAACACCAAAATCTATCTCAGTTATTTGTCTATCTCAGTTATATGTCAACTATATTTGACATATAGTTGTAGAGATGCATATTTGTAAAATGATTCTTAGTCCATTTTATAGATACAGGTTGCACCAGATCAAATAATTCTACTGAGGACTATTTTCTCCTTCGTTTGCAACTGATACTAAGTGCATATAGTTTAATTCACAATTCACTGTTAAGGACAACAAGAACTTAAGATGATGTAGTATTTTTATATAAAAAGCAAAAAGAAATGAGAGTAGCATTGCTGTCATCTGACATAGGGGTGCTCCATTGAAGCCAGCTCCAGAAAACATTTTATCACTATTTTAAAGAACAGCTTATTTCTCCCCTTTTAGAAGTGCATTTCAGTATGTCCGTGCTATAGTAGAAGCTCCATTCATTTTCCTAAGGAAGGCCAAAATCTGGAAACAAATAAATCAAGACAAAGATCAAGCAGGAAGTTGCCTGACCATAATTTAGCGACGCAAAAAGGAGTGATTTCCTTGGAGTACCAAGAGAACAAAGGTTAAAAACCAAATTTCTAGATAGCAGTACAATATAATTAACTGAGCAATTACAGACTAATTCACTAGCATGTTTTACAAATACTAGGGTTGGAAAAACATTTTGGAACAGGAAGAAGGTCAACATACTTCACTGATTTATACTGTCCCTCCATCTGATAGTGACTGATCGACTCAAAGTTGGAAGTGCCTACAGAAGTCAACTCAGTAATTCTCAAGACCATTCTCAATGTTCCAATTCTTGATCTCTAATTTATTTAAAAAACTGCTAAATTCCTACTCCGCCACAGCTACATCAGTACTTTTAATTTTTTTTTAAATCTATGATCATCAAGTTATGAATTAAGCCAATACTGATTTCATTCTGTAATATAGTCTGTTTCTTGTAACAAGCAGCTTCTCTTTGTTTACTCTCAAAAACCTTTGTTATCATTGAATAAATTAAGAATTAGGCTAATTATGAAAGGAGACTGCTTCTGCTTGGCAAATTAACAATTAGGCAGTCAGAAGTGATGTAAAAATCAGCACAGGAAAAAGACACAATGTCTTAATATGGTCCCAATTGTATATATATTTAGAACTGTCAGAATATGGAAATCATTCTTCAACTTTCAAACCACATTTCAAATTATCTTCACATAGCACAGAATGACTAGAAGATTTCCAATACTTTCAAAATTAAAATGTCATTCACATTTTTTTAGCGCATTAATAAATGTCATACTTTGTTATCTCATTTTTTCAAATCATAAAATAAGAAGCTTTGTATGTATTTATAAAAAGTATAACATGGCTTGGTAAATGTATCAAAAATATATTCTACATAAACACTTTTAAAAACTTCACATTCTTAAAAAAAGAAACAGTAAGAAGCACACAATGCAATAACAGATGAATAGTACTTTGTCACAAACATTAATTTATTAGGTATTACCTAATTTCCTCATGTAATTCTACAGATAGTTTACCATTATTTTAATACTTTAGTAATTTTAAGCTACTTATGATAGCTTAAAACATGGGTTTTCTTACGATATATGAGTATTTCTATATTTATTTGTTTATTCTAGGATATCATTAGCAGAAACTCAGAACTCAAAAATAAAAACCTTTCAAATTTTTCAGACTCTGCTTTTAGTACATATGCTCACTCAGTTTCTTATTACTACTTTGTGAAGTTTTATTTGTCATTAAGTCTATATGAAGTCTATCTTAAGGAGAATCTTAACAGGACAATAATCTATAGGAATTTACAAAGCTTCTTCAGACTTCTGCCACATCTACAACAGTGAGTGATCATGCTGCTTGTCAGGCTTCCTGGTCTTTTCTCATTAGTTGGTAAAGAAAGAAATTAAATTATCATCTGTCACAGTAGGTGGAGAATCTAGGTTCACCTCTCAAGCAAGGTGAATCTAGAAGTTAGTAGTCTGTGTAATGATCAGCTATGAACGTACACAGTATTGTAAACCAGAACACATGCTCATCTTGCCAAAGTAGAAAACACCAAAAGTAAAATTGAGGACAAAATGGTTCTGCCACAGATAAAAAATTTCTAGGACCATAATCAGAACCTGGAATGATTGAAGCTGATAACTGAATATGAAGCACAAACATATAGGCTACATTATTCTGCAGTTTTTTTGCTCTTTACTCTTAAGGACTAAGAAAGTTTTTCTTTGAACATGAACCATATTTTGACAGTGATAAATAAGAAAGAAGAAAATCTATTTTGGACTGAATTTACAAATCTGCCTGTATAATAAAACAGAAAGAAATCTACTAGAAGTAATTAAACATGATTCCCATTTATATGCTTTGCTTTCCCACTTACAAACTTGTCAGACAGTGCCTCAAAATAATTTCTTGTCCATCATAATAAAAATAAGCCAAGTGTTCTATCTGACATTTGCTCCAAAGATTTGAGGTGGCTCTCACAGCTTTTAGCTGCTAAAGATCTAGACAGAAAATTCTGGAGTAGAAGTCTGTCCCTATCTGCACCTATCTGTGCATGTGTGTGAGTGTAACACGACTAAGACTCTGGAACATCATAAAAAAGGTAATAGTGTAATTTATTATCAAAATAATTCTAACAGATGAAGGTATGTAGTTGTTACTGTGGAAATAAGAGAAAATATCCATTGCCTTATAAACAATCTTGTTACTGAGTCCGGTTTTGTCCCCCTAAATCCCTCAGTCAAAATTGGTTATTGCTTGGCTCTAGGTTTGGGGACAAAATCTCCACTTAGACCTACTATGCTGAATGTTCATAACATCTTTAAGCACCAATTAAAAAAGAAAATCTATCTAATCCTGCTAGGTAATAATCTCTTATAAATTTTGTAGCTAGTTTTCTTGCACATCGCATAATTAAAAGGGATTTTAGTGAGCTAGGCCAAATGATTGATGGGGCGGGCATGCAGGTGATGTTTTGCTCTCTCCCTTTAGTTGCGAGAACAGATATTGTATGTAGTAAGAGAACTATTGCTATCAATAAATGGCTTAAGAGTTGGTGCCAACGGATGAAATTTCTTTTTTTTTGAACATGGGGTGACCTTTTCCACACCTGGCTTACTACATTCTAGTGTACTACATTTGTCTAAAATGGGCAAAAGGTGTTTAGGCCATGAATTGGTGGGGCTCGTTGAGAGGGCTTTAAACTAGGTATGAAGGGGGAAGGGAATGGAAACTTGCACCCACAGTGGGGTGTGGAAGGTGGTAAACTTAAATTGAAAGCGAAACCAGCAGCCCAGCTGAGGTGTATGTACTCCAATGCATGAAGCATGGGTAAGAAACAGGAAGAACTTGAAGTCTTGGTGCAACAGGAGAGATACGATATTGTTGCAATCACAGAAACACGGTGGGATGACTCATGTAACTGGAGTGTTGCACTGAATGGGTATAAGCTTTTTAGGAGAGACAGGCTGGGAAGAAAAGGCAGAGGGGTGGC
>VXBA01002134.1:16023-61056 GCA_013399895.1 Serilophus lunatus | reverse complement strand
AAGCCCTAGGACTTCTCTAAAGCAACATTTGATTAGCTCTAGGCAAACCCTGTTCCATTTCTCACTGAATGCAAAGGCAGTATTTCTACTGGTTGACTTTTAATTAAGTATTGAATACTCATCCCTTCATCTAGCCACTTCAGTGTACACCTGACTTACAGCAAGAATATGCAGTTGTACTCAGTGTGTTTGTAAACAATAAAGCATTATCAATGCAGTGAACAACATGATGACAGACTAGACTAGACTAGACTAGACTAGACTAGACTAGACTAGACTAGAATAGAATAGAATAGAATAGAATAGAATAGAATAGAATAGAATAGAATAGAATAGAATAGAATAGAATAGAATAGAATAGAATAGTTCAATCAGGAATTGCTTAGAAGGATCACCTAGTCCATTTTCCTGACCAATCCAGGGCTCACCAAGTTAAAGCCTGTTATTAAGGGCCATGTTCGAATGTCTCTTAAACAATGACGGTCTTGGGGCATCAACCACCTCTCCAGGAAAGGAAGCCTATTCCACTGTTTGAACACCCTCTTGGTAAAGAAATGGTTCCTAATGATAGCATTATAAACTTCAAAATCTGCCATATTCTTGACAGATTATTTGACTTTTCCTTGCTACAATTTTCTTTTCCTGTTTTCCTAAAACATCTGTTGAATACAGACAAAACATTAACCAGTTCTGAAGCTTCTTGTGACTAGCCTAATCTGGGATAATCTAGCAAAGAAATTAAATTCTCTTGCATGGGTGATCTCTTCCCCATCACTTCTTTAAAACCCAGCATTAACATATGCACTTTGAGTGAAAGAAGAGTTAGGATTATCATCAGGTCAGTCATCAGGTATCTTGAATCCAACTTTGAAGTATTTTTCATTCCCCTGTTCTACATCCAATATCAAACATTACCTGGCCTGAGCCTTGCTTTCCCTGCTCCCAAACCTCAGCTTTTTTCAAGAATTTTAAAAAAATAATAATTTTGAAGTTAATGCAAAATGCAAGAGATTGGCTTAGCTGCAGAGCCATTCACATTTTCATCATGATGTCAGTAAAGTCCCGCAAAGTACATGTGTTCTCATGTCCTTGATCCCCACAGTTCTGAGGATCAGACAGACAGTTCTGCTTCTTCACATGTTCACTAAGCTGGAGAGGTTTTTGATGATGTGAGAAATCTATCTGCTTCTGCACACACCAGCTATCTCTTTGGGATATTGGACTTCAAGCGAGGTTGTCAAACCAGGAGTTTTCTCTAAATAGATACAATCCCATAGGTATGTGCATGGAGTAGTGGTGCCTGAAATGACCACTGGAAAGTTGTGTGTGTCCCACCTGGAACTGCCTGTGTCTGGATCCCTCATTTGAGACATAGGAGAACAGGGCAGAAGTCCTTATTCTAGTTCCCACACCACAAGCTAATGTGAGTCAGACTTTCAACATGAATCTTCTTTCTTACCCAGTGAACATTTAATTAATTTACAGAATCACACATTTGCAAGAGAAAAGGTAGTTAGCGAGGGCACTTCCCTGAGACATGGGATCAATCATTCGGAATTGAGATTTTAACCTGAATTTCCTGTGTGATTTAAAAACTATGATGCTGATTGATCTCAGCAGCATTCTCCATCCCTTAAGAAATCCCTCACAGACATGTCTCAGAATTGATTCTTCAGTGCCTAAATAGCCTGGGAATTAGCCATTACAAAACTGCAATTAGGTTCTGACAAGGCCATTTAAAACTAACCTCCTCTGAGAGCAGAGAGCAGGTAAAATGAGAAGAAAACAATGACGCCCCAGTGCTTCAAGCAGGTTCAGTTTCAGCTCTGAAAGCTAAATGAATTTGCAGCATGAAAGGTTTTTGCTCAGACCGCTGCCCCTAAATTTCATAGGTGTTTAAACAGTCTCTGTTTCCTACTCCTTTCTCTCTAAATAGCCTCCTGTATTTCATCCCCTTGTATCTATTTCCATAGACAATTAGGTTAGAGCTTGTTATCTTAAAATGTAATTCAAAACTGAATACCATATCCAAATATTAATAATGATAACCACTACAAATAGTGCAGCTTTGGTTTAGTACAAATGCCAGTTTTGTGTTTTACATAATCTCTCTCGTTGCTCTTCTGACTCCATGTTAGAATTGGATGTCTCTTATACAACTTCCCATGAGTTCTGGAACTATGAATCAAAACCTCTTTCCCACCCATGTCAGGAAATTTTCAACCAAATTCCATGTAAGCCTGCATAAATCGCATTCTGTTCCACTTCACCTTCTTTTCACAAGCTTTTTCAATCTCTAGGAACTAGAATCTGTAATAATATGTAATAGAATATGTTACTTTAGTTTGTGTCATTTTCCTTTGTTCATATTTAAGTGTTTCAGAGTTTTGTCTGATAAAGACAGAAGTTTTCTTTTGCCTTGATTAGTCCTCTTGGAATCAGGATGAACGGAGGTTCACTCCTAACACATTTTGCTCTTTTATTGCGATTTCCTTTTTTCTTTACAGAAAACATATCTTGTATTTTATAGCCCAAAATTGGCCAGATGAAACTATAGCTTGTCTGGATGAATCCTTTCCTGCAGTCCCAGTGGGATGCTACTCACTCATTCAGTACTATAAATGTGGAGCTGTTCTGCTATCAGTTATTAATAGACTCATTAGCCTTCCGAGGTGTTTGCAATATGGCTGCAGAGCACTGGCACAATAGAGGGAAGTCCGGGACACTGCATGAAGGGAAGATGTATGGAACCATTTAACAGTGTGCCATGATCAGAGGCAGCAATTCTTGCAGAAGGGAGCCAGGAGCTCTGCTGAAGGCAGTTTCTGTGGGCTGAGTGGTGCTGGTGATGCATCACAAGGGATGGTCTCAGCAGCTGCTGGAGCATTGGCCTTACCAGGGCCTTGGGCCAGATGAAGCTCACAATGGAGGACACAATGGTGTCTGGAGTCTCTTGCTGGGGCTGGGGTGGGAGGTGGGTTCATTGCCTGCAGGACACACGCATTGGTGGAGAGCCTTTCTTCTTGCCAAGAAAGGAGCTGCAGGAGCACGTGAAGAATGTGGAGTGGGAGAAATGATAGATAGAAATTGTTCAGCTCTTCTCCAAGACCCTGCTGAGCCTGAACATTTAGCTGTACGAAAGGAGGCATAGACAGAATCTGAGCTTGACTGATTGGGAAATGGAGACTCCCACAATGATCAAGGCTGGAAGCTTCTGACTTGAGCACCATGACATCGGGAACCCAACAGACTGAAGAAATGAGCTGACAGAGCAATGGGAGCTCATGGGGCGTGACCACTTCTCTCTGCTCAAACCGGTGGGAAACACATGGCTACTATGTCCAGCACTGGGCTCCTCAGTAAAAAATAGACACGGCATCCTGGAGTGAGCTCTGCACATGGCCATGACAACGTTTAAGGGACTGGAGCATCTATCACATGGTGTGAGGCTGAGAGGTGGAACTGTTCAGCCTGGAGAAGAGAATGCTCAAGAGAAGTTTTACCCAAATACCTGATGGGGGAGTCAAGTTCTTCTTGGTGGTGCTGAGTGAGTGGAAAAGAGGCAAAGAGCACAAATTTAAATGCAGAAAATTCTGCTTAAAAGTAAGGCTACTGTGAGAGTGACTGAACACTGGAGTAAGTGTCACAGAGAGGTTGTGAAGTCTCCATCCTTGGAGACAGAACTGGACATCACCCTAAGAAACCCACTGTAGCTGATCCTGCTTTGAGCAAGCAGATTGGACTAATGATCTCCATAGTTGTCAACCAACCCCAGCTTTGTCTTGAGAAAAACTGTCTATTGACAAATATTTCAGAGCTGCTGAGTATGCTTACATAATAGCTTACTCTCCTGCTGAGCATTCAGGACTAGTCAAAGCCCAGGAAAAGAGAACAACACACTTAAGAAGCATTTTAAAAAAGCATCTCTAACTCACGGCACTGACTTACTATTCACCTCAGGGTACTGTAGGTTTGCAAACACAATGGAAATTGTGTAGAAGTTTTCCAGATTTAAAACTATTTTCTTTTAAGAAACTCTGACTATGTAGCAGTATAAGTACTAGCTTGGTTTGAGGGAGGCTGTTTGCATGCTGTGAATGACTGCTTGCAGCATTCCTAGGTGAAGAACCTCTGAAATTCAGATTCTTGCAAATGAATGTGAGAATTGCAGATTGCTACCTGGAGTGAGTAACTTGATGAATTTTGACAAAATAAGAGAGGGCTATCGGGCAGAATAGAAGTACTAGGTTGGGGTAACCCCTTATCTTGTAACAATTAAAGATTTATTGTCTTCAGCCACGGGAGACAATAGAGAACTAAAGCTGTTTAAGACTTTTCCATGACTCCAATCACTGCCTTTTTCTTTCTCATTTTTGTGATGGAAAACATCTACAGAATCTTAAGGTATATTCATATATTTGACTACCAGAGTCATCCTAATTAGTTTTCAGGACAATTTTTTCTGCATAACATTCAGAAGCAGTACCTTAGGATCTTTATCCCACATCTAATTGATATCTTTAGTCTTAAGAGCATCCTGAGTTATGCTCAGACACGTACATAAATATGGACTGGATTTTGGCTCATGCAGAAAAGAATGGTTTTTTAATTCATCACACTTCTACTGTGCATTAGAACTATGCTTAACTTATAGTTCCATCAACTTACACAAGACATCTCAAACACATTATTATAGAAACTTTAAAATAAACACAGACATAAAAGATTTTTCATCCTGAACAAAGTTTCTTACCATAACCTCTATAGTCACCAGAAATCAGATACCAGATACCAGAATGCTTGGAGATGAACAAAAATTTTCTAGCAATGCATTTTCTCATCAGGAGATGCAGATTTACGGAGTGGGAAGGATTAATTTGATTCATTTCAGGTTTTATAGTATTCCTGCTGGTCTGTCCTCAATTTAAGTACCTTAGAAGCTGCATCACTGGTGTGAGGATCCTCAATAAAACTAATAATCATGACATTTTCATTAGAGTTCTTATCTGATGAAATCCAGCAGCACAACTTCACTAGACAAAGACCTACCTGGTCTGGGAAGGCACCTTTCACAGAACACTTGGGATTTTTACGTTTCTTTTCAAATTCAACCTTTAAAAAAAGAAATTTCTTATAATGCAGAAACACTGCATTTTGGCAAGTGCTAATACTATTTGATTTTGCAGTGCACTGAACAGAGGTCCTGTCCAAAAATCATTACCAGGAAATTGCCTTTAGTTGCCCATTGATGCTGGGATTTTTGCCTCAGTATAAAATTTAGCATTAAGTTAGAAAAATATATTGTCACTGAATCCAAATGAATATATTTATAAGAACTATATTAACAATATGTCTCACAGCCACAGACATTTTTTGGGGTAAAGTGTCTCTGAGATACAGCTTATCAGATAGCTCCTAGCCTTGGGACCCAAAACACAAAGGCTTAATTTCTAGTTATAGGAAATAACAGATACTTTATATCCCTGTTTTTCCACCAGTAAGATAGGACACTGAGCTCTTCTTCCTTTATAAAACATTTTAAGATCTACTGAAGTTACACTGATTAAGAAACAGAGATACATGGTTTTGCTATTTAAAAAATTAAATTTATAAGACATTGAATTTCCGTGAATTTTCCCAACCTTCCCATTTGGATTTCTTTCTTATTACATCAGGCCTCTACAGAATTATTTAACAATGCCATGCATAAACAATATATTATTATTTTAATACGGTCATTCCACAATAAATACAAACCATGTTCAAAAACTGATGGAAATCTGTGCTTAAAATGCATAAAACATAGCTTGTTAAAAAGAACTGGCCAACAAACATAATACTCCTGTAAATGCAGAATTGACCACCATCAGTTACAGATATGCCAACAACTACTCTCACCTACTCAAGAAGCACATCTAGAAGCACTTCTGCCCACAGACTGCTAGGAATTATATTGCCTACTGCTAACTAAAAATTGCTGAGATATAATTCTGCTTGGAGCTGCTTTAAATTTGCCATGGCCAGCATTCCCACTAGGAGCAAGCCCAGAAGCTGCTTCCTGGTTCTTCCTGTCATTTTTCCTGTGCATATCCACCTTTTGACCTATAAATTTACATCCTCAAGAAGCTGTCAGGAGGGAAAAACACTCTTTTAAGAGTTGGCTCGTGAGTTTTTTTGTATTAGGAAAGAGGGCATGTAGAAGTGTGGCCCACCTGAATTCAGAGTCAGTTTTCCAAGTGTAGCCCATCCTTGTATAATTTTTGTTATCACAATTCCAGCCCCCTCTTTATTTTTCAGCCACTGCTGTGAGCTCTGTGAGACAACTTTTATGTCTCTCTCCTTAGAGAGACCTTGAAAATTCTGGACACATCAGCCTATCAGAAGCTTAGCCTACTTTTACTAATGTGCATTACCTGATGGTCCCCAATTATACTTTCATAGTCCCTCGTGAGAGCTCTTGTCAAAAAGTCTTTTGAAAATCCAAGTATGCTGTTTCCACCAGGTCCCCTGCATTAACACTGAAAAGAGCTCTAACAAGGCAGACAAGCACATTTTTTTTATAGAAGCAGTGCTGCTTTGATCCTGAGAAGCTATACTTATCCAAGCATTGTGCTATTCTATCCCTAATTGAACCCTCAATCGGGTTCCCTGCTATCATAATAAAGTTTACTGATCTGTAAAACCTCAGATGGCCCGGAGCCTCATTTTGAAGATAAGCATCATGCTAATGAGTTTTAAGCTTTCAAGCTTCCTTGCTGTAAAGACTGTAATATATCCTTGTCAATGTTGCTGCTCTTTAATGCTTTGTTTGTTTTCAAATCCTTGGATGAGTATCAGTCAGTCCTTGTGATTTACTGCTTCTGGGTTTCACGAGTTGTACCAGAGCTTCAGTCTATTAAAGGCCACAATGTGATTTTGAATAAAATGTGCCCTTTAAACAGGATTTCCCCCATGTTCTACCATAAAGATTAATGCACTAGTGTACTTTAATTCCTCTGCTTATTTCTATTAAAACTGATAGAAAAGAGAAAAAAATTCATACGAGTGGAACTTTATTTAAAAATACTTTTTTCAATGTACAACTGTCACAGGATATTACAAAAGTCATTGTGAGAGTTTGCTTAGCAGGACTGAAGCCAGCATCAAAAAACCATCCAGGTAATTTCCAAAACTTCAATCCATGAGGGATAAAAACCTCGGTTTGTCTGAATACCTTCTGCAAGTGCCTCTCCTCCTTTGAGGAAAGCTCAAGGCAAGTCCTAATTTAGGTGCATCAACTGAATTCCTTAAAGAAGGAGGAATATGAGAAGCAAACAAACAAACAAACAACCCTCCAGAGCTTAGTTTGGAATCCCTCAGTCAATGCGTCTTTGTATTCTAAGAGCCTACAGCTTTCCATCCACTGTGGACCTGCCCAATGCACCAGCTATATCAGCTCCCTAAAGGACACATTCTTGCATATTCGGGAAAACAATGCTTTGTCCCAGTAGCTGTTTCCCAAGATGGCCCCTTTTTATTTTTGCTCAAAAACTATCTTACAATGTTGTTCAATTGTCATTATTTTTAAGCACACCTCAGTTTGAATACAATTTTGTTCACAGGGAGGTTGCACAATTGGAGAGGAAAATATGAACTGAATCAGTGACACTGCTTTTGAACATTAAGTGTGAGAAAGACATGTTCTTTCGTCCACAAATAAAGATAACATTTCTGTTAATTTTCTCTCTGAAAATCTCTGGACATTCGCACATAGGAGGAAGGACGAAGGGAAAATAAGGAAAGGGAGAGAACTGATTGGAGATGGTAATCCAGGCTGGTGCTGTTTCCTGTCTTAGGAAGTATTTATTGAAATTAGATCAAGATGTATAAGACTTTGAGAAGTTATAATTTTTACGTGGTCAGGAAGGAAGTTACTTGAATTTTTAATATGGTTGCCAAGAAGGTTTGGATGTAGTCAGTCTTCAACATAAGGACAAAGATTGCTGAACTCAGATATTGAGTATACCAGTTGGATGTATTCTGGGAAAGAATCAAAGTTGTGCAATGGTAGAAACTGTAAATTGTCATGCCAACACTTCCCAACATCTGCGAATGAAGTGCACTGAATGCAAGAAGATGGACTCATAGTTCCAGTTCTGTTGCCCTGAGAAACCAGATCAGCAGGTAAGCAAAGCATAGTTCTCTAGTGGCCTGCTAAGCAAACTGCACACACCAGACATTTCAGAGCCTCTAATGGTCTGTTCTTCATTTTCTGGCAGGGGAAGCTTGCAGTGCTGGGGCCCTTATCTGTGATATGCCACATCAGCTGAAATCAGCGATAACTCTGATGAGAGCACATTAATTACAAGTGCTCAAAATGTTTTGGCACAATGACATTTTATCCAAGTCAAAATATTGCCTTGATGGCTTTAATGATCTTTATTTTGAGGAAAACAGAACCTGTTGGTAAGGGCACAAGCACAGCACAGTAGCAGGAGGGTCAAGTCCCCACTCTGCCAGATTCAAGGCAATCACACACACATAAAAAGCTTTGCTCTGAAGCAGGCAGCTGGACAGGGACATCAGCCTGAGGCTATGCTAACACTGGCACAGGATGCAGTGTGATGGAGATGAGTCTGTACAGCAGAACAGCTAAAGCTGAGGGACAAGGCTCAGATTAAAGGTGTTTCCAGGGTTAATGCCAGTCTGGTTTGTTGGACTGAATGTCTATCAGCAAGTTGAAAAGCATCAGATGTCCTCCAAAGCACATCCTTTAGCTGAGTTTCACCCACAGAAAATTAATTCAATGAGAGTGATAAAGAGTCACTTCAACTTATGTCTGACCAAAATTGAAACATTGGTGTGGATGTACCCAGAGTCTCCAACATACCAAGCTTGTAGTCCAACCAATAAATATTTTTACTGCTGCAATTCTGCAGTAAAATTCTGAGTTTTCAATTCAGTGTAAATCAGAAATGAATTAAAAATGTCAAAAGGCTCTCTGCAGCAGAGCTGTTGGCATTTGAATAGCTCTACTCAGTACGACATGCTGTTGCGCACCATGAATCAAAAACATTGTTCTGCCTCTCAAGTTGGCATGGAGAATCATTGGCATGTTTGTGTTAAACTCTCTGATTTGATCCCCCCAGATGAGAATTATAGCATGTCCTAACCTCACAGAAGTGTGACAAAAACTAATGAACTTTTATTAAGTATTGACATACTATAGAGCTGACAGAGAAAAAAGAAAGTTTGTCAAAAATGTTGCAATAATACTCTGTATTGGATAATATCACTTAATGGGTAATGAAGGAAAAACAAAGTTTTGTATGCTTGTCTATTAACTAAGCACCATTTCTTCTGCATGAAGACAAAGACTAGAGCCTACAGAGAAAGAGTACATCAAAATAGGCTTTAGAATATACTACATAATTTTAGAGGAAATGATATAAGTTACACGCACATGGAGACCAAAGCTAAGAGAATTTTGTAATTATTGTGAAATACTTAGATTTGCAACCTTAAAGAAAGTAATGGAGATTTTGTATGTAAGATCTCTAGCTCTCTCTGTGTCTGTCAAAATATCTCTTTATTAACATAACACACCTGTGGAGTGACATTGCTTCTCAAGCTTGCATACTGAGAATTAACAGAGGATTTAAATATAAGATAGAGGGAAACATTAATCTCTCCACATGTAAATACATGCTTAATTTATGCACCCATTTGAGGGACTGGATTTGAGGGAGCTTGGGAGATGCCTCTATCTCTATATGATCATGTATTTTAGGGCTCAGCATGACAGCACTGCTCTAACTCCAGGAAAGCTGTCATCCTGCTGCTGCTACAACCGGCAGCAGCACTGCAGGTCGTGCTCACAGAAACAGCCTGTCAATATCCTGAGCTAATTCCTCGGCAGGGTGTCAATGAGAAAATAGGAGTCTCAGACAGGTCTCTGGACTCTAGAAAGAAATTCTGAAAGTACAATACAGCTCTATTCAGGATGATTTTTTTCCTGGGGCCAGGTTTCTATAGAGGCCATCAAACCAGCCAACCAGCCATTCTCTGTGTGGCTGCACTCAAGCCATAGGACACCCGTCAAAAAATGCAGAACCTGACTGAAGCTTCCAAAGACTTTCGTGGCTATCTACAGCCTCAGACTCCCTCCCTCCAACCCTTAACATGCTGGGATGTGCTGAGTCAGAAGGCAGGCCGGTTGTGTGGAAATTACAATAATAGAGGTTTGTTCAAATCCAGAAAATGAAATCTTGGGAGGCTCAACCCGGGAAGAGTTGCTTAAGCTAGCAAACAAAGTGTAAGAACAAGACAATGAACATATTTAAGTGTGAAATTAGAAAACTGTAATCCAAATCGCAGTGAGCTTGAGGAGTCACAGAAGCTGAATACTCGACCAGAATCCACAGCTTCTGAAAGGCAGCAGGTGCAGGGTGCCCTCAGAGCAGAGTAGCAGATAAAAGGGGCCATCCCACATGTGTTTCCCAATCTTGTTTTCACTGTGAGCAATGTGGCTCACATTTACAGCCATTAATGGGGCATATCTCACCCTCACCCCTTCAAGGGGTTTGCTCACTCAGAATGTTAAGAGCTTTGACAGTTTCTCAGAGGGAAGAGTATTCTAAAATTCTCAGATGCTGCCAAAAATACAGTATGTGTTTCTTTTCACAAACTCTCAGGTTAATTCAAGCTTAAAATAACAGCTATTCCAGTGTCCTCTAAATGTGAATGGAATTGAGGATTTTATTTTTATCACTACAGAGTACTAGGCATTTTATTAAACATTGGCCAAGCTGTCTGAAATGCAAAACTTTTTCCAGCAGAAATACACCACAAAGTACAAACTCATGTATCTACTGTAGCCTTATGAGAATCTGAGTAAAACATGGAGAATCTACTGAAGGAGCTAAAATATTTGTGCCCCACACAGACTACCAGAAAAAAAAGCTCAGTTTCCCTGATGAGCTGTTGTTCCTGAAATGAAAGGCTGAACAAAAGATCATGGATACATAGCCATGAAAACAAGGCTATCTGAAACTGGATAGACACCTTGTGATTCCTTACATTCCAGCCTAATGAGGTCCAAAGTCTGGATCAGTTTAAAAATATGCAAGGATCTTTGGTTTTGTTAAAATAAGGCAAAGTTATTGATTCTATTTCTTACTTGAGGAACTGGCTAGCAGCCCTCAAACCTTGTGCTTGTGATGATGAATTGATTTAATGCTTAGTGTGGCTGAAAAAATGTGATATGCAATAGATAAACAGCTCTGTCTCCTGTCGTTAGTATTGGTATCTTGAGAACAAGGACAAATGCTATAAATGCTGCAGAAGCAGGCAGAAATAGTGACAGAAGCTTCTATCTAGACAGTAATGCTAATAACAGCTACTTGAGTCGCTAGGCTACCCTGAAAATTGTGCTGCCACATCTTCACTGCTGCCTAGCCAGCTACTTTGGGTATATCTGTCTTAACTGTAGTTACACATCTCGTTACAATACTTTTGGGAGTCTCCAAGACAAGTATTGAGGTCCTGTGAAATCTGCTGCTTGAAGTACAAATGACACCTTAGAAAGAGAAGGACAAGTAAGCAATCAGTCAGCATTCCTGGAAAAAGTACAGACAAATCCACAGAAGGTTACCAGCAAAGGTGTACATGAGACTTCATGTCCCAGTGGCTTCAGTCCCAATGACTGCATGAGACTGCCAAGAGCAACCTGTACCAAGCTGGCATTTCTCTTTGATATTACTAATTTGGTATTGCTACAATAGAAAGTAAAACTTCAGAATTCTCTGGCACAACTTATGCTGCTTTTTACACAGCTAAACAGTACTTGTTGGCTCACTACAAGATTTCCATTGAGACACCATCAAGGCTGTGATCTATGATCAATATTATTGAGTGTTGCCTGGATTTCTGACCCGTGCCTAGGGTCCATGGATGGAAGGAAGTGCTGTCATAAAAAGCATATCCTTTGTAAGTATTGTCAAAACCAATTGGTCTGAAAGCAGCAAAGATTTTCTTGCCACCCTTTTGTAGATGACCTAAAGCCCAGATGACTCACGGCTGTCTCAAGAGTCTGGAGGCATACGTGACAGCGGTGGGCCTCCTGCAGTCTGGGGCAGTCATTTCAGTCTGTGATGCAGGAATATGTGCCGGTTCCAAATCAAAAATGGCCATGCACTGCCTTGGGCAGGAGTTCCTGCTTTGGACCAGGGGCCAACACTAGGAGCTTTCACTTTCATGAGTATCCCGCCCTACCATACGACTGTGGGACCGGGTCTCAGTCTGGCTTATTAAGCATGTGTCATATGCACTCCCACTAGGTACAGAAGGAAAAGGTTCAAGCCCTTGGTATGTATTTAATACTAAGTGAAATCTCAATAAATACTGTATTTTATCCCTGCAGCTGCCTCAAGGTTAGGGCATGCCTGCCATATGGTATACTGAAGACCCATCCAAGTATTTTGAGTACCATTTAATTGCTTTTAATCAGCAACCAAAACCCAACATCAAAAGGCCTTCCTTTGAAACAGAATACTTTGAAATCTCACATAATTTCCTACCCAGACTGAGGTGTAAATCTGCAGAGGTAGAAATTGGACTTTTATCTAAATTCAGTTATCTGGCACCATGCAAACCTAAGCAGTTGGGTTTCCTCTCAAGGTGACTGTGCAGAGGGATCCTGATCAACCATAACAATATTCATAGGCAGAGAAGTTAGCTATGTGTCAGCCATTAATACTGCTTAAACCTCAGATTTACAGGATTTTCTTCTCTGTCCTTCGGTGCTAGATTTCACTGGATTCTTCCTGTGTAAATTATTACAACAGGAGTTGCTGACAGCTTTATCAGACAGATAAGGGCACTTGAAACTTTCCTGCACTATTTCTAAGTAAAGAATACCTTAAGATGAGTACTGCCCGTCTACACAGAGAGTGAGATTTTGTTTTTGAAATGACTGCAGACTGCCGATCACCTTCCAAGGGGTAGTCATGAAGCCTCATAAAGAATGCCGCTCCTTGTGAAGTTTCAGGGGCGGCATTAACTGCTAACAGAAGTCATCCCAAGCTCCAGATATTGCCAGCTGCCAGAGCCTTTCACTTCACCTTTAAAAAACCAGCCACAGTGTTACTGCAGAAAAATACATCCATGAGCAAACTTGTTCAGGCCCAGCTTGGAGCATGTCTATGTGGCTGTAAAGCACAGATCATCTGGAGCAGCAATTAAAGTTGGAGGGGGAGGAAGAGGTCAGTGGACCAGTCAATAATCAGACCACCTTTTCCCCGCAGCTGGCGCACAACCCTTCTGCAGCTTGTTGTTTAATTAATGTTTGGAGTTTTCTGCAGTGCACTTCTGCCATCTAGAGGCTTTCCCGCCCTGCTGAAATCTCTTCCAGGAGGGATTATTTTCCCTTCCGTATCCCAAACATTTTTAATCAGGTATCAAACCTCTGATAAAAGGATGGCAAGGCTAAGACTGATATCACATATGACTAAACAGGAATTAATCATTGGTTCGAAATATGAAAAAGGTTTCTTTTGAATCATGGCTTTGGTCGATTGCAGATTTCCTCACAACCTCTCTGAAACAAAACCTTTTGATAATACAGGGGATAATACAGGAGACCTAAATCAAAAATTCTGAAAACCCCAGTGCAAGACACCAATGTTTTTAATGGTCTCTGAGTATGGAAAACAAAAATATTTATCACCCACAATATAACTGACTTATAATGACAGCTGATCCTGTGATTAATACAAACCTTTTACAAATTGCATTTCTGAGACACTGTAGTTAAACATCCCTAAGCACACGAAGGAGAGGGGATTTATGTAATGAATCCCACCAGTCATTCCATCACACAACAACCCACCCCACGTGATTAACTCTGACTCCCAAGACAGACTTAGAACATCTTTCAACATCTCCAGCTGTTGATGCAGTCTCATTATCTCAGCTACATACTATCCTGTAAGCTTTGAGCACCCGTGTTATGTTCACACTTCCTATTTAAAAGTCAATGCCTTTTTTTCCTCTCTCATTAAGGAACTACCCACTGCTCCAAAAGGAGAGAGAATACACAGGAAAAAACCACAACGGCAGAGGTTAAGCGTGGCAGCGTGAAAGCCCTGAGGTGGAATGCAAATCAGGGTTTATACACGTTTGCATTGCTGCCTCAAGGTCGTTTTTAACACCATTCTCTACTCCTTCAATGGCAAATGGGAAAGATGAGCTCCAAGGACAGATAAAGCCTGTCCTGGAGGGGGTTTGTAAGCCAGGTACATCTGGCAGAATGTTGTCAAGCATGCACGGAGAGCTCATGTTCAGGCTATGCATGAGGTAGTCTGAAGGCAAGTGGACCATGAGACAGTATGCTCCTAGTTGCTTTTGTGCATCCATCAAATCCATCCACCCATCAAATGCGATGCAGTATACTCACTCAAATGTCAGCCACCTCAACTAAAATAAAAGCCCAAAATTCATGCTCAACAGATGCCTGAATGCTCACCTGGAAGATCTGGATCTGCCTGTAGCTCCTTGTCTGGAAACCTCTAGCTCCTCCTGAAGCCCTGCTCGAACCTCAAAGCTGGTGTGGAGCAAGGTCCAAGTGCCTTCAGCAATTACAGCCAAGAGCCATGTTTGGATTTTCAGTGTAATATTGTTTTTTATGTAACTGCATGGTGCCAGGAGAAGGCTTGGGAAGTGATGTCGACCCATTGTTCACCTTCCTGGGGGCATGGTCTCAGCTTTGAAGACTCTCAGTACAAAGCCCCTCAGTACCTGCACTAAGTAAGCGAGCTCTGCTCTGTTTTTGAAAGAAGTACACGTTCACCCTCAGCAGTAAATTTTGGGTCCTAGACAGCAGCGTGCCTCCTGTCATGACTCTGAAGGAGCGGATTTCAGTAGCAGTCCTGTGTTACAGATTCCTACAGGATTGTTCTGCATATCTCTCTGCTGTGAATATAAATTTTAAATAACTTTACAGGATTTATACACCTTAATACTGAACATTGACTTCAACTCTGAAGTCAACGTGTGATTACGTGTGTCCTACATAATCATTCGCTATTCAGGACCTGTTGATCTAGTTGGAGTCTTTGGTGACCCAAAGGAGTACTGTGTACCTGTTAGCTATTTCTAACCAAGAAACCAGATATAGTCATTAGGCATAAGCAGTGCCCTAATTCTGGAAAGATCTGAGAAGAATATATGGGAGAGAGAAGAGGAGCACAGGACTGTCAGAATCTGAATTACTGGGGTGTTTCTGGGCCTCTGCTTTCATTGTATGTCAGCCCTGAACCAGCTCAGGTTCATGAAGAAGCACAAGTGCCAGAGACAGACCTTGCTGGTTTTTGTGTGATAGGAAGCCAAGGAAAGGTTTACCAGCACAAAGTGCATCCTTTCTAGTAGGCACAAGGAATAGAGTCCCTGATAATTACCTCTTTTGAAGACACTAGGGGCTACTCTGGTGTGTGGTTAAGCTCATCTACTTTAACAGCCTATAAAGGATTTGCTGTGCTATGGGGCTGCCTCCCAGTGCTCAGGTGTGACACCACTGAGTGCTTTAAAGTTTTAGGAAAAACTGACTTGCGTCTTGACCCTTTAAGCACTTCAGCTCTTCTGCCAAGCAGGAATCCCACTAGTGGTGTCCTGGGAATAAAGGCCAAAAACAAGGAGTAGAAACATCCTGCAGAGCAACCTTTTTGTTCAGTGCTCACAGAGTGGCTAACGCAGTGGGATAGCAGCAACACAAATCATCATTATTATCATCCTGAAAGACCTAAAGGAACAAAACTAAAAAGGGAAGCATACTTTCCAGGTCAGCTTTTAAACTAGAGGCTGAACTCAAGTGTGTTGTGATTTAACTGAAGGAACTTTTTATCCTCTGTGTGTTATAAAATACACAGCAAGATGTGATTAAACAGATATAACCCAAATATAAACTTCTGCAGGGAAGCAGGAGATAGGCATTTTGCTAGAAACAACAGCTGAAGACAATATATTGAATTTCAAAACCTATATTCTGGGTTTTTAAGCATACCAGTATTGATTTGAAATTATTATTTTCACAAGATTGATTGATTGACTGATTGGTGACAATTAAATAATACAATATGGTAATATTAAAAATACCAAATATTTAAAAATACTGAGATCTAAGTCCATTGGCTCCACTTGATACCACATATAAAATCTGTGCCTATCGTCTGTGCAAGCAGCAATGACAAAACCCTGCTGGAAAGCCCTTCCTTTCCTGAATTGAGTCTAGTTTTAACTGTTCTCCCAGTTCTGTGGAAACATCATGTTCCTAGTCAATGTTTTCACATGAGTTGCCCTTCCCTGTGTCTTCCTCCAATTTCCTCCATACTGTATCACTTTTACTTGTGTGAAGCAAAAATTATACCTTGTGTGGCCATTCCCCATCCTCTATCACAATGGTAGCTTAGATCAGGAAGCATGAGATATCTCTGCCTTCATCCTACAACCTTCTCGATATTAAGTATTGACATCTACTGATATGCCATCTGAGGTCTCACCTAGGATAAATTTAATGTCAGGTGCCCACCAAGGCCACTCTATCACTCCCCTCCTCAGCTGGGCAGAAGAGAGAAAAGATAACAAAAGGCTTGTGTATCCAGATAAAGATGGGGCTCCCCATGGGGTCACAAGTCCCATCAGGAACCTGCTCCAGCATGGGCTTCCCATGGGCTCACAGCCTCTTTTTGGAATCCCTCTGCTCCAGCATGGTGTTCGTCCAGAGGATGCAAGGGAGTATCTGTGCCACCATGGACCTCTATGGGCTGCAGGGGCACAGCCTGCATGAACACGGTCTTCACACAGACTGCAGGGGGTTCTCTGCTCTGGCACCTGAAGCACCTCCTCCTTCCTCCCTGACACCGGTATCTGCAGGGCTATTTAATATATTCTACGTATTCTGTTGCTTTTTTCCCCATTCTTGAATACATTATCCCAGGGGTGCTATCACTGTCACTGGTGAACTCAGCCCTGCCACAGATGAGTCTGCATCGGAGCTGGCAGGCATTGTATCTGTTGGACATGGGGGAAGCATCTAGAAGCCACTCCAGTAGTACCTACCTGGGTTTTGTTGTCACAAAAACCCAACATGGTATCTTTCTGTTTTATGCAAGGTCTTCCCTTCTCCTGTGTTGGAGGTACAGAGAGGATGTGAACACTCAGGGGCACTTGGTCTCCGGGGAAAAGCACTGCCAGCATAGGAGGTAGAACAAAGCTCATATCTAACATCGGTGTAAAGAAAGGTGAGCTCTGTTTGGTACCACTTCTGGTTTTGCACATTCCTCATCTCAGGCCCATTTCTTCCTCACATGTTTGAAATTGCAGGTCCAGGGAAAAGGCCAAGAGCATCATGTTCCATGTGGCTGGTGCCATGGGTTGATCCATATTCAGCAGCTAAAGCAGATATTAGGATTTAAACAAACCCTGTGCTTAGAAACAAATTACACCAGAAAATATATTACAGGTCTTGCTCTTACATTTGATGAACTGTATGTCTATTGATTTAAAAATATATTTTTCTTTCTTATTGTCACTTAAATGTATGGGACAGTAACTGATTCATGAAGCAGTACATATTGTTTCTTTTAACTCTGATGATAATTACTTTTGTTTAATGAACAAGGTCCAGGTTCAATAAAAGACCCATCTGGCTTCATATAATAAATTGATTTTATGGCGCTGCTCTGAAGCGGAAGCCAGAGCAAGTTTTTATTGAATTTAGGCCCAAACACAATATATCACAACGCTCATTTTCATCTTACTTCATCTATTAATAAAATTCCATTTAATATCCTTGGATATTTTTCAAAAGGTTTGTCCTTTATCCTCTTTGTCATAATTAGCATGGAGGGTAATTAGTTTTTACATAGGCGTTTTCCTTCATCTAGATAAAAGTCATCTAAATTATTTTCATTTGCTTATGGAAATGAGAACACTACGTTTTTATTTCTCCTTCAATTGTTCCCTGGTGATTACCTTAATTGGAATTACTATTTCTATACTGCTGTTGTGTAGTTTAACTCTTCAGGAACTGTTGTGATGGACAATGAGCCCAGAGCTTTGGCAAATGGCAAATAAACTGGCTCTGCATGGACTTAAAGCCTCCAGCTGCCAAGTCAAATACCCATGGCAAGATTTTGAAGGTCACAAGACCCCTGTGATTCTGCTTAGATTCCTGGGGTAGTCACTGGGGAGGGATCATAGCTCTGCATCCCTGTGCACTGCCCCGGGGAAGGCAACTGTGGTAACTTCCGTGCTGGGGTACCCACATAGGCATCCTGCCACCGACTCATTCTCCTGACACCAGCATGGGAAATTATGAGCCCTGAGCAACAGCCATTGCTCTGCCTGCCTCACATCCATTGCCATAGTAACTGAAGTCTTTGGGATGCATCAGCTTACAGCACTGAATCTGTGAACAGAAGCAAGAGGAGAAGGTGAGGTGAGGCAGCAAAGGCTTTGCATAGTGGAAGCTCACCTCCACCACATGGCTTCTGTTTGCATTCATATAGTGTCACAGAGAACTCTTTATTTGCATCTAATAAGCATATATTTTCTAAAATGTCTTTTACTCGGGACAATATCTGCATAGAAGCATAAAGTAAAATAAATTAATATTGAGTTATAAATTGCAATAATAAAATTATTACAAAATATTATTTATTTTGTAAAAAGAATATTTTTTTTTCCAGTTCTGAAACAAATGGGCTAAAAGGAATTTAGGTCCCAAATTTATTCCTCTCTCCTTATTTCAATATGAAATGAAAATTTCAGTTTTATCAAAAATGACATAAAGAATTTTCAGATTTCATATTTTTCTTTTATTATGACTATTTTTAATTCATTACTAATATTTCAGGAACACCAACTCCTTAGACTGTTGTTAGTACAATTTAACTGTTACTTTGGTTTAATCTTCATGGCATTTTGTAAACTGAAAACAGACAAGATAAAATTGAAAAATATTGAATAATTCAGCCTTTTTTCACTCTTTTTATTCTTTTAAAGAATAATTTGCTTTAAACAACAAGATATTTTGTGGGATAAACATAATCTGTTATTTCACAAAAAATATTATTTAATCTTAAATGTTTCAAAGAGTGCTCACTCTCACTTGTCACTCTTACTGTGGAGTGCATTGCCTAAGACTTACCACAATCATGTTTTGTTGCTCTTTTAGTTCTTGGACTCCCGTGTGATCTGTTAGGGCTTTTTAAAGACCTGAGAGCTTCTTCAAGTGTTTTGTTTAATTACTAAGTGGCAAGCTACTTTCTGTTCCTGTTGAATAATGCAGATAATATATATCAATTGTGACTAGATTTAATAAGTATTTGACACCTCAATGCCATAGACTCAGTGATATCTTTTCTTTAATATTAAGGTCATTAGAAATTCACATCTTGACCCTTCTCACATCAGGAAAAACACTTTCAAAGTTAATGTAGTAAAATTGTGCAAGAAAAAAAAAGACCCACAAAAACAACAAACAAAATTAAAAAATGGGCAATCACATTTATTCAGAAATCAGCTCTGGTGTTTACCCAAGGGCACATCTAAGAAATGAAAATATTTTCCAACTGATGGCCCCCATTAACCCTGCGGTTTGGGGCAAAACTAGCTGTGATACATCTGGAACCACACTTCAATGTCCAGTGAACAGAAACCAAGTTATAAATTATTGAATGCTATAAACTTTGTTGCTGAGGAAGCAACAAAGACGCATATTTCAAATACCTAGATTTCAGGTGTAACTCTGAAGGTGAAAAAAGCCACTTCTAAGCAGGTGAAAACTCAATAAGGAAACCCAAGAGATACAGCAATGTGGAATATGGGATAACAGCTCAGAGTCACCCCTCAGAGACAAACTTCACTTTGGAGATTTATCTGCTTATAATTTAAAACAAGCAAAACCAAACAAACCTCCAAACACTACACTTGGTATCAAATATTCAATCACCAGAATATCCTACTCTGGATTCCTACATGCTGTTTCAGGGATCAGTTAGAAACACAACATCTTCCTTCTAGTCCTGCATGTTTCATCTTCTCAGCCACTGGGACTCAGGGGTTGCCAGCCACTAAAAGCACAAAGTTGAATACTGAATGAGATACCCATGGCAAGAAGAAGGCAAGAGGGGAGGAAGATGAAAGAAACCTGTTTGCTGCAATTATTCATACAAGTAAAGCACCTCAATGTTCATCTTCAGAACTAGAAGAACTAGCTATATTCCTGATGATGGCATGCTGCAGTAAGAACCAACAAGGGCAGACACAGGGCTAAGAGTGATTCATTCTGTGCATTTTTGGGTAGGAATGGATACACTTGGAGTGCTGGTGTATAAGGAAGAGTCCAACTGAAAACAGTCCTTGTTCTGTGATGAAACATTTTTTTTCTTCCCATCTCTGGTTTTGCTACAGGCATTAAAATGGAGAAACAGAGATTGCAGGCTACTGGAGAACAGAAGCCAGTGGATAACTAAGCAGGTAGTGCCCTTTGTACTATGGTCTTTGTACTACTGTCCTTGGGCAAGGCAGCTTTGCATCAGACGAGACTTTGCTAATGAGATACCACAGAAAACTGTTTAAAGGTAAGAGATGATGAAGGCTCAGCAGGTATAACAGAGTTTTCAATGAAACGTAGAGATTAATTCTGGAGATACATTGTAGGCTTGGCACTTTAGAAGGAGACTAATGTGGGGAAGTGGAAAGTCTTGGAGGCTGAAAAAAGGGGCAGATCTAAGAAGGCATCATTAGTGTCAGGGAATTTCTAGAGATGAGGAGTTCACACAGGGGTGGATTGTTGGGAGGGGGTCTGAAGTACTTATCATTTGGAAGGCAGCTGGGTTGATACTCATGAGAGTTTCTATCTGAGATGTCCCATCAACTTGAATATAAAACTTGTGATTTGTTTTCTAATTGTTTCTGTTATAGAAATAATGTCATAAAAGTAAGAGTTCTCACTGCTTAATTGTAGGTGTCAATGGCAACTGAAGAACTAGTTCCCAGTGTTCTCATGTAGCTAATGGAAATGGGCTTCTCCAAAGGCATTCAGCTAAAACCCACCACAGACAGTCTGATATGTCTCTTCAAGTGCCTCTCTCACTATAGAGGGAAACTGGATGAGTAGCATAGTTAAGATATCTATCTTTTACATAGGTAAGATGAAGCAGACTTAGGCAAATAAACCAAGATGAAATTATAATAATGCCTTCTTTGCCTCTATCTAGAACACTGATGGACCCTAGGACCCCCAGAGCCCAGTGTTGGAAGACCATGACTGGAAAGATGCCAAACCCTCAGCCGACTCTGAACCTGTTCAAGACTTTCTGCTCCATCTGGATGTGCAGAGGACTCAATGGGATTCATCCCAAGATTCTGATAAAGCTGGCTAATGTCATCATGGGATCTCTGCATTATTTTTCAACTGTCTTGGGAGTCTGGAGATGCCCCAGATGACTGAAAGCTGGCAGATGTCTTAATTTTCAAGCAGGGTAAGAAGGAAGACCCTGGAAACTTCAGGCCTGTCAGTCTCACTTCAGTGCCTGATGTAATTATGGAGAAGATTATTCTGGCAGTTATTGAAAAACACTTGAGAGACAATGCAGACATTAATCATAGCCAGAAAGGGGTCAGGAGGAGAAAGTCCTATTTGACAAACTTAATTTCCTTTTACAGCAAGGTAAACCACTTAGTTGACCAAGCAAAAACAACAGATGTGATGTTTTGGGATTTTAGCACAACTTTTGTCCCTCACAGTACTCTTCTGGATAAACTGGCCATCACACAGCTAGATATGTCCATTGTAAGTTGGTGATCAATTGCCTGATGGATCAGGCTCAAAGGGTTAAGTAAATGGGGTTATAACATGATGACAGCCAGTCATCAGTGGGGTTCCACAGGGCTCCATTTTAGGACCAGTTCTCTTTAGGGTTAGTTCTTTCTATAATGTTTTTATAAGTTATCTGGACAGAGGAATAATATATACATTAAGTAAATTTGCTGACAATGCTGAAGTGGGAGGAGTTCTGGATTCCCTCAAGGGTAGAGAGGTTCTTACAGAAAGATTTGCATAGGCTAGAGAGCTGGGCAATCACTAACCATATGAAATTTAACAAGACCAAGTGCCAGATTCTCCACCTGGGATGGAGTAATCTTGGTTACATATAAAAATTTGGGAATGAGAGATCTGAGGGTTTCAGTCCATGGAAAGCTGAATATGAATCAAGTGTGTCATTGGAGCCCAAAGGGCCAACAGTGTCCTGAGATGCATCAAGTACTGCATGGCCAGCTGATCGAGGGAGGTGATTGTTCTGCTCTACTCTGCACTGGTGTGGGTTCAACTTGAGTGCTGTGTGAGGTTGTGGGCACACCACAACATAAGAAGGACATGAAGTTATTAGAGTATGTCCAGAGGACCATGATCAAGATGGTAAAACACCTTAACAGGAAGACTTATGAAGAGGGGCTGAGGTCACTTGTTTTGTTCATCTTGGAGAAAAGAAGGCTGAGGGATGATCTCAGCCCACAGCTTCCTCAAAGCAGGCAATGGAGGGGCAGACACTGATATTCTCAGTGATGACCAGTCATAGGACCCAAGCAAATGCAATGAAGTTGCATCAGGGGAAGTTCAGACTGAACATTAGGAAAAGGTTTACTGGGAGGATGCTTGGTCACTGGAACAGGCTCTACAGGTAAATGGTTGCCACACTAAGCTGTCATCTTTCAAGAAGTGTCTGGTTGTTGCTTTTTGTCATATGGTTTACTTTCAGGCAGTCCTGTGAGGGACAGGGAGTTGGACTCCATAATACTGATGGGTCCCTTCCAGTTTGAGATATTCTATGACTGTATATGGGTTGAAAAGCTAGAGAGAGCAGCTTCCCATCTACTGCACCTGCCCTGAGTCAGGCAACCTACATAATCGGTACTGTTCCAGACGACAAAAATGGATCATCAATTGTCAAACATGTCATGTCTTAAACTCATGTGTTACTTCATAACTTCATCTTCAGACAATTTACTTTCTGGTATTTCTAAAAAGTCACAAGTTATTTCAATACATGGTAAAAATCTATCTTACTCAAAGCACATCCAACATGCACTACTTCCATTTGTCTTAATGAAACCCCTTTCACACAGCTGCATCTCCACATGCTTTATGACAAAAATCACTTTCTATGTCGGTATCTACTAATGAATCTTGTTTAATTGCTGACAGGAGAATAAGCACCATCAGTTTCTCCTATAAGGCCACATCCAGGTGTTGCTCATTCTTCATAGTTGCAAAAGTAAATGGCAAGAATAGCAGACACAGTGATTTGGATCATCAAGTTTGAGCTGATATTCCAGGTCATTTTCCTGCTGTAGCTAATTTGGTATTTTCTTGCTCACAACTAAAAGTCTGTTGTTCCTTTGACTTTTTTATGCCAACTTCACTGTGCCAGGGATGCTCTAGATGGCCAGAAAGTGCTATGGGATTGTGCAGTTTCTAGGGTATATGTGCACACATCACTGGATATGAAACCTTTAAGGCCCACCTCCATGCTCAACTGTTGCTTTATAGTAAAAATACATATAAATACACATGGTAAAAAATGCAATTGATTGCTGCTGTACAGTATAAGTACTTGGGTAAACATAATGTAAAATTTATATACTGTAATGCAGGAACAGATAGGAGTTACTACATAATACAATAGTAATGTCCATGGCCTTTCAAAGATGATCTTGTTCCTTCTTCGCTCCTTTGTTAGTTCAGTTATGTATCTCTCTGTCTTGCCATTTTAACTTCTTGTGGTCTTCTCTTCTGTCTTACTGCTTTATGCAATTCAATTTCCAGTTCTCCATGAAACTTCAGCAACTGCCATTCCCATTTCCCCAGTTTTCTGCCATATAGAATATGGATTTCCCACAGATAGGTAAAAATATTTAAAAAGTTAGAACACATTTCTTCATCTCATTGCACCATGTAAGTTTTAGAAATATAGAAAGAAAATGACTAAGAACATTTTTCAGTCAGTTATTTAAATATTGCTGAAGTAGTCTTTGCTCCTTTTTCTTAACCTCTCCTAATATGCAGCCATATAGAAAATAAGCATTTTGATGAACTTAATGTAAAATATTTTCTCTCTGCTAGAACATGATGTTTCAATATTTTCTCATTAAAAAATCTGAGCATCCAATACATCTAATTAGCATTTTCATTTCCTGAAATTAGCATTTTCTGATAGAAATTATTGGCCAGTTCTAGTTATGGTTATTATTCCCCTGTTGGAGTGTTGTCAATAGCAACAGTAATTTATTCCCTTCTAGAGACTATAACTGGAACCTGAATACCAGGTGCTAAGCCTGATTTACAACATGACCAACCAGGAGAAGCTGGAAAAACTAGCTGTTCAGTAATTTTCCAGGCCAAATCAAACCTCTTAGAAGTTTTCTGCTGTACTTGAGACAGATCACAAATTTCAGAACAATTCTTATTTTCCTGAGCTGTTTACTTGGTAATTGGCGTTAGGTCAACTTTATTTAAGATAAGATCTTGACATCGGAAAGTGGGAGGCAGAGATTTTACCTGAAGATTTTCCTTGTTTTGAGTCTTGTATGCTGGTGTCTCATACTGACTTCAAGTTAGTTAGGAAAATGAAAAGCCTTTCAGAACTTGGGACATGAAAAAGAGGCAGCTGCTCCTACTAAGAAAAAGAAATTAAACTCTGAGGGTTTGGACTTCTTCACAGCAATAGGGTTTTTGCCTACCCGCTGTTTCAGTGAATTTATTTTCATTAGGTTGCTCTTGGGCTGTTCGCTGATGTGCCCCTCTGTGCCCCGCGGTGTCCATCCCGTCCCGCTGTGGGCAGCGCTGGCACCAGGTGGCACCACCGGCCCGCGGTTCTGCCGCCGCAGCGCCCAACTCCAGCCCGGGGGGCTGCGGGGACAGCACGGGGGGCTCTGCCCCGGTCGCAAACAGCACTTATGCTCTGGAAAAGTGATCGGGTAGGAGGCTCTAGATAGTAGTACTCTAATCAGATAGAAGTACTCTAACTCGGATTGCTGTTCTATCTTTATCTGATGGTGACGGTGTAGGATACACAATACAGATAACTTGCAAGACTATATCAGTAAATAGGGCTCGGTAGTTATTATTGCTGTTATTATTTATCTTTGTGCTACAGTTAGAGGCTCATCCCTAAAGAGAGAAAGGAGATACACTAACATTTTTCAGGTACATATGAAATTCTTACAAAGCACTGCAGGGATACACTGCATTCACTGTGAATAGGACAAAAATAACATAAGGGATATTTAGGTTAGACAATAGAGAAAATGTTCTAATGAAGAGATTAAAACAATGGAAATTATTGCACATGGTGAGTCTAGAAACCTTATCACACTGCTTTTCAGGGACAAGTAAGGCTGGTTTAGGATAAATAGCAGCGGAGGAAGGACTAGAGGACTTGCCAGAGTCCATTCTAGTGCTGTTTTCTACAATTAAGTGACATAAAAATTGTACTCAAATGCTCAAACAACATCTTCTTGCCCAATGATTCAGGATTCATAAAGTCCGATAAAATTTTTGATACATATTTGGGAATTGCAGCTCTTCAGATCCAAACTCACTAAGTGAAAAGCTAACTCAGGTGTATCAATATTAACATCAATCACTCTTTTGGGTTGCATTCTGTTGTCACCTTTAGATGTAAAATTCAAAAGAGAGATCAGGGATGTAGAAGCATCTCCTTCCTCTTGTAAAGGATTTTTACCTTTCCCTTGGGAGAAGTTTCTTTTTAAGATCCTTTTTGAAAACATGTGCTTGCCCAGTCAGCTTGGTTTGTCAAGTCTTTCAAGCTTGGAAACAGACTTTGTTGTAACTAAAAGAAAAAAAAAAAAATTATATTTCATGAGCAATGTATTCTAACATTCATATATACCACACGTGAGGACATATTTCATATGTCATTTCAAATGTGGAAATAGATAATTTTCTGAGACTGATGAGGTAAAAGTATCTCCATTTTACTAGATGAACAAGATGTTTATGATTGGATAGAAATTAAAGATTAACCGATAGTTTTTGGCATTTTTTAAAGGGGTGAGGGGAGGTTTATATCCTCTTGAAACTTGGTAGAGCCTTCCAAACAGAGATCATCACTAGCTTTCAAGGGACGGTCTTTTCTTTTACCACAGTGACATTCCAGCATGTGTGTCTTTCCTCATGGAGAAACTTCCAGTCCTGTGATGTCCCTTCTGTGTCAGCTGCTCTGTGGTACCTCAAATCACTGCCACACATCCCCGGGAATGAACTTCATGCTGAGTACTTCTGGTAGTGACTGTCTTCTCATTAAAAATGACTGAATAGGAAAAAGAAAAAATGATTTTAATATGAAGTTGCAAATAGCAAAATGGTGTCTAATTTAAGGGGTTGGGAATGCTGGTACATCAAAACGTCTTCAAGATATTAAGCAACTCACAGTAAAGTGCATGACATGAGTGGAGACTGATTTACCAGTTGTAAGCCTCAGGCTACCGGGATTAAAATAGTAGTGACTACTCCAGGCTCTACGTGCTATGCACTATTTGGAGGTACAGTGAGAACTAGAAATCATGCCTGTATCTGTCCACATTTCTGCTGTCATTTTGAGAATATGTCAGACTCTGAAAGGCAAAATGGCAAAATCGCTGTTCCTCTTCATGATTTCTTTCCCTCTGAACGCAAGTATGCAAGGAAACATAAGGTAAAACTGTTTCCAATTCAAAGTGTCTTTCTGATGTTATCTGTGTAAACTGATCCCTACTATACCTCACTAGGCTAGGATTCAGTTCCAGGTTGACTGGAAAATTGCAATAAAATAAAATAAAAAAAAAAATTAACAGCACTTTTATTATGAATAATGTATCTGCAATTAAAACTCCTCCCATCCCTCAGCTCCCTTCTGGATGGATTAAGCAAGTCACCTATGTACATTGCTGATACGTTGTCTCTGATGTATGAAGCAAAAAGAAATGGAATCAAGCAGTTCCAGGGAAGCACTTGAGTACAATAAAGTGGCAGGTTACAGCCATCAAGAGATTTTTCCATCAGGTGCAATAACTAGTCACCTCGAAAACGATTAATAAAAGAACTTGACAAGAAATCCACATTAGTATTTATATTTCAGAGAAGCAAACACATTTGCCTGTAGGCCTACAGCCATCTTAGTCTTGATTCTGAAGTACCACATTCTGATACAGCCTCCCTCCCTAACACTCCTGCATCTTACAAAAAAAAAACAACACCATCTCACTTTCTCAACTTTCTTAACATTTGTAATTCCGAGGATCACATAGGTAAAAATCTAACAATTCTATAAACAGCACATCGGTTAAGATTTTGAAATAATTAAAAGTTACCTATATCCACCATGAATCAGTTTGCAAAGAGATGTAACAAATTTTATTAGTCCAGATGGTGCAATTAAGAAAAAAAAGAGAGAAGCCTTGCTACAATGTAAAAATTGATTGTTTCCCTTTTTGAGCAATAAATGCATCAGTTTTACTTTTTAAATTTTGTTGATCTTTAAACAAATTCTGGAGAATTAAGATTGTCAAAACTGACATTAAATTTCTGATTTTACTGAAAAGAAATGTGTTGGTGGACCAGAATTAAATATTTATATTAATGAAAATTTTTCTTAATTTACCATTTATATTCTGATTTTAAAAGAAAAATAACAAACCAGTAAATCAAGTTGTATACAGCTAATCTAATTTATCTATCCTAATTAAACAATGTCAGGCAATTTATAGACAAAACCCCACAAAATTGAAAGAAAGATGATTCTACTTACTAGTCTTAAACAATAAGTTATATTTTGATTTACCTTAAAATAGAGTGATGCGTAGTTGTTGCTTTTAAATGAAACCAGTGAAAATTTAAGGAAAGAATTGGTAAGAAAACTGACATCTGGCAAGCAGATTCTCAAATCTCTTTGTTGCACAAGGGTGGGAGAGGCTGTAGAGGAGGAGGTGTAACAGCAGTAATAAAGTGATAACCCACACGATGAAATGCAAAAGGTGAATCACTTTTGTTTTCAGTCAACAAAGCAACAAGGACAAACAAGACATTCTATAGCACCGAACTTCTCTGAAAAGTTTGAAAGATCTGAAAATTGATGGTGCTCTGAGATTCAGGCTACAGGAAACTGAGAATATTAAAAATAAACAAGAAGAAAAGGCGGAGGAGTTTCAGCTGACATTTTCAGAAATGCATATAGTACGGGGAAGAGCCCCTTTGGAGTAGAAAGTAACTACCATAACCTTTTAGAAAAAGAGTCAAGGGACCTGACAGGAAAATACAGAGCAGTCACATTCACAATCTACTTTCCAAGATCAAAAGGAAGAATAGTTAAAATAGCCAGACTTCTCTTGCTTCAAATGCATCCTTTGTTAAGACTTCTTTGAAGATTTCTCTGAAACAGTGCTCATGAGAGATTCAACCCCTAGCTAAGATATCCTAGAGCACTTGATAACACAGCCCACCAGCAACAAATGTCTGATGTGAAGAAAGAAGCATGAGCAGATAAGGCAGAAAGTGGAACAATGGGATAAGAATAACAGATTGTCATAAACAAATCCTTTGCTTACTGAAAAGAATGCCTACATACCTTAGAGATCGACATTAGAACTGGCTCATTGCTTTGTCAACAAGTAAAGAGAAAAAACCTAAAGAATTGAAATAGTTTGCGCGTCTTGTACAATAGCAGAAGAAAATTCACATTAAGACTGAAAAAAAATAAAGTATGTTAACAGTGATTTACTCCTCAAAATACTTGCCCTGGAAATGGTATACAAGGGTATTCTATCTTCTTCTAACAGGTAAGTTACAAGCAAACCCTAGTGACTTCAGACAAAACAACACAAATGTTTGTAGATGTCTCTTCAGAATTCAGCTAAGGCGGGTTGTTAGTGGTTTTCTACTTTTAGAGACAGATCCTCAGCTGATTTAAGTGCTACAGGTCTACTGAAGCCAAGATGCCAAAAGTTAAAGCCAAGCACAGAGTTAAGACCTTATTTTGAAGCACAACAGCAGTACCCACTATGAGCTGTTAAGGCTTGAATAGGATATTTATTACAGACTCAGCTGCTAAATCCAGCTCTCTGGGGATACAGTCCAAAGACTTTACACATGAATGGTGTCCTTAAAGCCAACAGTGTTAGATCTTTGCTGCTTCCATGGAGCCTTGCACAACTCAGTTCCTCTTCAATGTTATTTGCCCTTACTACTGCATGTGTCCACCAATCTTTTATACACCATAACAATCTAAACTAGCCACTATAAGTGATTCAATGGAAGGACTACATTTGCTCATTTGCTAGTTAAGTGCTATATATACCTGTAGAACTGTAAAAATAAATAATAAGGCTAACAAGGCTGACTCTATATACAGGGACTTAAAAGTTAGACAATCTTAACATTAACATCAATCTGCCATTTTATTAGCAGCCAGTGAAGCTTACAGATTCCTGGCCTAACATGCACATGCCAGACAATTTCAGTTGGCAGCTTAGCTGCAGGTGACAAAACATCTTTTCTGACTCGCATAAAAATATGTGTGGAAAGAAAGAAAAACCAAGAAAATAATATCCACTATAAAGAAAAATTATACAGGACAACAAAGATATTTAGAAACTGGGAGAGGGGTGGTGTGTAAAGTCCAAGATGATTCAAAAGTGCAGAAAGATGTAGGATTCAGTGATGCTGATGGTGATAGATTGGGCATTTGGCAACACTTATCTCTTGTCGTTCCAAGCTTCTTGTCTGAATTCCCGTTGCTTTGCTTTGTCTCTTTCATCTGAAATAATCTGTCAATACAAGGAGCATGGGAATGGAAACTGAATCCCTTACCTGCGCAGGACTGAAAGCGCACTGCCATGAGCGAGAAGGGGCGGGAGATGCAAGGGGTGTGCCAGCTTTTGCTGCGTGTACCTGTTAAATAACGCAAACACATTAAACAACACAGCGTCCTTTATTTAGCATCATATGAACTACATTCTGACAACCTGTTTCAAACTTAAAAATCTATAAGATTAAGGCTAAAACTGGCTTTTAGAATTACTGGATTTGAGGATTTCCAACCATGGGCATATAAAAAGCTGGTACATTTAGAGAGGAATACCTGGTATCTCTTGAAAGGTATTTGAGGCTGGGTGTATTATCAGTGAATCAAATCACACCATTAGTCCCCTTAAGATATCCTTGAAACAGATTAAGCATTTTATGAGACAAGATGGGGAAATGAAAAAAAGGCTGGACAAGGTACAGGTCACAACAGTGATATAAATGAAATTCTCATGTTCCCACACTGAGTGAGGCATTTCCAGTCATTAGGCTCTGTGGTTCATCTTTGCTAGATGGTCATTTTGAGGAAGCTTTGTTGTTGTGCAAATGTCTCATTGATCACTTCTTTGAAAATACTGGCTTTCGTGTCAGAGTAATAAAGGGTTACCTACACACTTTCCTCTTCTTAAGGACCTACAATGACTGTGATGATCACAGGGGGCAGCTCACAGAGAAGTCCCCATTCCAGTGATGAGCATCTGCGTTTAACAGAGTTGTCAGTGACACCTTATAAAGAGAGAACCCTCACTGGACTGAACCAGAGTACTCATGCACATATTCATCCCACATATAGAGACTGTCAGCGGTTTTGTAAAGGGAAGCAACTACTGTACTAGCAGCAAAAAAACCCAGTTCCACAGAAGACAAAATTGAATGTAAGTAGATGGCAGGACAGACAGTACCAGAAAACAAATAAAATTATATTAAAGGTAATGCTCCTGTATAAAAATCAAATCTTACTCAGATATGAATCCTGTTAATTTCAGCTGATGTAGGAGTACACAGTTTTTCAGATGAAAAAAGGCTGCTGTAGACATTTCTGTAAATAGGTTCTATTTTATCACAAATTAACTTAAAATTATTTTACAATTCTTTTTGGTTTGTTACTCTTTTACTGACATTTTGGTTTTTGACATCTTCACTTTCTTTTCTCTTGCCTGCAGTTTACCCTGACAACAGAGACTGAGTAACACAGTGTCATTTTTCCTTTGGTATGATGGCCTTTGACCTCTGTGATCCTTTGGAAGACACCAAGTCTTATGTTTAAATCACTAATCCCCTTTGGAAGACATCTCACTTTCTGGGTGGCTTCATCAGTCAGACCCACAAAGCAATCACTTCTCAGTTTATATTATTTCAAACGACACTCCCTTATCTGTCATTGTCATATGGCACAGTAGGACATCCTTAGAAGATGAGAGGGACTGTCTGTTTTGTCACATTCAGCTCTCTACTGCAATTTGAACCTGATTGTCTTCTAACTAATCACACTTTGTCTGCCTCACAGTCAAATTTTCACTTCTTCACTTTCATTACAGCCTGCAGAATAATTTCAAATCTCTGAAATGGATATGATTTATCAAGATTAAACTCCAGATCTATGCTAATGACTTCAGTTTTGCCTCAGCAGAAATCTTCCTCTTTCATCCTTCTTTGTCATTCATCTTTAAAAATAAAGAACAATATTGCCCACAAGACACTGGATTCTGGATACTTGCTTCCAATTTTTAACTATGTCACAGCCTTCTCTGGGAGGTTTGCCACTGTCATTGGGAATGGGGCTTGCCTTCCCTGACGTTGCTATTCAGTCTAAGTTGTTCTCTACAGTCAAGAGAGGAATGACCAGCAGTCCTGGAGACATCACTTGCTGCAGCCGTCTTTCACTCTCCTTTGACAAGTGGGAGAGTCTGGACAACGGGGTTGTCCGCTAGACTACACTACACCACACTACACTACACTACAGCTTTCAGATGCCTGATATTTACAAGGAAATCCTATCCTTACCTACCCTCTACCCCAGATCTCTAATATGGTAATAACAGTCAAGTCCTACTTCCATCGGTTAGCAGCCATCTCTATTCAGGATATATAATGTTGTAACATATTTTTTCTCTGAAGAGTGCCCAGTTAGATAGAAGAGGAACTTTGCATGCCCCCACTGTCAAAAAGGCTGAAGCACCACTCCAGGTCCTGTTAAACATCAGGCCAACAGAGGAGGACACAGCCACTTTCCATGGGCTTTGCCAGCAGTTGACCACATCCATCCAGCTTTCTTCTCCTAGTCAGTAGGAAGATTACTTGAGAATGATTTTCATTATCCTTTCAGTCTGGCTATATTCATCTTATATTCTGCAAATGTTACATATTTACTGAATTTGTTAGTATCACAGCATACATTCAGCATTCAAATACAAGCAATTGTTTGGTCTGCTATGCTCAGCTGTCACTTTCGTCTTCCAACTTCATATTTTTTCAACTTGACAGATTTTGAGCCGCAAAGCTCTGAATGTTCAGAAACATCTGTAATTGAGCTTTTTTTATTCCAATGATTATAAAAATTGAGGTTAAATATGAAATTCATTTCCACATAAGGTAAATGATTGTGAATATTCAAAATTCACAAATGCCCATCATATAACACATTATTAAGTTGCTCAAGAGTTAGTTCCTAGCAACAATTTTAATTTATCCACCACAGGCTAGAATTTCCCACTAGCTTTAGGTTCACCCTTGTAATCAGATGGTAAGCAGGAAGGGTAGTGTAGTTCAGATCTTTTTAATGTCACAAAGATCAGGAGCCTTGGGCAGCTTGGCCTGAGTTGACCTCCATCCACTCTTGTTCCAATGTTGAGAAGACTTAGGAATCCAGAAGCAGCAATTATGACTATAACAAAGTTTATGGCATCAGGAACAATATTACCAGGAAAGGCTGCTGAAGCAATTCACTCACTTTTCGCCAGGAAGACAATCTGTTCCTGGCTTTCACACTCATATGAAGGCTGTGCTCAGATTTAGGTCTTGCCTTATATGGTCAAATAAGGATTCTATCTGTGCCTAAGGAACATTTTGTCTGAAGCTATTTTTCTACTCTTCCTTTCTCCTTTAGCTAAGGAGAAGTTAGATTCATTCTGAAAATTCTTCCCATTATAAACATGAGTATACACTGGCCTCTTATCATGGTACACATATCACTGCATGGGCATTACCAGCAGTAGCACAATTCTTATAGACCAGTTATCCTGCTGACATTTACTAAATAACCACCAGACAAGACAAGAGCTGCTATCATTTTCCTAGTGTAAAGACAGGTGAACAAATAGTTCTGTTCAGACAATTCTTGGAATTTTAGTAAAGCAGTTGAAATGCATGAGGAGTCAGAAAGAATTATTTTCTTTATCTACATGTTAAATACAATGGTTTACAACACACAGATGATTGGGCAAATGCATATGTTTCCTATGGATACACAGTTACATACGAACAGAGATACATACATACATACATACACGTTTAACATGTGATACAGGATATGTAATATTATCTTATATGATTCATATGTTTTTTATAAACATATTCTCCTAAATGTGTATAGGATATATGTGCATATAATTGATTTTAAATTTATTTATGTTTTCTGTTTCTTCAGTTTTTCAGAAATCACTTATATCCTGAATGACTTTCTAACATCCCTTATTTAGATGGGTCAATACTAATCAATTTTTTAATAAACCTTACAGTACAAAGCATGGTAATCTCAATAATAAAATTGCTTACTATTTTTACAGCTTTCCAAAGCATGATGTTGGCCTGAGTTTGGAATGTCAATAAACTCAAAGCTGAGCACATACAGTAGTACTTCCCTGGACAAGAGACAATAAAACCAGCCGAGATAGGGGATTCATTAAAGACAGACTTAGGAACCATTAGTATGGAAATGGTCACTGAACTGTTTTAAGTACAGTACATAGAGTGACTGGACACAAACAAAGAGAAGAGACACTAATAACTGCCCCTGTTGGATGTGACAGGAAGCCAAGGTCAGGAGAAGGATTTGGCAAAGGCATCCCAGTAAAAACCTGTCTCTGTTCTTGCAGACCATATGTAAAAGTACATTGCTGCTGCTTCCCACTGACCTTAATACGGCTCTAACAATGGGGAAGGATGCCAAGACAGGAGATTCAGGTGCAGTCTTGCAGTACTGGGGGCTGCATATGTGTTTGCATCCATCACTTATTAAAGGATTGCAAAAACATTAGCATGTTGATAGAACAAGTCTGGAGCTCACTCAGAAAACAAAAACATGCTGCAGATGTGCAGGTAGAGTGATACAACAGCATCATCTATTAGTCAATATAAACAATTTTGTATGTATATGGTATAAATATATCAATCCTATTTTTTAAAGAAGTTTAACAGGTTAATTAACTTCTGTTTATATGCAGCATTATTTCAGTATTTTCAGTACAAAAGCTGCCAGCACTGCCCTTAGCCTGGGTTCCTGCTTTGCGTTCAGAGATCCCACATGTCTCTTATTGTAAATTTGCTGCACCATTGAAAAACCCAGAGTAAAGGATATGCAGATTAAAAAAATGGTGAAAATGATGGCAAACTGGATGAAATAAAACATGCTCATCCCATTAGATCTGTACTGTTCATATGAAACACAATATCTTCATACTTAAATTTTAAGGCTAAAGATTGAGGCATAGCAAACTTCTGACTCCTAGTATATTTACTCGATAAGGATGAGAGATTGTTGGTCCCTCTGGGATTATGAGTCTGAGAAGCACTGTTACTTCAGACCCGATGTTAAGGCCATTAAAGATTCAATGCAGCCTTTTCCTTTACTTCAATAGCTGCAGTTCTATCCCTAATGTCATTTGTTTCCCATTTAGCCTGAGGATTTGATGTGATTAACATCTGAAATATATTACTTGGGTTGGTGTTAATTAATTTACCTGATATATTACAACTGTTAAACTCTATTGGTCATGGAAGACAGAATGATAGAGTAAATTAATTCTGATGAGTTTTAGCCATAAACAAAAATATTTTTAAAATGAAAACATATAAAATCAGAGACTTTTCTCTATAATATTTCATTAGGATTTCACTAGTGGTTAGGTATCATTCAAAGAAGACAGCATTCTCCCACTGAACTTGTGTTGGCTGGATAATGAATGTGCTCTCAGTCTGGGTTTCAAACAATTATCCCAGCAAAGGTATGCATCTTAGAAATGGCCCTGTATTTATTGTGAGCTGGATCATCACTCCCACATTCCAAAGCCTCCAAACCTAAGACTTAAATTCTACAGTTCACATTTTGAATCTGTATGAATTAAATCTTTTTAAGTTTCTCCCTCATTAGTTTTCAGTCAGTATTGTCAGTTAATAAAATACAGGATGGCACAGATGCTCAACTCATCTAAATTTTCCTGACTCCTGCCACTTGATAGCTGTCTCTTTGACGTCAATGGAACCATGACAATTGCCATCAACCTCAATATTCATTTTTTCCCTCCTGTTATCCACTTCCACAAAGACATGAATCACTAGATGCTGCCACTGCTGTCATATAGCACCATATAGACAAAAGATAAGTCACCTAGAAAGCTTCACATTTCATGCTATCAGAGGATATGGATTTGAAGAACTAGTTCGACTGAAATGAAGAATGATGAAACACTGAACTGACCTTTGCACTGTAGTTTTCTTCTTTTCATGCTTGAGTTTAACCTTTTAATTCTCCTCATGCCTGTAGCTATTACTCAGCAGATATCAGCTACTGAAGGACCTCTTCCCACGCCCTCAATACTGCATGTTTACTCTGTCATTTCTGGCAGTAACAGATGCAGCATCCCAAATACAATTCTTAAATACAATCATTAAATATTAAGATTAAGAAGAAAGATCAGGATGGCAGTGTTGCATCTCTGGAGGGAAGATGTGCACAGGCTGGAAGAAGAAAAAAGAATATTTGAAAGATGTGTTTTTAAGTGTCCAAGGGAAGGACCATCCTAAAGAGTGTGGAACACAGCCTGGTACATTACGATCATTTTACATGAAACTAAAAATTTATTTAATCTCAGATGAAGAAGTAGTAGCAGGGCACAGATTTAACCTGTAAGCATTCTTTCTAGACCCAGACTTCTGTTCAGATTTTTTTGAATTAAAAATATATAATTCTTTCTGCATTATTTATGCCTTCTTTCTATACTCTAATTTGGCACCTGCACATGAGAAATAAAGACATATGGGCCCGAAGATCTCAGCTGAAGCAATCAGAGCTAAGGATAACAGCTCTAGAAATTAAAAATAGAAAAAGAAGTCTACAAGAACATTGCTTTTATCTTTTCTGTTTTACTGTGACGCATAGAATGTTATTATTGTTACCATCCTCACACCAAGAGAGTTAACTGAGTCTTTCTTTTGTTGATAATGACATGGATGGTATTTGATAATTACATGGATGGTATTTGATAATGATATGGATAGTATTTGCTAATGCTTTCTAAAAAGGCATCTTCTAGAGGGTTAATAGTGGTTAAAATAGCATTACTTAAAAGCCACACCTCTTACCCCTAAAGTTACAATACGTGTCATGTGTGCTAACTTGCCGTTATAGCATCAAAATGGAAGAGTTTTCAGATGTCTAGTTGAACAATAAATAGTAAGCTAAGAGGAGTTTGGTTATCTTGCTTTGTTGTGGTTTCTTTGCTTGAATAATCAAACTAATTAGTCATGTTCTCCTTGTCGTGTTCTTACTTTATGGTCTATTTCACTTGAGGCTTTTTCTGCTACTATTATCATCACAAACATGATATGTGATGTCGTGCAGATAGTGCTGGCCAGAAATCTTCCATCAAAGACTTTCATTTAATGAAATTCTGTTAAATGAAAACATCTGTAGCTATTCCTCATATCACATATTAAAATATAAGCACTTTCAAAAAGAAACCTCCCTCTTGTACATTTCAGAAGTTAAAAAATCATTGACAAACAAAAAAAATAATTTTAATCATTTTACTGGAGTCACTGGAGATGGAGTGAAAGGAACTGAAAATGAGTAGGACAGTTATTTGAACAAATTCTGTTTCCCATCACAGAATCACAGATACATCACCATACATGCAGTTCTCTTTAAATATTGAGAATATCTGGTGAAGATGTTTCAATTGACTTTTGGCATAATTAGTTTTTTCAAGGCCTACATTTTGGGCAGTTTAGATTTTTTTTTTTAATAGATTCTTTTAAAATACAGAATGAGCTTTCCTGCACTACAAGAAGCAGGTAACTGCAGCTGAAGAGCCACATAATGGTGGCTTTAAGCTTGGTGAAGGAGGCACAGGATGGTGGACCCTCCTGCAACAGTCACAGTATATGGTGATGAAGCCAAGGTGATTTGTCAGCACTGCCAGTGAAAATAAAGAACCATATCACGCCACCAGCTAATGCAGCAAGATTTCAGATACTTCTGCAGAGGACCTGAAGACCCATTTGAAAGACTCGGTAGTAAGGTTTTACATGAGAGGGAACTTATTCTGTTCCTTTTCTTTGAGAATTCATTACATTGTTTTAAAATAGTTGAATTTTCTCAGAATCCTTCACTACAGTACAAACAACTAAGTAATATTAACATATTCTGCCTCTCTACACTTACAATTCTTACTTATTGTATGTCTGTAAAGTCAGAAGCAACCATGAGAGTTTCCTTAGGTTTGAGACAGTTCCTCTGCTGTCCCTGTCAAAGCACCACCACCAGCAAGTCCGTGGCAGCTCCTTTCAAAGGAACAGCACTGTACTTCTCATCTGTAACAGCCTGATAAAGTGGCAGAGATTGATATTTAAGCTCTGTGTGACCGACACTCCTTCCTTTCTCTTGTTATCATTATTTTCAGTAAAAGCATTGCTACTAGCTATGGTCAAGTCTCTACTCACTGACAACTGGAAGTAAGCCATTCCCATCCAAAGCACAAATTCTCCAAATTCTTCAAGCATTACCATGTTTGAAAGTCCTCATACTGTTACACTGCATCTGACAGGATGTTCAATCTGCTAACAAGCCTTTTGGAGTTGTAACCATAGAGCACGCTTAGATCTCAGATAACTAATTATCATCTTCATTCCAGTAAAAGCCTTGTTCCAGATACTGACAAACCTGTGAAACTGAAATAACACCAGACTTCTCACTCACTTCACACAGCTCATGGTGAAAGCACTTGCTCATGCCACATTTTATGTTAAAAAAGCCCCTATAACAATTAAAAATACCCAAACAACTCCACCAAATTCCATTATCCTCTTAAAAATGTCATCAGTTACAAGATTATAAGATTTCTTCTTTTTTTTTTTTTTTGCTTTTCTTCCATCCCATTTTCCATTTCAAAGATACTGGTCATAAGAACAAAGGGGGGAAAAACCCCATTTATTCAGGTATACTCACAGGTAAGACTACATTGCAAAAAGAAGAGTACACTGTCCTGGTCAGTAGCACTCAACCACAGTGGCCTAAGAGGTAAAAGGAGAGAGAAATAATTTCCAGTAGGCAATATGTGAGTTGCTACCCTTTTCCAAAGTATAGTATGCATATGGACTGTTCCACAGCAACTGGCCTTGAACCCAGAGAAGAGCCTGATAAGCATTTATTACTATAGTTGCAGACATACAAAGCCCACGGAGCACACACAGTATCCCCCTATAAGTTACAAAACACTTTCCAATGTGCCATAACAAAAAAAGGATACATGTTTAAGAAAAAAATGGCTAAAACCTAATGTACAATTAGAACTGATCCAGCAAGATGACGAGTTTTGCTATCATCCAAGTCTGCGCTAGCTGGGACCACGGTCAGTAAAAATAGCCAGGTGTTGTATATACATTTCAGATTATAATGAGAAATATACTGCTTCTAGTAATTGTGATATACATCTGGAAGGTTATTTAGGAACAGAATGGAAAACTCTGGGGTGATAGAGGACATCCTCCTCTCTGTAATGTATTGCTTGTAATATTGCACAGGAGGAATGTGGCCAGAAGTTTTGCATAAATAATGTCTATGAGTCAATCCAGGAACCCTGCAATAATGCATCAGCCTAGAGGGATGATTTGTGTTCAAACATCTGTCTCCAGCTATGCTTTTCTCCTATCTATTATTTCATTCCATATTTCACATAGTCTTATATCACTGGGAAGACACAAGTGGCATTTGACTTGTATCGAGAGATGATGGCTTTTGTGGACAGGATCGGCACTATTACAGGATCTGCACTATATATCTTTCATGCCTTTATAACTTTTCCTGCATTGTCATCGATACTGCTGATTACTTTCATAGTAAATTAGGACACTCCAACCTCCTTATCCAGAAACTATGAGGTCCCTTTTTAATCTATCTTCTTTGCTGTGAAATATATAACCTCTGAATTGTAAACCATCAAGGACAAGGACTGTTTTCTTCTGTACTCACAAGGCACAATGAGGTTATACTTCTGCCTGGAGTCTTCTGCTGCTACCATAACGTACCTGACATAACCACATAACGTATGTCTGGGTTTGTTTAAACCATTCTAAAGCTAGTGAGAAGAAAACAAGAAGAGCAAAATTTAGTTTATGTGAATGAATATCCAAATGAGAATGAAGGACAAAGAATGAGTCCATGAATGGTTACATATGTAAGGGAGCTACTGACCAGGATGCAAAAATTCCCAGGACCAGATTTACAGCACCAGAAGGACTGATCTTGCTATTTTGTTAATACCTGTTTACATGCTATCCATGTTTGCATGCAATATCTGATTCACATGCACAAAGGGTTGTGGAACTTACGAGTAAGACACAAGGCTAGAGTATCTAAATTGATTGACATTGAATAAATCACAAGTAATTTTGCTCATAAGAAGGAAGTTAAGGTGAAAGAAAATACCTTTTGCCAGAAATACAGGAAACAACAATGAGGCTTATAATGCTTAAAGAATACATTCTTTGCAATCAGCTGATGGGTGGTCAGTGCTCTCCCACGTGACAGTGGGGTAGGCTTGCTCCCGTAAAGTCACAAAGTTTTCACCGACTACTAGGGATTTGCAGTCGGAGAGAGAAATAAAACATCAAAAGAGGCAGATAAAGAGAGAAACCCCAGGCTGCTGCGCTTTTCAGGGTCTAGGACAAAAAGCCGTGTACTACAGAGCAGAGCAGGAATCCCCTCACACAGCTACAACATGTTTTGGGAAGGAAAACAGCATAGCACCTCTTTCTCTGCCCTGCTATGGAGTGAGTCACGGGAATATCATCTGTCAACACCTTCATGAGAACTATGCCTCCAATTATGGAGCAACAGTGGGACACTGGATATCGGCAATGACCCTTGAAGGAAAAAAACCCACCCTTGCACTCCTGCTTATAATGCTAATAGCACATAAGCAGTCAAACCACAGGGCAGACTAGCATTTCTTCAGTATTAACTACTGTGAAGTCCACCACAAAGTCATTTGTCACCAACATACTTTCATCGTTGGTGTAACAGCTGCGAAAATATAATTAGTTCCTCCATCTCTGTCCCAGTGGGTACCAGTCGGTGTTTCAGTGGTCTCTTTGGATATGTTTCTGTCCTCTACTGGCCAGAGGTCAAGTTTTCCAGAAGCTAGTTGCCTGTATAAATTACAGTGCACATATTTTACATCTCATTGTAATGCTTTCTTTTGCCAGCATCCGCTTCTTTGCAAATGTTCCATTTCCAAGCCATTTTTATGCAAGCCCCAAGAGAAGTCATCAAACAAGCATTCTGAAAAATTATCCATAGACTTCATTAATGCACATTTGGCTGATGAAGACATGGATTTCATATAAACTGCAATTTGGAATACCTCTTCTTCCAAACAACTAGTCCCACACGATATCATTTGCTCAGGAAAAACAGGACCAAGGGAAATAGCTGAAAGTTCAGTACAAGGAGTCACAGATTGCCCATAGCTATTTTGAGGCAAAAAGAGAAACTTAGTACTGTTCTGTTTAAATAATTTTCAGTGTCAGCATTTGGAGCACCAATACAGTGGGAGGCTGCAGGAGACATGCTGGGTAGTGAGACCACAAGGAGACATGGTACATCTGCTTCTGGGCTTGGGTCTGAAGTCACAATGTCAAGCGTTTATTGGAACTTCCAGATGTCTCTCTGTAGATAAGCAACTGAACAACTGCAAAAGCAGAAAAATTATAAGGATGAGACTTTTGTTTTGGGATACCCTGAAAGAAGTGTGGGGACTTACTGTTACTCCCTTTTCTTCTGTCACAGTTACAGGGACAGTGACAGCTGCTGGGCATAACAGCACATCATGTAAAACATAGAGAAGAATAACAGTCTTCATGTCAGAAAGAACTGACTATGAAACTAGTTCTTTGGTGTTTAAGGGAACAAAGGAGCTAAGAGCAACATTTCTGACCTGAAGCAAACTTCTGAGAAGAGACTGAATGACACAACATACCTATCAAGATCATTAAATGGGTGTGTAGGACGCACTGCAAAGTGAGACCCAAAAAGCTGTATTGTGCTTTAATCCCCCCCCATGTAAGCTGAATTACCACACTTCACCTGACTTCCCCATCATTTATTAATGTTTGTTTTATATTATGGGAAATGGATGTGACTCTGACTTATGGAGGCAATGCAAGTTCCGACAGTGTATAAGGTATAAGTGAACATTTGTTGCAGTGCCGTTTCGACCAGTCTATGGCAGAACTGTGCTTCCATGTGCAGCTTTCCTTTCTTTCACTAAATGGACTTTAAATCAACACGTGATTTTTTCATCATATTTTCTCTCCCTGTACTGCTGAGGAGTGGGAGTGAGGGAGTAGGGGAATGAGGGAGTGTGATGGTAGAGCATCTTGGTGAGCACTTGGCAGCCACTCCACCACATAAGGCCAATCTGAGATTTATAGAACATTTTTCTGACCACTCTGTGAACATTCAGAGGCTGGGCTGTGGCAAACCGCTGAAGTTGGTTACTACCTGTATGAAGCTCAGCAGGCATGACACCCTGTTTCTCTGCACCCCTGCAGAAGTTGTTATTAACATTTACAACATATAGACAAGTTTGTTTATAGATACACAGAGGATGAAGGAGACAAGGCCAGCAAGGAAGCTGAGCACCTTCCATCTTGCTCTTCCTTCTATCCTTCTACCACCTACAGCACCAAAGAGCTGTGCAACATAATTACATAAAGGCAGAGAGGTCTTAATTGCTCAATCCCAGATTCCCTCTGGTCCCTGAAACAGCTGTGTTGATCCTCTACTGAGCAAAGGCATGGAGAACTGCCCTCTGCTGTCATGCTTTGGGCACTGATCCTATCTAATTCATTCCATTTTATCTAGCACTACCAGAGATGATCCTCCTTCCCTCTAAGCAGATGCTTTCATAGTTCATGAAAATACCTGCCTGGATGAGGAAAATACCATGGAAAAAACTCCCACATCACACAAAAAAATCCTCAAACCCTCAATCCTCCTGACCTAGTCACAGCCATTAACTGTTTCTCTGGCCTACAAATATAATCTCTGGTGAATTAAACTACCTTAACCGTCTGTGTTGGCCACATACTAAAAAAGTTATGTGCCATGCTATTATCTATCAAATCCTGTTAACAGTAAACAGTGCCTTGTCTGTTTATTGTTGGCAAAGGTTCCACAAAGACCCATTATGTCTCCTTGAAAGAAGATGTAAACACTGAATGGGAGAGGGTGGAGAATGAAAGTCCTCTCCTGGTTAACACATTTCCCCCAAGCCCATCTGTCACCCTTGGAGCAGCATGAAACCACTGCTGCTAAGGCACAGTGTGAGGAAACTTGTGAGAGAGTACACTTTGTTTGAGGAAGAGAATGATCCAGTGATTTCACTATTTCTGTTTATTTTTAAATAGAATGATTCATATTGCCTTGCAAGCGTATCAACTGATTTAGAGAAAATTATTTGAACAAAAGCAACAATTATCATCTTCGGTCACTTCTTAGAATTTTTATTCTCCTGACAGAGTACAACTACACCATCTTTGGAGATGCTCAGCATATATAAGTGAGAACCTGTTAAAACAGAAAAAAATCATAAACAGTTATTATTGTGGAAATGATAATTACTGAAGTAATTACTCTTTAAAGAGTCCTAATTTCAAATTTGGGTTAAAGGTGATTGGACTAGAATATTATATGCAGACATAGGCTCTTCGTTAGGTTTTTGGTAGCTTCTCTACAACCCAATAACAAAGGCTGCAGAATCCTAAGACATTGTTTGAACAGATGCCACAGAAATTGAAATGGATGTGAAAGATGATCTCTGATTTGGACACCTTCCAGATGAAAGTGCTTGTCCCAAGTTAGAAAGTGGCTGCTTAACAGATTGCTTTTAAAAATAAAAATATACATTAATCTTTTTCTCATTCAACCAAGGAAACATTCTTATCTAAAAGGGCAAGATTCCTTTGTCTGAGAGTGAAATATCAGATTTAGATGGCTCCATGGACTGGCAATGAAGAACATTAGGCCTCCTAGCAACGTTCTTCAGCACCCTCCACATGCAGACTTGGCTCCGTATTCCAACTGCTGTACGTGACAGCCCTATACTTCAGGATACAACTGCATATGGAGTCTGTGTCTGGCAGCATTGAATAGTAGGTGATCTGAGTCACTCACTATTCTCATGGCATCAGATCTGGAACAGCAAGTCAAGCAGTATGAACAGAGTTCTTGGCCATGCAATCGAAGAGGAAAACATTATCCTTTGTGCTCCACCCCTCAACAGTTTTTGCATCATTTTCTCAATGTACAGTGAACTGAGACGCAACCCTTCAAACAAGCACTTTGAAATTCTCCAGGGGCTGCTCTTCCCGAGCATTGTCTAGTCAAATGTCATGGGATGTTCTTCTCCTGTCTGAAAATACCCCCCTCTTATTTTTGTAAACCATTTTTACTATCTGTTTAAGAAATCATTTTGGTAGTGTTTATGCTAAGATCTTTGTTAAAATACAGTTATTAACATTGCACCTTTGGCTAAGGCAGAGTGCGAGAGAGAACTTAGCCAGGCAAAAATAAAACTTCATTTAGGAAAGGCGGTGATGTTTACCCTCATTGGTCTGTTCCTGAGGCCAAAACTGTTTTGTGCAGCAAAATACCTCTGGCAGCAAGTTTGTATGGTTCTGTCCCCAAAGGTTCCTTGACTGCTTTCGTCTTTCTTTAACAAAGGTTGTACACCATGTGCCAAATTTCCCATTTATTTTTACAGCATTAAAAATGCAATGCATTTCACACAAATGATCATTCGTAACATCAGTTTTAATACAGAACAACTTTTAATACAACTTTTTAAATATCCTCTTCTGCATTTTCAGATAATTATTGTAAAAATCACTCAGAGTCCTACATATGTCGACAACTGGGAAGAACTGTTTTATACATATGCACCTATTGTGACCCAGGAAGGCCAAGTGTTTAGGCTTTTCTACGTTAGCAATAATGTTTCTATACAAGAAGGAGAAGCACTACACCTATGGAGTTCAGCCTGGAGAAGCTCTGTTAGGTGTGAAGATCTTACAGCAACCTTCCAGTATCTAAAGGGCACCTACAAGGAAGGCGTAGACTCTTCATCAGGAACTGGTGACACAGTAAAGGGAGAATGGCTTCCAACTGAAAGACAGCAGATTTATTTAGATCAGATGTTAGGAAGAAATCCTTTACTGTGAGGGTTGGAACGGGTTGCCCAGAGAGCCTGTTGATGCCCCATCCCTGGCAGTATTCAAGGCCATGTTGGATGGGGCATTCGGAACTAAATGATCTTTAAGGTCACCTCCAACCCCAACAGTTCTATGATGTATCACAGCAGTGGCGGGACTTGTGTGAACATGCAAAGGGAAACTTTCCAACCATAAGAGAACGCATGCAGGGCTCGGGGACGACACGGCCACAAGCTGGCCGGGCCGCAAACCCGCGCTGGATCCAGCGAGCGAAAAACCGACCCGCCTCCGGAGCAAGGACCCTCCCGGCGAGCGGCGGGCCCCGGGACCGCAGGAAGCCCCTCCCCGCCGGCTGTGACGGCACCGGCCCGGGCAGCGCTTCCGCCGCCGCCTTTCCAGGGGCCGCGGGGTGCGGGGGGCCCCGG
>VXBA01002134.1:0-15944 GCA_013399895.1 Serilophus lunatus | reverse complement strand
GGGGGCGGGGAGGGGCTGCGGGTCCGGGGGGCAGGCGGGAGAGCCGAGGGAGCGGCGGTCGGGCAGGTGCCGCTCCCGGAGCCCGGTTCCGCTGTTCTTGTGCCGGAGCTGGGCAAGGGGCTCTGTCCGTGTCCCCTTGCGACGGGACCGGGGAGGGGAAGGAGGCGCGTGAGGAGCACCCGCAGTCCCACCGCCCGGCCGGGCTGTGGAGGGCAAGGCAGCAGTGTCCGACCCCGGGGGTTGGGTCCGAACCCGGGGATCGGGGTTGGGGTTATACGCGAAAGGGAATGGGATAGCGACCCTTCGGTGGTGTGTTAGGATAGACGCAAGTTCTTGACTGTTCCATCATAACTTCGTCGTGCACCTCTTCCCAGCGGGACTGGTCACGCCGGGAGATGTCGACTCCCCCTCTGGCCGGGGCGGGGATGCCGCCGGGCGCTTTCTCGGGGCCGCAGGCTCAGGCGGCCCGGGAGGTGAACACGGCTTCCCTCTGCCGCATCGGCCAGGAGACCGTGCAGGACATCGTGTTTCGGACCATGGAAATCTTCCAGTTACTCAGGAACATGCAGGTGAAAAGCAGCTTTTTCTTTTTATGGCACTTGCTCCCCATGTTTTCACTGACTGCCGGTATATAGGTACACGGGGTGGCTCAGGACGTTTAGATAACCCAGTCAAACTGCTTTAAAAAGGAAGATCGATTGAAGAAGTGAATACTACTATTAATATATTTGCTCACTCTTGTAAGTGAAGATGTAGAAAATTCAGAAATGCTGAATCGTTATTGCCCCCACAATAAATAAACTGAATCAACTTAGTAACTGTGTTTTCCTTTATGAATAACAAAGTCGGTTTATGTGCCGGTTATGTTAAAATACAGGGAGTCATTTTAGAGGAATTTTCCTTGATCTCTCTTGGTAATATTTTCCACCTAAAACTTTTCGACTTTCTTTTTTTCTTATGAAAATAGATATGATCCTTATTTGTGACTACTTGCTGAGAAAACATACAAACTGTTGTTGTGTTTTCTCTGCTGAGAGCAGAAGATAAATAATCAGTCCCATTCTCTCTGTATTTTTGTGACTGTTGTGTCACTGAATTGTGTGGCATGGAGTTGAGACAGAAAGTCTAATGCTTGGATCACAACAGCATCACACTTCAGCATTCTAAAGAGACTTGCTGAAAAGAGTTAACCAAATTATAGACTACATGAAGCTGTTTGACAGCAGCGATAGAACCCATAAAATACAGAATTTTGCCGGTAAATAAAAATTTCAGTGGTAGCTGTGGGAATAATGTGATTGTCTTATTTTAAAATGTGCAAAAATGTATCTGATTTCTTTCAGTGTGTTTCTTTCGTGTGACACAAACTTCAATGTAGTATTTTTAACATTTTGGTTCTCTCTAAGTTACCAAATGGTGTTACTTACCATACTGGAACTTATCAAGACAGATTGGGAAAGCTGCAGGAACATCTCCGTCAGCTATCAATACTCTTCAGAAAACTGAGATTAGTCTATGACAAATGCAATGAAAACTGTGCTGGGCTCGATCCTATTCCCATAGAAGTAAGTATCTTTATTTGTGTGTGTACATTACAAATCAGAATAATCACTTCCTGCACAGCATGTCATCCATTCTCCTCAGTTGCAGGACACTCATAACAGGTTTTAAAGAGACTAGAATGAAGTGAGTTCTGTTGATTAGATCTGGTTAAAACACTGTGAAACTTTCTCATTAATGTTGTACGTTCTTACCAATTGAGAGGGATCCAGTTTTTAAATTGAGTCCCAGTTTTAAATTTTCCATCTGTACTCAGCACTGGAGAGGCCACACCTGTAGTGCTGTGTCCAGTTCTGGGCCCCTCAATTCAGAAAAACATTGAGGTGCTGGAACGAGTCCAGAGAAGGGCAGCAAATGTGGTGAAAGGGCTGGAACACGAGTCTGATGGGGAACAGCTGAGGGAGCTGAGGTTGTTTAGCTTGGAGACAGGAGGCTCAGGAGAGACATTATCCCTCTCTTCAACCACCTGAAAGGGTGGGGGTCAACCTCTTCTCTCAGGCAACAGGTTACAGGGTAAGAGGAAATGGCCTCACGCTGTGCCAGGAGAGGTTTATGTTGGACATTAGGAAGATTTTCTTCAGAAAAGTGGTGATTAAACATTGGAATGAGCTGCCCCAGGGAGATGGAGTCACTGTCCCTGGAGGTGTTGAAAGAAAGACTGGACATGGCACTTAGTGTTGTGGCCTAGTAGGTGGTGACCTTTGGATTCTCAGGACACTTTATTAACAGACTTGTGATTGTCCATTGAATTTTAATTATATAAGCATTATATTTTATATTTGAGTCTCTTCACTGAATAGGAAGAAAGAATTAAGTTCATTCATTCTTTCCATACAGTGCAGTCTAGACTACTTATTCTGTCAGCAGTCACTGCCAAGGGTTTCATAGAAACCAGCAAACAAGGGAGTAAGGTAACTTTCCCATGCTAAAGAATAAAATTTTTCCCATGGTATGCTGATTTGTGTGCAATAACTGAATATTCCACAGAGAAAATGAGTAGTCACTAAACTTTTTTAATGTGAGATCTCACTGATAATTTAGATATGGCAGAGTTTTGAATATATAATTGGAATTTTTTTTAGTCTATGTAGTCTTTTCTGCTCTGAAGCTAGTAAGTGCCTACCTTTTCATGTTTTTATTGGTTAAGGTGAATGACAGTGGCACACCATTCTTCTTGGATCAGTTTTCTTAAATTCTTCTTTCGGCATTTCAATAATAGTCTCAGTCATATTATTTAATGGCTGACATTCTGACCATATCTCTGAAGAAAATTTACAAAACTTTTTTTTACACAGTCAAGAGAAATGTCAGTATGTACTAATGTTTCTTAGCCTATTATTTTTGATATAAATGTGTTCGTATTTTTTGTTAACGTGGGTTTGGATTTTTTCCTATTCAGAAAGATGGGAGGTTTTCAAGGGAAATATTCTATATAATATATATATGAAATATATAATACTCTTTTTAACTTTTTGTTTCAGAGAGAGAAGGAGTTTTTTCCATGCTATTTTTTTTATGGGTTGCAAATAAGTTTTCCATCAGAATGCTCAGGGAGGCTGCTGGATGATTTGTAGTATTACACTTCAGACTAAGTAACAATTTAATATGTACTTCATGAGCAACTCGCTCCCAGGCTTTTAACCTACTGTTTTCTTGTTCGTTTTCATCAATACCAGTCTTTCATTTGTCTGTAGTGTGTATGTGACCATGGATGTAATTTTGCTCAGTTCAGGACAGAAAAAACAGTAATAGACTATGGACTTTGTGGTTGTATACTATGTATAACATGTTACAGCTTAGTGGGTTTTTTTGTAAGTTGCTGGTAGCTCAGGAGTGGTCTGACCCAGAAGCATGTATTTGTTTTGTATCTAGTGCATTTACTAATTCTTTTAACTATTTTTTAGGAAGGAAACATACAGTAGTATTTGTTTAGGAATATATCATCAAAGATTTTTGGCTCTGTAGAAGCTTATAGAAAAGATAGTACAATATGTTGTTTTTCAGAGTAAAGAAAACTATGATTCTCTGTGTCTGAGGAGATCACAGTAGGAAATACTTATGGAAAAACTCCTTTTAAATAACTGTAGGCCTGGTCTTAAGAATAGGCAAACAGAGGCTCAATAAAATAGCAAGTCGTAACGAGAGTACTAAGTGGCTTTGTAAAGCCAGTCATAATTGTTTGGTTTAGAATCATAGAATATGCTGATTTGGAAGGGACTCACAAGGATCATCAAGCCCAACTCCTGGCTCTGTGCAGGACAACCAAAGAGTCACACCATGGGCCTGAGAGTGTTTTCCAAATGCTCCTTGAACTGTCTCAGGCTTGAGGCTGTGACCACTTCCCTGGGGAGCCTGTTCCAGTGCCAAATTATCCTTTGAGTGAAAAAACTTTCCCTGATACCAACCTAAACCTCCCTGAGTCAGCGTCATGCTGTTTCCTCAAGTCCTGTCACTGGTCATGAGAGCGAAGAGATTAGCAGCTGTCCTTCTGCTAAAATAATTTATAATAATGGTATCTTCTTGTTTGTGGTATTTCTTAGTGTGGAGTAGTAATTTTTAAAATCACAATCTGCATAGTTCAAGAATACAAGAATTATCCATGATACACATCTTGAAATGGAAAGTCTGGGTTCCACCTGCAGTTGTGAAATTCCTTGGATCTAGGCCTGGTAGTAGATGGGATTGTGTCTGTCTGAAGCACACCATTTTCCTGGAGAACTGACTGAGGTCACTCCAAGGCCTTTGTGTTTGAGGTGACAAAGTAAGCTTGTGTTCACTTTCCCGTGGGCATTTTGAACCTGTAGAGAAAATGGTAATACCTCTCCCCTCCTGGGTTTGATTTCCCCTTTTTTTTTCCCCCTTCTTTTCTATTTTTTTTTTAGTAAAGCTAATGTTTGTCTTCGCAGCAACTTATTCCATATGTTGAAGAGGATGGGTCCAAGCATGATGATCGTAGTGCTGCAAGTCAGCTTCGTTTTGCTAGTGAAGAGAAAAGGGAAATTTTGGAAGTCAATAAGGTAACAAAGTTAAATTAATTTGCACAAAATGAGGAACTATCCCTTCTTGCACGTAACTAGTTCAGAATTACCTTTTAATAAATTATTTTTTTAGCTGTGCCTCTGGCTGTAGGACAGTTTTTACTTTTGCCTTTTATAAAACTGACATATTCTTCTGAATACAGTGTATTATGTTTGTACTTAGACCACTAGATAGCAGCAGTACAGACTGGGGTATGGTGCCTGTCGAACTTATTTCTTTTTAAAACTTACCTTAGGTTTTTCAAAAATGGATATTGAACACCAGATGTGTAAATATTATTACACTTCTGTGAGTTGATAAAGGATTTTCAGGGCTACCTTCTGTATTTTGACAGTTCGAGGAAGACTGTTAAGGGGAACATTTACTGAATCTTGACACATTCAGAAAAAAATGTTCTGAATTATGAAGATGCTGTTAAATTTTCAGTTTGAGTGGCAGTATGCAATTGGGTACAATTACTAAGGATGGATTCAAATCTAAAAATAAATATGCTGTAGTAAGTGCTATTGTAATACTGAGATTAAAAATAAGTAGTTTTACCAGCCCACAATTTTGAATAATGTTTCTTCAATATCTAAAGTACAAAGATCAGATTAATTAAATATTTCTATAGCTGTAATATCCGTAAATTCTCAGTAAAAAGGAGGTATAATCTACAAAAATAACTGAACAAAAGAAATAAATGAATGAAATGTGTATTTATGGAGAGAACAATTGGTGGATTTTCAGCCTTTAAAATATTTCCAATATTTTAATTTGTCTTCAACACTCAGAGATGTATTGAATTTTTCATAACCTGTTAATTTAGAAAAATGCATGTGTATTGTGCAGGAGAAAATGAGGAGAACTTGAATTTAGAGAAAAGAAGTTGTCAGCTTTCTGTTGTAATCTTTCTCTTCAGTGCTGATGTAGCAGGGCTGTATATATTATATTACATGTAATGTGCTGTGAATTTATGCACATTCATTTGCAGTCTTTAAGTGTTAATAAGCTTAACTGTCCATATTTGCTGTAGATTTAATAGTTCTGTGACATGGTTTTGCCCTTGTTGTTGTACTTGTATGCTAATGTTTTTAAACCTCCTTGGTGTGATCTTGTGAAAAGAATTTCATACATTTTTGTGATGAGTTCTGAACCTTAAATGGGTTCGTGGTGTTACAGGACCATTGGCAGCAAACTGGTAATTAAGGATGCATTAAAACCTAGGCTTGCATCTGGTCTGAAATCCTGTATTTTCACTTAAATGCCTAGACCTAGTTTCCGGATTTTGCACAGTAAATCTTCACGGCATAGTTGAACTTTCTCTGATATTCTTGCGGACAATACTTAGTAATTGCTGCAAAAGAAAGTTCTTGTTTTTTGAAAGTGCACTGATTTTTTTAATTTTGTCTCCCTCCAGCTGTGTAAGCACATCCTCTACTGCTTTTAAAGTTTGAATTTTAGTGCTTGACAGAACGGAAAATGTTTTGATTTTTTTGATAAATTAATTAATTCTTCTTTTTGCAAAGAAAAATCACTAAGATTAATTGATCTAATTTCTGACACTGGCTGCTGGGCTTGACTAGTCCCCTCTGGTTCCCAGCTGGCAGTCCTGACAGCTTTTCAGTCCTCTGTAGTGTGCAACCTCCAACTCAATTTGATTAGTTTATTTTGGAAAATTTTCATAATACAAAATGTTGATGAAGATGCTATGACAAAGGAAACAACATTATAGATAAAGAAGCTTTTTATATTCTCGATCTACTGTCTTTTCTTCCTTCAGCTCTGTCCTCACCTGATCCTTTTTGCTGTGATAGGCAGTATTTTTTCAGTCTTGGATGTTACTGGTACCAAAAAAAGCATTATTGCAATAACCCAATACTTTTTTGAGATATTTGAATTCTTAGACCTGCCATGGATCTCTTATTTTTACTTTTCTCACTATGATAGCCCAGCCAGTCTGGTTTCTTTAGTGCCTCTGGATGTATGAGAAAGGCATTACCTGCCCCACAGTGTGGAGCACGGACCAAACTAGTAGTAGCTCGTATAAATCTTGTGGACCATATATTTTCACACAAAAATGTCCTTCATTCCATTAACCACTGAATTGAAACATGGCAGCTCTGCTTTGCCTTGCAGTTGTCTGGGAAGGGAACCCTCAGTGGAGGAGGAGAGGAGTGTCAGGTACTTCTCATAGTCACCATTTCCTTCATGAGGGAGGAGAACCTGTTGATGTTCCTGGATGCTGCAGGAGCTTTTGGTGTTGGATTAGTGTTTTATAACATCTTTTGGTCTTACCTATTCTTCTTCTATATTAGACTTTTATTTTAGGTCAGAAAGTTTAATGCACTCACCTTGGCAATTGAGTAATAATTGGCAACTGTCGGTTTAAATAAAACCTATTAAGGTTATTAACACAAGGGAGTTTTTCCATCACTAAGAAGCATGTACCATTATTATAAAACAAGCAAACAAACCAGTTCTTGAGTACTGCACTCTCTCTGCTTTTTGTACTAAACAATTCTTTCCTGCAGTTCCCAAAAATGTAGCTTATTCTTTTATCACTGTATTTTCTTTCTGGGCTTGTAAATTGTCGGTGTGATTGAATTTTTTTTGAGATACGTAACTTACTGTTCCAGAATCAGTTTAGCATTTGCATTGGTCTACTAATACAAGTCTTGATCCAGTTCTCATTGAAATTAATCTATTTGCAACAAGTTGAAACAGTTACTGGTATTTCCCCACTTCATATTTTTTGAGTTTTTAATGTTCTGTCTACAGGTTTTTTACCTTCCAAGTGTAGCATCATTAGTATTATGTTCAAGATGTCAGGCTCACCGTAGGTCTTTGGACTTGTAGTACATTTGATGGGACTTCAAACAGAAAATACAGAATCAGAAACTGAGAATGCTTTATCTCTTGCTACCCTATCAGCAGTGTGCTTGTCTATTTGTTTTTAGAAATGAAGCAAGTACAGCTTAGGTTTCTTAGGTGCTGTAAGTCTGGTTTCAAATGAAGCACTTACAAAAACTATCATGTAATAAGTAGTCTTAAGTACATTTGGGTGAAAATGAAATGATGTGGAATAGCATTAAGACATTCTAGGTGGCTGTTTAGAAAACAATCATGTTTGATTTTCTTAATTAATGTTTGCTAAGTGTTTAGCAGTGATCGCGCTAGGAGAGGAAAAGACAATCTACGTGACATACTTTTAAGTTAAGCTGTTACGAGTTTATCTCTGGCCATTTTTTGATAACAAAAACATTTTGGACTGTAGTTGATGTTGTTTAGGGAAATAGTTCTTAAAATGACAACAATTTGCAATTAGTCTTTCTCTCTGGAAAACTTTACTTGAAAACTAATTTCAAACTATGCTGAAAACCTAAATACCTTTTAAACTACCTCTCACAATATTTGCATGTATTTTTAATCTGTTTTATATGTGTAGAGTCCTTTTTCACTCAAAATATGAATGTGCACCAAGGAACACTTTGGCAAGAGGGGAAGAATTCTTTATTTGGACACCTTGTTGACAGGTTAGTCTGCACTGGAGGGAGTTCCATCATGTTTTGAGTACCCAAACTGGGTCTCTGCAGTGGAAGACTCAGAGGAATTTAGACTCAGTGAGAGGTCTGGAGAGTGTCTGGTTCAGCCCCGAGCTCAAAGCAGGGCCAACCAGCAAATGTAGATCCAGTTGCTATGGCTCATATCCAGTAGCATTTCAAATATCTGTAAGAATTGAAATTCTACCTTTTCTGGGCACATCTAAAGGGTTGACTTTCACTATGGAAGTTTTCCTAAAGTTACATTGGAATTTTGTCATAAGACGTATCTACTTCCCCTCATTCATTTGCTGTGTATATTCAAGAAGAGCCCAGCTTTGTCTTTTCTATGATCTTCGTTAGGTTTCTGAAGATGGTGATCCTGCCTTATGGCCTCCTCTGTTTGAGACTGAACAAATAAAGCTTTAATCATCTTGGTGGCTTTCACTGGGCGTTATTCAGTATCTTGATGCTTTATATTGATCTCCAAATTGGACAGTCATTCTCCAGAGCCAAATAGAGGGTAATGACAATTTCACTTGACCTACTGAGTGCACTCTTGCTAATATAGCACAGCGTGCAGTTAGTCTTCTTTGTTGCAAGAAGATCTGCAGCTGACTCATGTTCAACTTGCCAGAAAGTATCAAAAAGATCTTGGATCTTTTTCTGCAAATTTGATTTCTATTCTATTTTCTATTCTGTGCTGTTGTGTGAGTTTATTCTGTTTGCAGATGTAGGATGTTGCTTTAATTGAAGTTCTGAGATAGGTCCCTCTGAATCAGACAACCTACTGCTGAGTATATTTATTGCTTTTCCCAATTTGATGTTGTCCACAAATTTGATACTTTGATACGGTGATTAGGCCATTAAGTGTGGATTAGTCATTAATGAGGATTTTGGGAATATTCACCTTAAGCATCAATCTTGAGAAACTTCAAGAGTGACCAGCTACCACTTAATACTGATGGTCTTAATACTGATGATCACAGCATTAAGAACCCCATAGCCCAGAGAGTTTTCCATCAACCCTGTAATCCACCTTTTCCAAACCATATCTCTCCAATTTGGCTACAAGAGTATGAGAGACTGTGTCAAAAGCCTGGTTAATATGAAAGTAAAAAGAAAATCCCGCGCTCTCCCCTTGCCACGTAGCCAGTCATTTCTCAGTAGAATGATGCCATGTTGGTCAGGCACAACACATCTTTGATAAATCCAAGGTGGCTGTTCGCAGTCACCATGACCTTATCACTCGTGTCTAAACATGACTTCCAGAAGAATTGCTCCATAGTCTTTCTGGAGTCAGGGGCTTGGCTGACCAGCCTGTAGTTTTCTCAGTACCACTCCTTGCCTTTCTTACAGATGAGTTGAGAAGTTTCCTTTTTCATCAGGAGCCTCCTCCCATCTCCAGTAGAAAATTACATAGAGTGGTCCTGTGATGTCATCAACCACCTCTCACAGCACTCAGATGCATTTTATTCCAGATAATGAAATACTTTCTTTTCAAGTTTGTATAAAATGTTGCATGCAAAGTTTTTCACATTGCATCCGATATCAAAACAGTATTGTGGTTACAAAGTTGAAAAAAGTTAGGAAAAACAGCTTAAAGCTGTCTGTACAGTCCCAGTTGTCCCTTTTTGTCCTCATATAGATGCATATTGTACAAACTTTTTTGCATTATCACATTTGGTTCCCTTCCTCCCTCCTCGCTTTCTTTTCTGGAAGAGCCCTTGAGTTATTCTGCTTTTATTTGCAGACTAGGCACTATTTAGATTGAATCAGTATTGTAGTAAATAAGATTATAAAAATCTGAGTTTGTGTATTGTGTAACTGGCAGGGAATTTGGGAATGAGAAGGAATGATTTATTATGGGTAGTGAGTAACTAATTGAAGGCAGCTCCTGAGAACTGGATTTTTGGTTTTCTCTGCCACAAAATGTCTGTGGCGGTTGTTTGTTCTTCCCCTTAAGGTTCATGGCAGTTTTGAATATGTGAGAAGCTGTTAAAATATGAAGTTTAATGATGAACTTGAATCTTAAATGTTTCTGGACAAAGTTAGTAGGCACTCCTGTTTTATCTGTGATGTTCATATGACTTAGTTTGCCATCCGTAACTGAGGACCAAATATGTGTGATTTTCGTGTTAAGAATAGGGATGTAAAACTGAGGAGTGCGATGGAGAAGCACTTTTGGGAATGGGTAATTCCATTATAACCTACATAGCTTAGATAGTACTCAGTAAATAGGACCCCAGACCTCATTGTTGAACAATAAATAATTGGTATGAAGCAGAGATCCATCTATTTGAATGAATGTGCTAATTCCTGTCTGACGATGGAGCAGTGGATACATGAAGTCCTGTCTGGGTCAGTAGGTGAAAAGCACTGAGCATGCAGTGGAGCACAGGCTCTTACTGGTGCCTCTGCATGTTTCAGGAATACAGAGCCACATATGCAGAAGGAGCAGTTTTCTTTTCAGCTGTCAGGTGAGGAGCAAAGCAGAAAACCCAGTCTCTCATTTCTAATAAGGGTAGAACAGTTATGCCCATGAATGACATCAGAAAAAGCTGTAGATCATGGACAGGGAGTGTGTTCATGTTTAATTGAACAGCAGTTACTGTATTAGTGAAGAACATGTTTTATCCCTTTGGGGAAAAAAAGTGTACATAGGTTGATACATGAATTTATATATGGGCCTTTATAAGTGGTATCAGTTAAGCAGACATGAATTAAGGTATCACCTGGCAGCTTTAACAGAGGTTGAACAAAGTGTTGAGGGCTTTTTTCTATTGTATTTTTTTTTCCAGCTGTATGCTGTAATTCTTTTGACTATAAAACCAAAGGAAAAAGAGAAGGTTTTTGCACCTTCTGAGATTTCACTATGAAGGACTCATCTAAAAAAGGAAGAGTATAAATTTCACTCTCCTATCACAAACATTGTGTTTCTGTAGGAATTTCTTTGTTTTGATTTACATGGAACCATGAAGGCCACTATCACCTTCATAAGGTTTTCAACAATGACTTCCTAGAGCAGCTCAATGGTCAGAACATGAGTTCTGTGTCCTACTCTGGGGTCCTCAGCACAGGAAAGACATGGACCTGATGGGACAGGTCCAGAGGAAGGCCACAAAAATGATCAGAGAGGTGGAACACCTCTCCTACACGAGGAAAGACAGAGAGTTGGGGCTGTTCAGTCTGGAGGAGAGAAGACTCCAGGGAGACCATATAGCAGCCTTTCAGTACCTAAAGGGGCTACAAGAAAGATGGAAACAGACTTTTTTAGCAGGACCTGTTATGATAGGACAAGGAGTGTGGTCTTTTATATAAGATTTTCAAGACAGAAAAAACTTCTGTTCTTTTTTTCCTTTAGCAGAAGGAGAGCCTGTGTAACATGGACAAGTACTGTTGATGTTTTTGCAGGCACCAGCTGGAATATGGTCTTACTCTTCCACAGTGTTTACACTACTATTTTCTTTCCCCGAAGAAGGGATTTCTAACAAATAGACTGACTGCAGCATAATTACTCATAGCAATGTTTTCATTTTAAAATTTGAAGGAAAGATGATCTTAAAATGAGGAGAGAGATAAGAACAGTGTGTGAAGGAAAGTTCTGGTACATCCCTGATTATAAGTTGTGAATTAGTCTAGACAGCACTGATTTCAAATGAAATGAAAGTGAACCAAAAATTAGTTTTAGTAGAAAATTTATTTCAGTCAAAGTTAAAATTAGTTTGTCCTACTGAATCCAAATCTGTGTGAAACGTGGCAGGCTTTTTATGGCAGCTTTTCCTTGAAGACAGCTATTTTTTGGGTGTATGTTACAGTTCTCACACTTCATTTCATTTATGTGGGTTTTGTGCTTCAGTACATGTCTTCATAAATGACCTACCTGATCTTTGTCTACGAAGATCTTACTGTTTACTGGAATGTGCGGTCCTTGCCAACTATATCATGCTGGCCATAATACTTGCAGGTTCAGTCAAAGTGGATAGTTATCACATTGGATATTAGTATCACTGTTTTTCAGTCAGATCCCTTTTCTGACAGAAAGGAACTAACAGAAACATGCCTGTTAACTTGAATTTAGATCTCTTAAGTTCATTATAAACTGCCTCATGTAAGATAATTTCCCTGTGCTATCTTAAAACAGATAAAGTCAGAAGCTGTAGCATATATGTAGGATGAAGCACTTTTTCGTGTTTTATACAACTGTTAATCCTGAGAAGCACTCCAGAGTTCAACTAAGTCGTTTCAGTAGAAGGAGGAAAGAGTGGGAGAGAACTTGCAAGCAATCTGTTCTGCAGTAATGACAAATTTTTGTTTGAAGCTACTTACAGAACTTGCCCATTTCCCAAGAAGGCCATTTCACCTATCTTTCCGAGGTTGGACCTGAGTTGAGATGTTCTTACTGGCTCAGCAAAGTCTTAAGCAGAGGCCAGCACTTCCAGTGGTGCAGGACATATTAATTATGTATTACCTTGTGGTGTGAACCGCTGCCTGTCAAAGATCAGTAACAAAGATCACTATATGCATTTCAATTAGGAGACTAGTGTCTCTGAAGTGGATTTTTTCTCCTCTCTTTATGCTTTCAACAGCCTAGCAGTCCAGGGATGGTGCTTCGAGTTGTATGGGTTTTTTCTGTCTCTAGAAAAAGTAGAAGAGTTAAGAAAATAGCCCTTCACTGAAAACAAGGATCTAAACTTACCTTCAAATAAAGAAACAATTTAGTACTTGTCTTTACAGATGTTTTGAAAACAAATGAAATCCAGTTTGAAGGTTCCCCTGTCTAGCATCAGGTAAAGATCAAGCAATTTACAGTGTCATAATGCTTGCACAAGAAAGGAAAACAGTCTTACAGAATGAGCCTCTTGGGCATAACTTCCATGAAGTTCATGTAATCATACCTAAGTAACAGTATTTAACAATACAATTAGTCATGGATGGAGCGAGAACATAGTCTGCTTATCAGAGGTCGGTGGTTCTTATTTCTGTCTGATTTGAATAACCACCACTGGCTGTTCAGCCTTTATTTGTATTGATGAAGGCTTTGAAAAATCTTGAAATGGCATGCCTCAATGTCAATGAGTGACAGCTTTCATTGAACTAATAGTTTTGATGCAACATTCGCTGACTGCTCTAAGGTTGAATGCTGAGGATGGCAAACAGAAATATGTTGAAAAATTACACAGCTATGGACATGCTTCTTTATCTCATCCCTCTTCTTGTGCTTTCTCAAGTATTGAGATCTTGTATTATGACCTTTTGTAGGAAGACACAATTTTGTCCTTTGGATGCTGAGGTAACTACATGATTCTTAGTTTTCTCTCTTGTCTTTAGGAGTTGGACCTCTGTTGTATATTGTGACATCTTGCATCAGCAAATGGAAAAGAAAGAAGTGCATTAGATAAATGCACTTTTTTGTCTATTGAGTGCTTGATTAGAAATTCCACATTCATGTGCATGAACTGTCCTAACTCAGTTTTTACTTTGTTCTCAGGAACTGAACGTTATCTCTTCTTCCAAGGAATGTGTCCCCCAAGGTCTTGGTTCAGGAATATTTCCCTTTCTATGTTTCCCATGTAATCTAAGCCTAATTACTGTGTTTCTTCAGACTGTTTTTACACATCTGAAACAAATAGGCTTCTTTTTATCTCTGTACTTCTTTCCCAGCTGACCAGCTGGGCAATGTAAAATATCGTCTGCGTCCAAATTCAGAAGACTAATTTTCAGGTTGCTTCTTTTGTTGCTTCATTTTATCACTGTTCCACTTGCTTTGGTTGTATTACTGATCTGGGTCACCCTTTTAATGTGTTGCCATTTGTATAGTGTAAATTACAAAGCTACGTCAAACCTGAAACATTTTGTTCTCTTTTGATGGTGGCGAGTCTTCCCTGTACTTCTACTTTACTAGGAACTCCAGACTTCCCTAATGAATAAGTAGTTTGATCTCTAATGTGAGAAGACTGACATCAAATCAGAATGAAAGGAAGGATGTACTGGGCATTGTTAACAACAATCTAAGTTCTCAACAGCTTTGATTTGACAAGGAAAATGAATAAATGAAACAACAAATATGGGTATTATTGTGAAACATGAAAGGTTAAGAAATTATGTGATGCCTTAAAGCCTAGATCTTTCTTCAGTAAAGACATACTTTTTAAGTTTTGGTTACACAACCAAATAAAAGTGAGTTTACTGTTCTTCTGTTCCTTCAAATGCTTCTGCAGTTTGCAGAAACAAATACATAATTTTAAAGAATTCAGCATACTTGGGAAAACCTTTTTTAAGAAAGGACTCCAAGCACGTTGTGGTTGACCTACATAGGTAGAAGAGCTGCAAAAAACTTGATTTGCTTCACCTATAGCTTGTGCTTTGTTCAAAGTTCTACTGTTAGTCTCTCATTTTTCTGTAAACCCAAGTTACAAAACATGTATTCATATAAATTTACCCGTTCCCTGAATTCTTTCTTCCGACTCTTTTGGACTTTGAAAAGTGAGGACTGATCCCCACAAGCCTCCAGCTTTTGAAGGTGTCAGGTGTTTTGATAAAAAGAATGCTGTGAGGAGAAACAACATTCCCCCTCTAGCAATGGTCCTTAACTTTTGAGGCTTTCCTGTATTTTTAGAGTGTGCTTTTAAGGGGATGTATTATCTCACTAATAGTGCTCACAGACAACTGAGAAAAAGGTTTATATAGCATTTCATTATACTGTAACTTGAATTTTGAGTGCAATATTTTGAACTGATCACAAAAAAACCCTGATAATAAACTCTTCCCACAGAAACTGAAACAGAAGAATCAGCAGCTGAAGCAGATCATGGATCAGTTACGGAATCTGATTTGGGACATAAACGCCATGTTGGCAATGAGAAACTGAACAAGGAAAATCAAACTTTGTAATTAAAGAAGATACAAATGTGTTTGGATATACTTAACTGCCTTCTAAGAAGTGTTTTCCTAGAATCATTTGCAGTAATGTTTGAAGAGTCTTCAAGATTAAAATGTTGGGGTTTTTTTCGTGGTGTTGAGTTTGTTTTTATAGAAGATTCATCCTACAGGCTTTACCTAAATAATTCACTTAGACTGTACAGCATCAGTAACTTACAGGAATAATTTGGATTCCTATTCAAAAGTGTGGGGGGGATGTTATAAATAAAGTGTTTCTGGATTTTCTTTATAATACAATTAAAAATTTTAAAACACTGTTTGTGTGCCATTCTTCAGTGCAAGCAGCCTCTAGAGATAGGAAATTTGCAAGACAGAAAAGTCATTCCAGTAAGCTACAGGGCTGAAATCAGTGATCAGATACTGTAATTCAGTATGTTTCTCCATTGTGGGAACATACACTACAAGCTACAGTGTCATATAAGTTAGTCTTACTCCAAATCCTATCACCGGATATATGTTATATTAGATAAATCAGAGCAAAATTCAAAAGCTACATAAAAATTACCCCTATATCTGTTTGGATATAATTAAGTCTTTTTGAGGAAAGACTATGTAACTTGTTTTGTAATTATGTGTTGTAATCTCTTGAGTACTACTCTAGCTATTGTATGGTGAATCAGCAATATGCTGAGTTGGAAAGGACTCACGAGGATCATCAAATCCAACTCCTGGTACTTCACAGGACTCCTCAAGAATCACACCATGTGCCTGAGTGCACTGCCAAAATTCTTCTTGAATTCTGTCAGGCTTGGTGCTCTGACCACTTCCCGGAGGAGCCTGTTGTGTGTCCCTTGTTCAACTTCATGTGGTTGGCAATTGCCCATCTCTCTAATTTGCTGAGGTCTCTCTGCAGGGCATCTTTGCCCTTACACACAGAATTAC
>VXBA01002122.1:5265-19359 GCA_013399895.1 Serilophus lunatus | reverse complement strand
GGACCCGGGGGTTGGGGGGGAGTGCGCAGCCCCCCGGGGTCGGGTACGGGCTGGGTCTCCCCTTCATGAGCTCCCACCCCAGTCCCGGGGGTCCCACCCCAGTCCTGGCGGTCGCATCCAATCTTGGGGGTCCCACTCCAATCTCGGGGGTCCCACCCCAATCCTGGGGATCCCACTCTAATCTCGGGGGTCCCACCCCAATCCCGGTGGTCCCACTCCAATCCTGAGGATCCTACTCCAGTCTCGGGGATCCCGCCCCAATCCTGGGGATCCCACCCCAATCCTGGGGGTCGCACCCCAATCTTGGGGATCCCACTCTAATCCCGGTGGTCTCACCCCAATCTTGGTGGTCCCACCCCAATCCCGGTGGTCCCACCCCAATCCCGGGAGTCCCCCCCCGCCCTCTCTCCCCTCGGGCAGTTCTTCTCCGGTGCAATTCCCTCCCGGTTTGGGTCCCAGGGCGGGTTGTTTCCAGCTCCCCCGCGTTCCTCCCAGCGTGTTTCTCCGCGGTTGTTTTGGTGTTTGGGTTTCTCTGGTTGATTGTGCTCCGGGCTTGTTTTTCCTGCACCCTTGGGGTCAGTCTGTGCTTTTGTGGAATCGTGGAATGGTTTGGGTTGGAAAAAGGACCTTACAGCCCGTTCAGTCCCAGCCCTCAGGGACACCTCCCACTGTCCCAGCCTGGCCTTGGACACTCCCAGGGATCCTGGGGCAGCCACAGCTTCTCTGGGAATCACTTTTACCCAACACTTTTCCTGCTCTGAGCTGTTCCTTCATCCAGCCCCTTCCCTGAGCTGGGTCCTGGTCCTTATTCCCTGTTCTTTCCCTATTTCTATTCCCTTTCCCATGGCGAGGGAGGGATCCTGGCTCCTCTGTCACTCTGTTCCCTGGAGACCCCCAGCACTGACCCCACAGGCTGTGCTTTGCTCCCTCTGTTCCCCCTCAGCCCAGCTGCTCCAGAAGGTTCCTGGGGAAAGGCACTGGGAGATGGGAATTTATTTCTTTGTGGTCACTGGAGTTGAAATTCCAAGGGTGGATCTGACAGGAGCGGGGTCAAACCTTGCTGTGGTTGTGTCTGGGATCGTGGGATGGGGGATATTAAGGGAAAACTTGCTAGGATAAAATTACAGGTGTTAGAAAAGAGATTGGGGTGGTAGATATTAGGAAAGTGGTTTTTAGGGGAATTTTTTTCATGGAAGGGGTTGTCAAGCATTGGAACAGGCTGTGCAGGGAATGGTGGAATCCCCAGCCCTGGGAGTGTCCAGGTCCATGTGGATGTGGCACCTGGGGCACGGGTTAGTGGTGACATGGCAGTGCTGGAGTAATGGTTGGACTGGGTGGTTTTAGGTGTCTTTTCCAATCTAAACAATTCCATGGTTCCATGTTTCCATGCTGTTGATCTCCCTGTTCCTCTAACTCCCCTCTCTTCTCTGCACAGGAAAGCGAGGATGGCATCGAAGGAGATGGTGAGTGATGAGTTTTGGTCGTTGCAAGCCTTGTTTGGGCTCAAGAAAAGTAAAAGCCAGCCAAAAATGCCTTTTCCAGCAATCCTGTGGTTGTTGCCATCCCAAATATTCACCTGTAACAGTTGGCAAACGTGGGGTGTGGGGACGGGGTGTCCCAAACTCGGCCCTGCTCCCTCCTGAGCTGGTTGTGGCATTGATTTGGGGTGGTGCTGGGCTCCAAATTCCCTTTGGAAGGGCCTTGGTGGCACTGGGAGAGGAGCCATGTCCCTGATCCCAACCTTTTTCCCTCCCTCCAGCCGTGCTCTCCGACTATGAAAGCGCTGAGGACTCGGAGGTAGGTGGCTGATTCTCAAGGGATTTCAGCACAAACCCAGTTTGTGTTCCCTGGATTTCTTTCACTGACCTCTCTGAGGCCTCTCCCACTCCCAGCCCCTGGGATACAGCCCCTGGCACTGGGACCAGTGCCCCTGTGCTGCTGGGAGGGTGTAGAACCATCATGTGCCCAGAAATGCCCTCCTGGCTTCTCAGGAACAGGATTTGCCGTGGCCAAGAAGGGTGTGGAACGAGCGTGGGATGCTTGTTGGGTTTTAATTAGTTGAAATTAAAAAGCAAAGCAGTAATTGGGAGCATCCCAGGAGCATTCCAGGAGCTTTCCTCTGTTCTGGAGGAGCAGCTGGAGAGGTGGTGCATCCTGAGAGTTGGGGGTGCTGAGGGAATCCCACCCCACCAGTGCCTGGGGGCCGCAGGTTTCCCTGGATGTTCAGAACTGCCGAGTTTAAGATTTCCAGGAAGTTTAGAGGAGTTCTGGTCTCTTCAGGCTTATAGTGAAGGCTTTCTGCTGAAAATCCATCTCCATTTTGGGAATCCTGAGGCAGGCAGTGGTTAGAGAGCACACAAACCACCAGGCAGAAAGAAACCAAGCTGTCCCTTTTGGGAAGGGAGCCCTAATCTCAATTTGGGAATTAAACATTGCCATTAACGAGGAAGGAGCGTGGCAGCACCGGGAGGGGACGGAGCAGCTCCCAGAGCTCTTCCAACCTGGAATCCTGTGTGGAGGCTCCTGCTGGCAGCGGGGTTGTTGCATCACTGCCATGCCAGGATGACTCTGTTCCTGTGCCTAAAAATAATGCCCAGCCTGGGCTTCCCCAGCGTAAACACCAGGAGCAGCCGATGTGAAAGGCTGTGTTGAAAGAGGAAAATGGAGCAGGGTTTGGTTAATCACCCCGAGCTATTTTTAGTTCGGCTCCAGCCTCCGGAGGCTCCTGGAGGGTGAAACCAGGTCACGCTCCTGAGCACAGCGAGTCAGCTGAGGAACTCCAGGGAATTTGGAAACGTGGCCCTGGCTGGATCCGGGCCCTCGGTGTGGGAAGGAAGGGCCTGTGATCACCAGTCTCCCCAGTTTGCAAGGGGCCATTTTGGAGTGGTGGGATACCAGGGGTTTGGGGGAGAGCTGACCCCACCTCCATTCCAGGAAGCCTGTTGTATCCTCTCTTTCTGGGGAGAGGTTGGGTTTGGCTTTTGCTGTAGTAATACAGGGACAGAAGAATTTTTAGAGATAATCGTCTGCTTTTGAGGAGTTGGGTCTAATATCTGGAACTGGAATCTCACTCCAGATCTGGGGGAAGTCCTGGGTGATCTGTAACTGGATCCAAGTCCAGATTTGGGAGAAGTCTTGGGGGATCTGTTGCTGGATCTAACCCCAGGTTTGGGAGAAGTCTTGCGGGGGTCTGTTGCTGACGGAGCATGTTTGAGTCACTGGCTGTCTCCCAGGTGGAGGAAGAGGATTACAGCGAGGAAGAAGGCTCCAAGGTGGAGCTGAAGCAGGACAGCACCGATTCCTGCGAGTCAGCAGCCAGGGCAGAGAAGGGGAGCGAGAAGCTGGATCCCAAGGGAGCGGTGACAGGGGAGCGGCAGAGCGGGGACGGGCAGGTGGGTGTCCCACGGGGACGGGCTGGGGGCTGGCAGCAGGACTGCTGCAGTGGTGAGAGCTCCCTGGTTCTGACAGGAGAGCACGGAGCCTGTGGAGAAGAAGGTTGGCAAGAAGGTCCCCAAGCACCTGGACGACGATGAGGATCGGAAGAACCCGGCGTACATCCCGCGCAAGGGGCTCTTCTTTGAGCACGACCTCCGAGGGCAGACACAGGAGGAGGAGGTCAGGTATGTGAGTGTCCCCCCAGGGGGCTCTGGGAGGGACAGGCCATTCCAGACCAGCTCCTCTGGCAGCACAGCTCCTTGTTTCAGTGGGATGCACTGAGGGAAGGTCAGTGCTTCTGTTGCCTGCTCTATGTTCAGCCCAGACACTTCAGCATTTTGTTTTGAAGGAGAGATGCCAAAAAATAAAGCAAGCCCAAAAAAAGCCTCGTGCCGGGGAGCAGTGATCATTCCTGCTGTTTTTCCCAAGCAGCAGTGGGTCACCAACAGCTGCTGTGCAGGAGGAAGGAGAGATGCTGCCTCCTGTGCATTGCCTGCCCCAGGAATGCTCGGTCTCTGTGTGCGGGACTGCTCCCAGCTGCCACACCTTGCCTCTACAACTCCTTGCTCCTCCCTGTGTCCCTGTGCCAGGCCCAAGGGTCGTCAGCGGAAGCTGTGGAAGGACGAGGGGCGCTGGGAACACGACAAATTCCGGGAGGACGAGCAGGCCCCCAAGACCAGGCAGGAGCTGATTGCTCTGTACGGGTACGACATCCGCTCAGCCCACAACCCCGACGACATCAAGCCCAGGAGGATGCGCAAACCACGGTGAGCCCCAGAGTCACTCCAGGGCCTGGGTTATCCCAGGAAGGAACAGGTCTGGAGCCTCCAAGAGGGAAAGCTCTGGGACAGAGTTAATTCTGACAAGCATTTGGCTGCCATCAGTCCATTCTGTATCCCTGTGCCTGTATTTGCACTGTCAGTGACCCACGAGCACTTCCAGTGTTTATTGTGTCCGTTTTCACTCCCTTGGGATCCCCTTGGCCCCGTGGTTGGAACCATGGATTTAAAAGCCATCACTTGTTCCTCGGTTTTCTACACATTCATCCTGGAGAGAGCTTCCCTGCCGCAGCACTTCCTCCCACACAGAGTTTTCTTTCCAGTAATCCATGCTGGTTTTCTCCTCCAGGTTTGGGAGCCCCCCACAGCGAGACCCCAGCTGGTCCAACGACAGACCCCCCAAGGCCCCGAGGCACCAGGGAGCCAAGAGCCCCTCGGCCCCCCCACGCACCTTCTCCAGCCGCAGCTCTGCTGGCACGGGCAGGATGCCCCCTGCCAGGAACTACCCCAGGGTGGGGGGCTACAAGGAAACCCGCCCAGGCTACCGGGCTTTGGAAACGGGCGGCCCGCACAGAAACGGGGAACAAGCCAAGCAGGAGAGCGGCTACCGCGGGAAACGCACGGAGCAGAGCCCGCCCAGGGACGTGTCCCCCGAGGCAGAGGTGGCACATGGCCATGGCAGCCCTGGCAAGGAGGAGGGGGCTCTGGAAAACCAAGCCACGGCTGCTGACGCCGCACAGCCGCCGCCGGACAGACCGGTTGAGAAGAAATCCTATTCCCGGGCAAGAAGGACCAGAGTGAAGGCTGGGGATGCAGGGAAGCTGTCAGAGGAAGTGCCCGCTTCCGAGGGGCTGGCTCCCATCATTCCAAAACCCACGCCAGCAGAGAGCTCCCCTCCACCAGCCAAGGGCAACTGGGAGTCGCCAGTGGAGTCCAGCGTGGATGGACTGGAGCAGGAGATGGCCCAGATGAACCTGACGGAGCAGAACTGGACCCCAGGACAGTCCCAGTTCATCCCACCCCGGGAGCTGAGGGGTAAGTAGGAGCAGCCTCCTGGTTTTCCAGCAGCCCAGTGCCGTCCTGGTCCGTGCAGTCAGTTGGAATTGAGCTGTCTCTTGCCCAAGCCCAGGCCCAGGGTGGGTGTGGGGTGGAGTAAGTGCAGTGGGGACACAGCTCCAGAGAAAAAGGGGAAATTAAACATTCCAGTGTAGACAACTGGAATTAGGGCTGGGAAGGACAGAAGGGTAGATCCTTTCCCTATGATGTGAATCACAGTGAGACCATCTCCTGCTGCAGGAGAGCACAAGTTAAGGATCAATAATTTGGCTCTGTGATGTCCTGCTCAGAGCAGGAGGGAGCTTTTCCCAGTTTATCAGCTCATTTCCTGCAACTGAGTCTTTGTTGTCACCAGCTGAGGCCTGGCTGGGATTGGTAAACCCCTTTGTCACTGGGAGAAGGAAGGGACTTGGGCCAGAGTTACCCTGGTGTCAGCTGAGGACAGTTCCAGTTGTGTATCCATGGAGAGGTCATCCAGGTATAATTATCCCAGTGCAGAATTAGAGTCTGTTCTGGGGAGTGTTGGAGTGCTTCCCAAGGGGAATAAAACTGGAGCAAGGAGAAGAAAATGACTTGCTGCTTTCATAAGCATCTGTGGGGTTGAGGTCATGGATCCAGACATCAGTTTGTCCTGGTGGGACTGGGAAGTTTGTGTGTGAACAGACAGGACAGGATGGAAGCGTGACAGTGTGATGAGAGTTCAAGAGTGCAGAGATTATGTATTTTTTGGGGGGGGTTTATGCTTAAAAATGAAGTATCTTCATAAATTTCCCTTGAGACAGGTCTAGGCTGCAGATAGGAGATCATGTTCTGCCTGTGATTGCTGTCTCTTGTTTGTCCCCAGTGGATGAGGGAGGAATTAATTCTGAGAAGCATTTGGCTGCCATCAGTCCATTCTGTATCCCTGTTGCCTGTATTTGTACTGTCAGAGATCCATGAGCACTTCCAGTGTTTATTTTGTGCATTTTCACTCTCCTGGGATCACCAGTGATCACCTTGGCACCGTGGTTTAAACCATGGATTTAAAAGCCACCGCTTTGCAGTCTGATTCCGAAGGTTCCCATGATAAAAATGTTTCCACTCTGCAGAGGGTTTAAACTGCAGCTTCAGATCCCACACGGATCCACCCAAGAGAGATCTGTGTCTGAGCAGGCACAGAGCTTAGAGCAGGACCTGGGATTTATTTTTTAAGCAGGATTTAGAAGGCCCTGAGCACCATGGATGAGTGTGCAGTGACAGAACAGCCTCTAATTTGTCCCAGAATATTTAAAATGATCACGGGGACGGTGGAAGTCCAAAGGCTTTATGTCATGGGAGTGAGAACTGAGCCACAGCAACATCCCTGGGCGAGGCAGCTCCGGCCTGGGAAGGAGCACAAACCACAATAATAACCAGTCTGTTCCTTCCTCAGGTATTCCCAACCATGTGCACGTGGGAACTGGGCCACCGCCGCCGCAGTTCAACCGGATGGAGGAGATGGTAACGCCTGATCCCGGGGACAGGCTTCAATTGTTTGGGGTTGGGGTAATTAGAGGCTGTCTGATGCCTCAGCCTGTCCCTTTTGGGGGTGGTTTGGGGCTGAGTGGGTGTCCCCTGGCCTTGCTGACTGCAGGACTCTTGCAGGCAGTGCCAGGGGGCCGTGTCAAGCGCTACTCATCCCAGAGGCAGAGACCCCCCGTGCCCGAGCCCACGCCCCCCATGCACATCAGCATCATGGAAGGGCACTACTACGACCCACGTGAGTGTTTCCCTCCTGCTGCCAAGGCTCTGTGTGTGCTCAGAACCCCTCCTCCTTTTGGGCTCAGGGCTTTGTCTTCTCTTTCCTTTATTGGAGGCTGCTGGGAGCCTCCCTGGTTGTGTTTGAACCATGGAATTACCTTCAGTGTTACCCCTTCACTTTGCCAGGGCTCTTAGGACACCCGGTTTCTTCCTGAGAGCTGGGTTTTAAAATGAACTGTAAATCAGGTCTTTGACATTGGAGAGTGTGGAGAGTCACAGAATGGAGCTGAGGGTGGATTAGGAATTCCCTCCGGCATTTAAAGTGTTAGAGAAGAAATTCCCTGAGTATTTTCCTGATTTCTAAAGGGAATAGGAAGCTTTTCTGTTGGGATCACATGGCATCTGGAAGCCTGTGTGTCCCGTGGGAGCTGGCTCGGAGCCCTCAGTGCTGCTGGGCTGTATGTCCTGCTGCAGGGGAATGAAATTCTGTGGAGCTTTTCCTCACAGGCTGTTGTGTGTTGCAGTACAATTCCAGGGACCAATCTACACCCACGGTGAGAACCCAGCCCCGCTGCCGCCTCAGGGGATGATTGTGCAGCCGGAGATGCACCTCCCTCATCCAGGTGAGGAAGCAGCAGGACATCCCTGGGCCTGGAGGACAGAGAACTCTGTTTTCCCACAGCCTCTGTCACCAGAGGAATCCATTTTCCCTGTTTTCACAACATGGAAGAGAACATTTCCCTCCTGCAATGGGGCTGAATCAGTATCAATATCAAGGAAAGAAAAAATGGGGGTTTCTGGTACTTCCAGCCAGTGCAGGATTGGGAGATCTGAGCCTTTGGCAGCTCCCAACTGGATCTCTGCAGGTCCCTGTGGGGCCTCTCCAGGCTGAGCCACTCTCTTTCGTGGGCTGGTTCCTCACTCCCTTTAGCTTAGAGAAAAGAGGAACTGGGAGCTGTTGAACATATTTTCTGCTTGCCCACAAAAACTGTTTCCTGAAGTGGATTCATGATGGGGCCGTGTCTGCTTCCGTCGCTTTGAGACCCAGAATTGGGGAGGGGGCTGTGCCCTGTGTCCCTCCCTGATGTGGGGCTGCAGGGGAGCCTTGGAGCACAGCGTCCTCCCAGCCCTCCACGGGACACTGTGGCTTTTCTGGTGACATCCCTCTCCTTCCCATCACCCCCAGGTTTACACCCCCACCAGACGACCCCTCCCATGGCAAACCCCGGCCTCTACGCCCCGCCGGTGTCCATGCCTCCAGGCCAGCCCCCACCACAGCAGCTGCTCACTCCAACCTACTTCTCTGCTCCTGGAGTGATGAATTTTGGGAATCCTGGCTATCCCTACCCCCCCGGAGCTCTGCCCCCTCCACCCCCTCCTCATCTCTATTCCAACACACAGGTAAGCCCCGTGTGCTGTGGCTCCTTCCCGAGAAGGAGCAGATGGGACCCTGGGCTGGGTGAGTTGGGGGGTGTTCTCCAAGGTTTTACTGGGAGAAGATGTGGAGCAGCTGGGCTGTTCCATGGGGGGAGGCTGCTCCTGTCCTGGAAAGGATTTCCCCCTGAGTGTGGGGACTGGAAATCCTCTACTGGGGAGTCTGGAATCGAGGTGTTGTCTACAGAACAGAGAAACAGCCCTCTGGGAACCTGGGAAGAGGCACAGCCCCTCCAGGTCCCTGCTGAGCCAAGGACAGCTTGGGAATGGCTTTGGAAGTCAGTTCTGTTGGGGATGGAGGCTGGAAACTGGCTGGTATGAGTAGGATAGGGCTGGACTTTCCTGATCCATGGCCCAGCTCCAGGTCCAAGGTCACTGCTGGGCAGCAAGGAGGCAGATTGTCTCCCCCAGGAGACAGATCAGATCCTTGTGAGAAGGCAGATCAGATCTCTGAGGAAGCAGCTCAGACCAGCCCAGATCTGTGTGAGGAGGCAGCTCAGACCAGCCCAGACCAGATCCCAGGACCTGGAGCAGGGCTGACACGCCGTGGCAGGATGGAGAGCTGCACGTTCCCATCTCCGAGCACTCCCTGCCCTTCCTGCTGCTCTGGGTGGTCCTGGCAAGACCTCACCCTGCCCCGGGGACAGATCCCAACCCCTGGGTTACAGGAGCAGGGCTGGATGTGAAGGAGAGCTGTGTCCCTGTGGAAAAGCTGCCAATGGGAAGCGTTCCCATTGGGAATCTGCAGGATGTGGGAATCTTCGCCACCACAGCCTGTGTCCCATCCCTGCTCTCCCTTACCAGAGTGAGGGACCCTGGTGAGGGGTGAGGACACACGAGGGGCCTCAGGAGCTGATCTTTGGGGGGCACAGCACAACTCAGCTCCCCTTACCCTCACTGCTGCCTGGGGGGCTCCTGTCCAGCCTGGTGTGTGCTGGGGGGGGGTCTCACAGCCCCCCACCCAGCCCAGAGCTCTGACCCCACTGCTCCCACAGGCACAGTCCCAGGTGTATGGAGGGGTCACCTACTACAACACTGTCCAGCAGCAGGTGCAGCCCAAGCCCTCCCCGCCCCGCCGGACGTCCCAGCCCGTGACCATCAAACCACCCCCTCCAGAGGTACAGTCCCCTCACCGTGGGGGGGTGTGGGTGTGTGTGGTGCCACTGGCGTGTTTGAGGCTGTAATTCTCTCTCCCATCCCAAAAAGAGAACCTTGTTCTGAGGAAATCTTAATCTACCTCATCTTTGGCTTGTCCCAAACCTCAGCTTTTCTTTGCAGGTTGTAAGCAGGGCTCCAGTTAATTTGAGTTACTTAAAACTTTAAAACTAAAACCATGTGAAAAGTAAGTCTGAAGTTGACTTTTTTATTTTATTTGCTCAGGGTAGAGAGCAGGGCAGTTTAGAGAGGAGAAAACACAGCCCTAAATTAGGAGGCAAGGAATCCCTACAGGAGTAAACATTGAGACCTTAGATAATTCAGGCAGGAGAATTAAGTGTTTTTCGGGGACAAGAGTGCTTCCCTGAGCTGGGAACTGTCTCCTTGCTCAGTGCTGTGAGCTGTGCATGTGTGAGTGTGCCAGAGTGCCACGTGTGTTTTTTTGGTCTCCCTTTCCATACCTTCCTCACATATGGAAGCTGAGCAAGCCCAGACCCGGGCAGGCACGTGCCGGTGGGTTCCCATATGTGGGGAGGGCTGGGAAGCACGTTGATGGAGGGGCCCTGAGAGAAGCCTTGTGATGGAAAAAATCTGGAACCACAAGGAGAGGTTGGCACAGGGAGCTGATTATGCCCAGAGGGGTGGGCAGAGAGGGTTTGGCACCCAGATGTGTGTGTGGGGGGGCGGGGTTGCTGGCAGAATCCAGCCTCCCCCCATGCCAGGGTTTGGGGACACCCTAAATCTCTGCTGCTCTCCCTTCTTCCACCCCTCCCAGGACAGCAAAGGTGAAAAATCAAAGGAGAGGAGCAACACGTAGGGACGTGGCACGGGAATCCCAGCACCAGACTCGGCACCTCAGCGAGGAGGAAGCTCCTCCTTGGAACGGCTCCTTCCCTGCGTGGGGGCGAGGCAGTGGGATGAGACACCTGCACCTGCAAGTGGTCCCCCCGTGGTCTGAGCAGTGCCTTCCCGAAATCCATCCCACTGCTGCCCACCCCCCTCCTCCCCCGCGCTGGGGCTGCTGAAGAACCAGCCCCCGAGTCGGTTTTTGGCCACACGTTCTCCCAACTCCTCCTTCCCGAGTTACTAAACGTTCCCTGCTCCCTCCTGGGTTGTCAAACTCTGCTGGCTTGATCGTGGTCTCTGTTTTTATTTAAGAAATGAAGCAGCTCCTTCAGTAAAGTTGATTTGTTTCTTTTGGGTATTTTGCATTTATTTGTCTGGGTAAACAGCAGCGACATCCCCTACCACCCCCCCGACAGTTCATTCTTCATTTCAATTCTCTTTTCAATTACCCAGTGGATTTCTGCCACTTTTGGAGCAGGGGAAGGGCAGTGGTGCCGTGGGAGGCTGTCAGGAACATGCTGCCTGGGCAGCAACCATTTAATTTAGGAGTACCTCCCGATTCTTTTCCCAACAAGCCATTGCTAGCTGGTGTTGGTCCATGTGTGTGTGAGCTCTCAGGTGGGAATCCACAGGGTGACCCCCTTTCCCCGCTGCCTCCAGCAGTGCAGGGGGATGTTCCCATCCACCCTCTGCCAAATCCACAGAGGGAGAGGGAGGTTTGTGGGTGCCCAGCACCCCAGCTGCCCGAGCAGCCCAGCCAGCACCCAAACCAGCTCAGCAGGGCCGGGATTGCTCCCAGCACTTGGGTGTTACTGCTGGGGCTGCGGAGGGTGTTGGAACCCGCCCCGACGCTCTGGGCTGGGCAAGGAAGCACCTCAGCCCTGTGCCTGTGCTGCCTCATTTCCCTGCCCATGACAGCCTCGTGTCCCTGTTTGGATTCCCCATCCCACGGCGTGACTGTCACCGCAGCAGCGCCGGCTGTGCCGCGCTGTTCCCGTGGCTCACCTGTGCCGCAGCCCCATCCCTCCGCATCCCGCCGGCTCCTGCCCTGCTCCGCCTTGGCCGTGTCCTTGCAGCCGTTTGCAAATTGCATTAGGAAACTTGGCAGGGCCGGCTGCCCATTCCTGCCCGTTCCTGCCGATTCCTGCTGCTCTCCCAAGCACGTGCCGGGACGCCGTGGGGACGCGCCAGCTGCCGGCGCAGGCCCTGGGCCAGGGGCACGTCACGGAGCCAGCGGCGCCACGGCCGCCCCGTCCCCATCTGTGGCCAGGATGGGGGCCCAGTGCCCACCTGCCCGCTCCCCAGGTGGGTCCCTCATCTGTGCTCATCTCTCCAGCATAAATTCCTTTTTTGGTGCTTGTGATTCCATGACCCGTGTCTCGTTTCAGCCGTTGGAGCCACATTCCCAAAGCAGAACCCCCTTGTGTTTTGGGTGTCACCGTGTGTCTGCCTTAAGGCTGACCTCTGCCATTGATGTATCAGTCACATGTCCTAAATCCTGGACCTTACACCCCTGTGCTGGTTTTTTGGTGTTGCTTCAATTCCTATCCTATGCACATCCCTATCAGCATTGTAGGAAGCAGCCAGCTCTTGTGTGTCCTTCCCAGGACTGAGACCAGGGACAGCATCTGCCTGAGCTTCCCTAGCAGGACCAGGGTCAACTCCTCTCCATCCCAGGAGGCCTTCTCCCCAGGAGCCACTCTCTTCTTGGGAGCTGCTCTGCCCTTCCCAGGAGCTCCTGGTGGGACTGGAATTGCGGCTCCGCTGTTCCTGGCGCCAGCCACCCCCGCGTCCCAGGGAGCAGCTGCCACCTGTCCCAGAGCCCCCTCCCCTCCCTGGGATTGGGGGCTGCAGTGAGGACCCTGCTCTCCCAGGGCTGGGGGCTTGGTTGAGCCCCCTCCTCTCCCCACAGCCTCACTGGCTCCCCTGGAAGGACCAACTGGTGTGTTGGTGGAGCAGGAGCTGCTGCCTGCACGTTTCTGTGCTGCGCTGCCTCCGCCTCGGCTGCCTCTGCCTCTGCCAGCCCCCTGCCTGCCCACACCAAACACGGGATGAGGGGCTGTGTTCTCCCCTCCTGTGCCCTCCTACTACACCCTGGTCCTGTGGATGGAGCATCATGCTGGGCTCTGCCCTCCTACAGCCAGGATGGGCAGGGGGAATGATGCCAGCAGGGCCAGAGGGCAACTTTGAGGGCATGGGGGACCCAAACTCCCCTCTTTTCCTCCCACCACCTTTTCCTTCCTTCCCTGCTGTTCTTCCCAGCTCCTGCCCTTGCTGGGTGAGGATGAAGGTGCTCAGCTCCTACTCTGGCTGCTGGCAGTGGGGTGGGGAGGCCCCAGAGCCCCTCCAGCTGCAGAGTCAGGAGTCATCACCCTCCTGCCCCCTCTGCCATGCTGCTTCATTCCTCCCCAGCACCTCTGCCTCAGTTTCCCTCCCCACAGAGGTCTCAGGGGTCCAGGGCTTGGCTCAGCCCTTTGTAGGGGGGCTCTCATGGGCGGTTCTCCCCTTCCCCAAACATCCAGCTCCCCTCTCCCAGCGCTGCAGCCGGGAAGTGGGTTAAAGCGCTGGCTCGAGGAGGGATTTTTCCCGGGGTGTAATTTTTCCCTCCTACACACGGTCTGTTTTGAGCGGTGCCTGGAGGCTTCGCACCCCCGGCTCGGGGCGGGGGAACGCTGCGGCTGCCAGTGGAGGGAAGCACCCGCTCCAGATCCCAGCTCGTTAGGAGAAATAACAGCAAATTAATTAAGCCAATAGTTCTCTCTGTGCCAGCAGTGCCCCCATCCCTGCCGAGCTGGGGAGAGGGGCTGGGACAGGCTGGATGTGGGACACCTTTCCCAGGGGGAATATCGTCCTTGGCTTGGCACAGTGCTCAGATCCCTCCTTCCCGTGTGGCCCAGTGCAACCCCGCTGCCTCCAGCGAGTGGGGTCTCTCTGTGCCTCAGTTTCCCCTCCTGCTATCAGGAGAGGCCCCTCTCCACGCGGATGCAGAAGCGTCACTTGCACACGGGGCCAAGAACCCTTGTCTGGACGTCCCAGTGAGAGAGGATGGAGGAGCTCAGCAGAGTGGGATTGTTTGGGGAGGTTTGGTGAGGTGGGGGGAGATCTGAGCGCTGGGGACTGGAGGGACAGAGGAGGCGCACGCCGGGCCGTGCCGTGCCGTGCCGTGCCGTGCCGTGCCGTGCCGTGCCATCCCATCTCGACAGGGCCTCCCGCAGCCGGGGATGGGGACGTGGGGACCTGTTTTGCCGCTCTCCGGCAGCCGCATGGATGGAGTTGCCAGGCAACTGCCGGGTGGAGGCGAAGCGGGAACAAAGCGGGAGCTGCCGGGACCCCCATCCCTCCATCCCTCCCCGGGCTCTCCAGGCAGCGGAGCCCAGCAGGGGCCATGGGGGGATCACCCGCTCCGTCCCCCCGGCCGCTGCCACCGTCCCACCCCAGGGTTGCCGGCAGGGCCGGGGGTTTGCAGAGGTGGGGACTGTGGGGGGCGCAGGGTCTGCTCCCCCTGTTCCTGCCCCACCTTGCTGTGCCCAGAGGGTGCAAAGTGGGCGGGGGGCAGCGGGCGCGGGTAGGATGGGTTCTCAGCATCCCGCGGGTGGGGGGGGCACGAGACAGAGCCCCCGGCAGGCGCCACATCCTCCCCTGCCCTGGCCCGACACCTGCCCCGACACGC
>VXBA01002115.1:15494-36539 GCA_013399895.1 Serilophus lunatus | reverse complement strand
TATCTTTCCACATTTTATATTACTATCTCTCCATATTTAAATATTTAATTCTTTGTATTTATGTATAATAGTATATTTTATACCTACAAATTATTTTAAAAATAATATATAGGATATTAGTTAAATATTTTATATTACTTCAAATATATTTTTTATCTATTGAGATTAAATTTTTAATATATATTAAAATCACTATAACTAAAATATAATAGCTATTAATTAAAATATATTTTATTTTTTTCCTGACATTCCCAAGCATCCCTTGGGATGACTGGTGTCACCAGTGCTCTGTGTCCTGGCACAGGGTCAGTCGTTGGGTGTCCTCTTTTCCTCCCCTTTCCTTGGCTCTTAACTCCCCCCTGACCAGTTTTCCACCTGGATGAAGGGACAGACTCTCAACATCCACAGGCAGAACCATCCTGGTGTAATTGAAGGGAACAGGAAAAGGCTCATTCTGTGCTTCTTTTCTTCCTAATTTTCTGACAACTGTGGCAGCTGAATCACCTCCCTGAGACTCCACATTTCAATGGTATTTTTATTATTTTCCATTAATCTGACCAAGACAGGGGAGGAGATTCCAAAATCCCGTGTTTTTCAGTGGGAAATGAGCATTTAACTGGTGCTTTGTGCCTTTGAAATCCTTCTCTGTTAAGGTTCTCTCCATGGTGGGAGCAACCCTGGTGTGGTTTAGTCCTTGTTACCTTAATTTGAAGGGAAAAAAAAAACCCTCCAGAGGCAACTCGATGTGGTTTATCCACCATCCACGTGGGGAGGACGGTTCTGATCATCTCTGCCTCTTTAATCTGTCTCACAAAAGCCTCACAAGGACCAAGAGTGGGAACCTGAAAGTTCAGGCCAGCCATGAAATTTATGTTTTAAACAGTCTGAGTTGTTAACCCTGCAAATAACTCGACACATTCACTGGGTTCTCTCATGTGTGATGTGGCTGCACAGGGGGGAGCAGAGCAGCCCCAGCCCCTCGTCACGTTAATTATCCCAAACTGCTGCTGGAGTGTTGGAGCTCTGGGGATTGGATCTTCTGTGAGCTGTGCTTTTGGATGGAGCAGGTTTTTCAGAGCTCATTGGGCCGTGTCCAAGACAGACCTTTATTGCTCTGTGTGTCAAGTAGATTGGAAAGAAGCTGGAGCACAACCTGAGAGTTCTGTGCTGGTTGTTCTAAACACTTGGAAAAGAGGGATTATTGCCAGATCTTGGAGTGATTGGGGGTTTTTTTTTGTACATTTTTCTGTGCCTCTTGAAAATCTCTGTTCTTTTTTGATGCCCTAAAAAGCAGCTCAATTTTGTTCAAACCCCTCCCGTGCTGTAGCAGCACAAATCCAACGGTGCTCGTGACTCCCTGCGTGGAATGTCATCCCAATTTCCTCCCTCTGCCTGCAGCCTTTCTCCAGGGACACCTGCTCTGAGGAGCCACATTGTGTTGCTCTGTGTGACACTCAAAACTTGCAGCCACTGTGGCCAAATCACTTATTTCAAGGACAAATGGGGCTGAACTTGCCGTCGACTGAAGACTTTTTGCCGGAATTTCACTGACATCCTTGTGGACTTTAATAGGATTTTATCTCTGTGCAACTCCAGGTTTTAATTGAATTCATGTCAAAGCAATAATAGAGGCTGGTTCAACCTGTCCCAGCATTGCCAGGGAGGTTTAGTTTATTTATTTTTGTTTTCACAGCCACCAGAGCTTCAAATGGAGCTTATCTGATGTCCCCTCAATGGGGAAGGTGATGGGGGACATTGAAAGAGAACCTGAAGTCAAACCCAAACCCATCCACAGTTCCATTCTGCGAAATGATGGCGGATCCTCTGTCCAGTTTTCTTCAATTGTTATTCACTTCAGCTGCTTTCTTGCTCTGGGGGGTTTTTTTTGGTGTATTAAACTGCCAGTGTGTGTTGGTACATTTTGCATGACTGGCCTCAGGCCAACGAACGAAGGGGAAGAAGCTTCAGGTGCCTCCAAGGTTCATATCTTTAAATTTGCAAGGAGGAACAGACCCTCCAAGGACCCAACACGAGGTCCTTGAGTGCAGGAGATTGCCTTGGGCTGTTTACTGGAGCAAATGTGTCTGTACAAGCACATCCTGGCAGTTGGCTCTCCATGGACACCACGGCAACAAAAGAGGAAGGAAACATTTACAATCCCTCAAATATTCCCTGCTGCAGCTCCTCTTTGTGTTTTGAGAGACAAAAGACCTGTGGCAGGTCACGGAGCTGCTGCAGCTCAGTCAAAGGTGGGTTTTCAGGACATCAAGGTGAGGTTTCAAATCTCCACCATCAAAATTGCTCGAAGGTGGACAGGACAGCCTGGTGGGAAGTGGATGTGGGCAGATCTAACTCTTTGGGAATGTTTGCAGGATCAGGGCCAGCATTTTGTTGTTTGTTGGGTTGGGTTGGAAAGGGTGGTTGGGTTGGAAATGTTTGGGCTTCATGGCTGTGTCTCAGTGGATATTTGATTTTAAAGATCCCCTAAATATTAACCAGCACCGCCAGATGATCAGGAGATCAGCACTGTGGTATCTGATGTCTGTTCCCTCCCCTTGCCCAAGTTGTGCAGTTTGACTCTAAAAAAGCAGAGATTATGAGTTTTTAAAGTACAGGGTTGTTGTTTTTTCCCTAGTTGAATCCCATGGCCAAGGCAGAGCTGAGAGAAGAAAATCCAATCCATCTCCTGTGCAATGAACTCAGTCATCCTATGGTTTATTGAGTGAGAGGGAATACAAACCAAATCCACAAATGTCAAAAGCAGTCCACAAGGGATCATTCCATTCCTTTCTCCATTTATTTCCTTGATTAAAATGAGTTTTAACTGATTCCTCTCTTCATTTAATATGACAAAATATAATTCACTCGAACATCCTCCACAACCTCCCCCCTCCCCTGGCCAGAGTTTGTGCTTGGCCAAAATTCCTGGAAAGAGGGAGGGAGGGAATGCTGGAGAGGGAATTTGCTGAATCATGTTGGTGCAGTGCCAGGATCCCTGTGCTGGAGCTGCAGAGACCTGACGAGGGAAGCTCTTGCTGGTGAATTCCAGTTTAAAGGGACCCCCCAGGGGGCTCCAAGCCCCTTCCAACCTCGTGCAGGATGTAGAAGGATTTCCAGCCTCCTCCAAGGATTAGGGGTGGCTTTTATTGGCCTGGAAACTGTTATTCCACTCTCCCCAAAAACCCATGAAGTGGCTTGTCCAGCACCATGTGGGGAGACTGAGGCAGGAACACAGTTCTGATCCTGATTATCCAACCCAGTTTTGTGCCTTATCCACAACAATCTCCTAATTCCCACAAAACTTGTCCATGAGGAAACAGCTGAGGTCGTTCTGTATTTCTGGGGGGGCTGTGGCTGTTCTTTGCTCTCTGGTTCATCCCAGAAATGAGGAGTGGGATGAGCTCCCAGTGGAAGTGAGGATGGAGAAGGACTTTCTCACTGAAACAGCACAAGATTATTTAAGGAAAAGCTTTTTCCTCTCCCAAGGCCATTGTTGTCTTATCAAATCCAATATCCTGAGATGAAAAGAAGGTCTTAAAACCTTGAAACGGAGGAGTAATGAATGAAGAGCCCCCAGACATTGCAGGTTGATATTACATTTAAAGAGCTGAGTTTAGAGAGAGAGGATTTAACTAAGACACCATTAGGAATTTTCCTGCATTAATTTTAGAGCCAGGTCTGAAATGGGGGGAAATTTTTAAATGTGCATCTGCAGAGATTCCCTGAGCATTTGCAGTGGGATTTGGAGCCTCAGGAATTCTGGAGCCCGTGGTGGTGTCCGTGTCCCTTTGTCCCCTCTGCCCAGGCAACCCCCCAGAGGATGCCACAGATTCCATGGCAATTCCATGCAATCCCAAAGCCAACATGGGAGGGCAAATGAAAGCTTAATTAAAAGCTGCCATAGGAAAGGAAATTAAATTAATGTCCTAATTAGTGCTCCGGGTTTAATCCAAATAGGAAACTTAATGATTCCCCTTCTCCTTTTCCAGAGCTCCTCTCACCTCTGGGCAGTGATGAATTTGGGCTCATTTGGCCCCAATCCTGGAAAACATCCTCATTAAAAAATTGTGCTGCAGCCCACATTTAATTCTCTTCCTGCTTAATTACTGGCCTGGATAGGGATGGATTTAGGTCTGGGATTAAAAACCATGGAGCTGTTGGGAAAAAAATTGCATATGGTCCCAAATGCTGGTTTGACTCTTAAAATTAAAACTTCACTTATGGACCTGTATCAGAATAAAGTCAGTTAAATTAGTAATAAATTAATAACTAGAGTTAGTCAGAGTTACAGTTTATGGCAGTGATTTTAGTGCAATTGGTATTTTTGTAGCATCATGGAATGGAAAGTCTACTGGAGCAGCAAGTTTTCCATGAAGGAAAATGTGAAGAGGAGAAAAATTGGAAGGACTGAGGCAGCACAGTCACACTTCCAAGGTTACTTTCCTCCAACAACTCCTGGTTTATCCATGGCAGAGGCTCCTGTTTGTCTGCAAAGTGGGAAACTAAAAATGCTGGGAAGCCATTCCCTGTTCTCTGCAGCAAATCCAGCTCCCCAAAAAACGATCCCATGGGGAGACTGTTGGTGCTCAGCCCCAGGAAAAGCCATTCCATCTCAGATCCTGCTCACAATCCCTGGATGTCTGCAGTGCAGGAGCATTTCTCATCCAGATCCTCTGGCTCGAAATGTTAAATGGGATTTTTATCAGCAGCTCCTCCATCGTGGGCTCTGGGAGATGAGTCACTTCCCTTCGGAGCAGAGATGGGAATCAATAGACATCCGTGGATTAGATAATGCACAGAAATATGGATCCCTACAGAGGCTGGGAATTGGGATGGAGACGAATGGCTGGGTGGAAACACAGAGTGGAAACAGCCCTGGCAGGCAACAATCCTTCTGGAAGCTTCTGGGAGATCCAAGCCACTCGTGGTGGTGGCTGGAGGGGGTGGGAAACGGAGCTCCCAGGCCTTGATGGATCAAAAATGAATCTCTGCAGGATTCCTAAGGACAGAAAATGCCCCAGGATTGTTTGCTGGGAAAAGCAGCTGCAGATGCTGCACCTGAGGCCTGACCAGGGAGAGGGAAAGGGGTGATGGATTGTTCCCTTTTCCTTGGCATTGAGGAGCCTCATCCCGAGCTCCGTGTCCTGTCCTGTGCTCCCAGTGTCAGAAGGACACGGATACACAAGTTCCCCATCCCTGCAAGTGTCCAAGGCCAGGTTGGAGCAGCCTGGGATAGTGGAAGGGGTTGATCCTTAATGTCCTTAATTCCATGATTGTGTGGTCTATGATCCCACCTTTGCCTCAGCCACCAGGAATGGTCTCAAATGTTCTTCCCCTTCTCCAAATATCCCATGAGCTGCTCCCAAATCTTCCTTGCAGGTGTCCATCTTCTCTATTATCCATATTTCTCTGTTACCCATTTTATCTATTATCCATATTTTCCCATTATCCACATTTTTTTATTTGGGAGCTCCTGAAAAATAACTCATCACTGAGCTCCGAAATCCACATTAATGGCTTGGAATGGGATCTGCCAGCTGTGCTGCTCTGGCCCTGTTCCTGTGGCAGAAGGAATTTTATTGTCCCTCCAAGCAGAGGATGGACCTGGGCAGTGCTGGGAATTGCATCCCAGCCAGCTGAGGGGAGGGAAAGTCAGGAATAATTGCCAACAAAATAAATTCTCCCCCTTGGCTCTGGGATTCCCAGCACCAGGTGCCAGCTCCCAGTGCTCCCCAAGCTGCCACTCTGGACTGGGGTGGTTTTTTTTCATTCCTAATGGTAGTTTTATTTTTTAATTCCTTGTGCTGCTGTCTCGTGCAGTTTGTTCCATGGAAACAGGATCTGTGGTGAGATGTTTCTCCCACCCTGAGCCTTGCCTTTGGAGCAGAAATTTCAAGGGAATGTTAATTTTCCCTTAAAATATTTGGGTTGGAGAGAACAAGGATGGTTCCTCACAGGCTCCTGGTGCAGGGGCCACATCTTTCCCAGGAATGTTAAACTCCTCCAAGGATCAGGAAAATAAATCCAGATAAATCCAGAGCAACAGCACTGAAGTCTCTGGAGCTGCTGTGGGAGGAGGATTGGATCCAGAAGTTATTTTTGCTTAGGCAAAAACAGGCTCTGGATTCTTCTGTCACAGAAATTTTGTTTTCTTTGGGGAAAAAAAAAAAATGAGGATGCAAATGCTGCTCTCAGGTTCTTTGGGGGAAACTGGGAGTAACTCCCTGATTGCAGATCCTTTATGGTTTAGAAATTCACTTTATCCCAATACATTGACCCCCAATTATTCTGTCCCCAGATGAAAAGAAATCCAGAGTAAGACAGGGATTTTTTTGTAGAAACCTGAGGAATTCAGGAACCCAAATCCCAAGGCCAGTATGTGGAATTCCATTAGAAAAATTCCACATTCCAGCCTGACCAGATCCCTCTCCCACCTCTGGGAGCAGTTGCTGGGAAACTGTAAAATGATCCAGTGTTTGGAAAGAGGAGAAATTTGGGCTTTTCACATGTCCAGCCAATGTCAGCCCCCCCTGGGAACCAGCAGCTCCAGCCTGGAACACCCAGCGTGTGACACTGAGGTGTCAGAGCTCACAAATTTCCCCTCCAATGTGTTAAAAACACCCAAACGAAGGGATGAAACGGGTGTGAATGTGAACCCTGATCCTGCAGAGCCTCAGCTGCTGCTTCCAGTCCCTTTCCTGTCCCTGGAAAAGCTTCTGGCTCAGCACCAGGCAGGATGGATCCACCACAGCTCCCAGCCATGACACGAGGCGTGAGGAGTCACACCATGAACAGGCTGAAATGTTGCTGATGGATCTTTCCAGCTCTGGAAACTGCCTTTTCCTGCCCCTCCCTGGCACCTGTCAGGGGGGATTAGAGGAGGGAAGATGACATGGAATTAAACAAGAGATTCCCAGTGGTGTGAGATGAGGATAAAGCCCACAGTGGGGCTGCCTGGGTGTCAGATTTCTGCTTCAGAGATCTGCCTTGTTAGTAAAGAAAATTCAAAAAACACCAGGAAAATGGTCTGTCTTCTGCTCCAGGGCTCGGAAGGAGTTTTGCTCCACAGGGAAAATGAGAATATTTCAAGTAAATCGCTTTTGAGAGCAAACTGCCATTTCTTAGCACCTGGTTTCAGCTGCTTTAAGACAAGCGGGTGGGAGATGGTGGCGGCTTCTGGTTCCCTCCTCACCAGCCCCTTCACAGGGCTCAGAATCCAGGATAATTCTGTGGAAACTCGGCCAAACCCTTTCCTCTGCTGTGTTTTATGTTGCAGATCAGAGTCAGCTGGGCTCCAGAGGTTGGGGTGGCACTGGAATGTGGAGGATGGGGGAAGGATTCCAGATGCACACACCTCTGGAAGGCCCTTTCCAAGCAATTCTTCTCAACAGGTCTTTCAGACCATCATCATCTTGGAGCAATTTGGGAATCAGAAGTGACCAGAGGAGCTGTGGCTGTCCCCAGATCCCTGGAAGTGCCCAAGGCCAGGCTGGAGCCACCTGGGACAGTGGGAGGTGTCCCTGCCCATGGCAAGGGATGGAACTGGATGGGATTTGAGGTCCCTTCCACTATCCCAGGTGGCTCCAACCTGGCCTTGGACATTCTCAGGGATGGAGCAGCCACAGCTTCTCTGGGAATTCCAGCCCAGCCCCTCCTCATCCTCCCAGGGAAGAATTCCTTCCCAATATCCCACCTAACTTCTGTCAATGTGAAGCCATTGAAGCCATTCCCCCTTGTCCTCTCCCAGCTCTGGATGAACATCCCAAAGTCCTCTCTTGGAGCTGGAGGTTTCACAGGAACCCTCAGCCTGGGCAGGGCTGAGGGTCGGACTCCACAGTCCTTCCAACTCGGCATATTCTGGGATTCTCCTCCTGAGGAGGAGGAGCAGGAGGTGCTGCCGGGTGGCAGGAGGTGGATCCCAGTCTCTCCTGAGCTGGAAGGCTCCCAGGAGGATCAGGGATCACCCCGAGCTGTGGGGATGGCACCTCCAGGATGGCACCCCCGGGATGACTCACACCCATCCGAGGTGACACAGAGCTCCTGCCTAAAAATAAAAGTGAGGGAAAAATCCAGACCTTTCCCCAAAAAGTGCAATATGCAGGAGCGTGGGTGTCACCCTTCCATGGGATAAGAAGCCTTTGGAATTCCATCCAGGCTGATCTCTGCAGCCCAAACTCCATCACAGGGAGCTTTGCTGTGGGTGGGAGCATCCTGTGGGAGCAGGGAGGGGGGTATTTTGGGATATTTTTGGTGATTTGAGGTTATTTTGGGTTATTTTAGGCCACTTCCTTCAGGCTGACAAGCCCCCAGAGAGGACTTTTGTCTGTCTGGAGTGAGGTTGAGAAAAAATTGTCATATCTGGCAACAGACTTGAAGTTTCCTGGAAGAGTTTGGCTCGGGAAGTTCTTCTTGAGGTGGTGAGGGAGGAAAATAGTCCTTTCCTAAGGGCTGCTTGGCAGGATGAGGGAGGAAAAGGCTCCATGAGATGCCATCAGTGGGTTGGGAATGAGCACAACCCTCCTTGGATGGACAGTGGAACACACAGTGGGTGGGAAGGTGCTGAAGTGTCAGAACCAGGTGAAACTTCATCTGATGCAAAACTCAGCCTTATTTAGGCCTGGTGAACCTGGCCTCCTGCTCCTGATAAATTAATGGTGAACCTGAGCCCTCAAAGCTCTGCTGGAGCCACTGCAGGGAAATAAATATCCTGGGAATGAGGGCAGTGTTCCTGCTTTCCCCGGAGAGTCTCGTTCCACGTCACCTGCTGGCAGCAGATAAATTTGGAGGCTCCAAACAGCACAAAAGACAACTTTGAGGTGAGAGGGAGAGAACCTGAGATGACAGCAAACAAAGAACTGGGGTTTATTGCCAGGAGGATCTCCAAGAAAGTGAGGGCTGGGATAGAATCCCGTGGGATTGGGACCAGACGGGGAGGTAAAGGATGCTCTGGAGAGTTGTTCTCTTGTTGATAAAGCAGAGAAAAGCAGCTCTGAGAGATGTTCTCCATCATTCCCAGGACTCAGGGTTGGTTTGTGCTGTCAGAGGAGCATTTCCTCTGGATTGGACACTTATTGTCCATCTGGAACAGCAGGAAATGGATGATGTGAATCCAGACAAGGCACACGGGGGCTGAGGACATTTGTCAGCCTTGGACGAGCCTCTTCCTGGACAAAACTCTGTCACTCTTGTGGCTTTAAAGGCATTTATTTCTTCTGAGTGAAAAGAAATAGAACAGATGAAAGGAGATTTGTGGGGCATTTCAGCCCCAGCTGCAGAACTGGGGGGGAAATGGAGCAGCTGAGCTTAAAACTGGGGCTTGGAGCTGTGTCTTGTGTGTGTGAGATGCACAGAGAGCTCTGAAATCACTCCACGCCCTTCCCAGCCTCTCCCAGACTTCCAAGACTCCAGCAGGGCTGATCTGACACTTTGGCTTAATTAGCCAAGATAATTTATTAATTTATTTATTATATATTCATGTGCTGGGGAAGGAGTCCCACATCAGCCCCTGGCAAAAAGGGCTGCACAGGGTCAGCCCAGAGCCAGTGACAGATGGACAGAGCCCAGGGATGGGCTTTGGATCCAAATTTCACTTTGTTTTATGTCTGGGGACTTCATCAGCTCCTCTGCTGCCCTCCAGCATAAACCTGTGCTGGTGTTTAGTACAACTCAGGCCTCTGGAGCCTCCAGATCGTGTTTTCTGCCTTTGAATTTGACCTCTGCCTTCAGTCCAACCCCAGTCATGCAAAACTGGCCTGAAATTCTGGATAAACTTTGTAATTCCTGAGTTTGACTTGCAGGAGGAATGGGACAGGCTTTTTCCCCTTGGATTTTGCCCCTTCTGAACAATCCTTGGAGGTCATAATCCAAGACAAATGGGGTTTGAAAACCAGGGTCTGCCAGAGCTTAACAATCCAAGATGGAATCGTTCATCCAGCTCTGGTCCCACGGCACCACAAGGAGATGGAGCTGCTGGAGGCTCCTGTGCATTGGAATTGTGGCAAAATTGCCCATTTCTAGACTCAGGAGTGGGCTGGGGGAAGCTGTGACAAGGTTTTGGTGTCACCAACACTCTGGAGATGTTTCCATGTGGAGCAGATGGTTTGTGTCTCCTCCGAGCCCCTGACTCAGCACGAGGTGGTGGCTCACTGGGAGGGAAAGCTCGGGAATTTGGGGGTTTCTTTGGGTAAATTTGGGACTTTTGAACGCCTGAAATGGTGCCAAACAGAGCAGCAGGGAGGGTCAGCCCCGTTTTTGTGTTTAGAAGGGGGTGAGGTGAACTCCAGGAGCTTTAAATCCTTCAGTCATTGAATAGTTTGGGTTGGAAAGAACATTTAGGATCATCCCATTCCAACCCCTGCCGTGGGCAGGGGCACCTCCCACTATCCCAGGTTGCTCCAGACTCCCTTTGGACACTTCCAGGGATGCAGGGACAGCCACAGCTTCTCTGAGAATTCCATCCCAGCCCCTCCCCACCCCTCCCCCAGCCAAGAATTCCTTCCCAAAATCCCATCTAACCCTTCCCTCTGGCAGTGGGAAGCCAATTCCACCCACTTGGACTGAAAGTTTGCTGTTGGTCTGCAGTTTTGCAGCCTCTCACCACAGAAACCTTGGGTTTGGAAATAAAAATTAATGTGCTACATCAGCTGCTAAAGTGGCAGAATAATGTGGAGATGCACAAATATCCAACTCATTATGAGCTCAGTTAGTTCCCCATAAAAACCTGGGATTGTGGAGCCCAGAACACATCTGCCTTGTGTCTAAATCCCTGCTTTTATGTCCCACAGCCCTCCAGCCTGGCTCTGGTGTGGGCTCTGACCCTCTCAGAAATACAAGGCACGACTTAAACCTTCAGGCTGAGCTTTGACAAGATTGAAAGGACGGGCAGAGGGAAAGGAAAGCATTGATACAATAAATAACATCTCAGTGAACATCTCGGGCTTTTCATTCACATCACATCCTTGGGGAAGAGTTTAATGTGGGGGAATGAGGCATTCAAAGGGAAAACCAACTGCCCAAAATCTTCAGTGGTCCTGGACTCCAAATGACCAACAGACTCTTCCTTTCCTTGAGGATTGAGTCATCTGTATAAATACAAATACAAATATAAATCATTCATGTGCTCTGGCTGCTTGGGCTGCCTCGTGTGTGAGTTCTCTGAAGTGAGAATTATGTCCTAACCCAGATTTGGAGCAGGGCAAAGTCGTGCAGAAGGAGGTCGTGGCTCGGGAAGGGCGACGTGAGAAATGTCTGTAACATTCTCAGACACTTCAGTAACACGAGTCCTCCCCTTGGAGGGATTTGTATGTGTTTAAAGAGAGCAAAAACCCGACTTTTCAAAGCTTTCTGTGCTTCTCCCAGTAATTTAAGGCTCTGCTCCAGGATGGAGGGAGCTCCAAGTCATTCCCTGGGTGCAGGAGTTGGGTGGAAATATGTTTTTCCTCCTTTGCATTGAGGTTCTGAACCCAAGACTCCGAGGTGAGGTTGTCCCTGAGAGGTGAGGGAGGCAACAGCCTGGGAATATTTGGTTGGAAAAGACCGTCATGGGGTTTTCCTGACGTGTCCAAGGCCTGGTTGGATGAGGCTTGAAGCAACCTGAGCTAGTGGAGGGTTCCCATGGAATGAGATGAGCTTTAAGGTCCCTTCCAACCCTTTATGGTTTAATAATAAGGATAAAATCCATTATAATAACAACATTATTCTGATAAAATCTTATGGGTTTATAAAGGTAAAACTTGTCCTTATAAAAATAAAGACAAATCTGAGTGGCACCCAGCAGGGATGGGTTTGGTTTTGGATCCCTTCTCCCCTGTCCTTCCCCTCACCTTGAGCTGATCCTTCCACACGTTTTCCTGCAGGGATTTTATGTGCCCTCAGACCCGTGTCCTTCACACAGCTCCACTTTCATCCACAGCAGCTGCATCTCACCCTCCTTAAACCCATCCCAAAAGCCTGGAGAACTCTCCCAGCACGAAGTTCTTTCCACCCAAGCACGTTCCTGTACACCCAGAGCACACCAAGGGAACGAGCAAATTCGTCCACTTCTCCTTCCAACAAAATATTTTTTGGGAAGGAGGCATCAAAACCAGCATCTGACACAAATCCTCTGTTTTCCTTCCTCTTTTCCTGCCCCTTCCACTTTGCATGGGAGGGAAGACAAAGGCATTTTTGGGGTGGTGTCTCCAGTGCCATCGTGACATTTCAGCACAAAGAGGCACCTCCTGCCTCCCCAAACTCATTAAATTTTCAGGATGTCTTGGAGTTCGCCCAGAGCAAAGTAGCTCAGATGGAAGCCTGGCTGGGGATGTTTCCAGGCCCTTTCCAAGAACCCAGACAGAGGGACACAACACATTTAATCCAGGCTCTCTGTGCCAGTGACATCCCAGGGAGAAGGTTGGAAGGGAGGAGAGGCAGATGGAGGTGGAGTGGTGATGAAATGCAGCCCTGGCTGGAAACACTGAGGGTGTGATAAAACATCCCCTTTCCCCTGAAAATTTGGGTTGTAAAAGTCCAGCTCTGGGATGTCTGTCTTGGGTTTCTCTTCCCCCTTTGTTGCTTCCAATTTGCCAGTCTGGCTTCCCAGTTTTGTGCCAACTGATGTGGAAAAGCACTTTTTCTGGCCATGGTTTGGGAGCAGAGGGCACAGCCAGGCACCCCCAGGAGGTGAGGACAAGGGGGGAAGGGAATTCAGAGCAAGACCATCCAATCCAAGTAGATCATTGAGGTGCAAATCCCAATTTAAACTCCCAAATCCATGTTCTGACTGTCCCTGTGGAAGGGAAGGAGGGAGCAGGCAAGGCAAGAAGAATCTGAGTCCTCTTTATTTTGACACTGTCATGGAATGGGATGGATTGGAGGAGACCTTAAAGCCCATTCTGTTCCACCCTGGACACATTCCACTAAACCAGGTTGCTCCAACCCCCATCCAGCCTGGCCTGGGACACTTCCAGGGATGGTTTATCCCCAAATTCCCTGCACAACACACTCCAAACCTTCCCTCAAACCTGCATCCAGCCTCCCCCTTAAAATGATCCTGTGGTGTTTAGTGGCTTTTGTTAACAATGACTGGCAACGAGATTCCTAAAAATATTTATGGGATAAATTCATGTAGAGAGATGGAGCTGCTGGAGGACTTGAGGCTCTCCTGGCTGGAATTATTATTGCAGAAACCAGGGGGTTTGGATCTATTTCATCCTAATATTGAACAAGAGCTTTTCTTTTAGTCTCCTGATGTTTTCCCCAGGTATTTGGGAGGGGGTAGGGAAGATCCTGAGGAATAAAGGCTGGAGTAATGTGGGAGCAGGAGCAGGGAGGCTCTGCCATGTCAGCATTGCTTTGGCTCAGATGTTTAACAAGAATGAAACACAGAAAAGCTTTCCTTGGGTTTTGGCTGCTCAGTGAAGTGAGAGAACACACAATCCTCTCCCGACCCTCATTCCATCCCCCGAGGCTTCACCCCACAAGGTTCTGTCTCTGGAGGCACTCCCTGGATTGATCCAACAGGGACAATGGGTGGGTTTCTTGTGAAAACCACCCAGTTTTCTTTGCTGACCTCTGGAACAGAGGGAAATAACTTTGGAGAGGGGGATTGGGACAGAAAGCAAGAGCTGGACCAGGGTTAGGATGCTCCAGATCCAAAGGAAACATGTTTGGTTCACTTTGCTCAGGAGAAATATCTTCCCACCCACCTGAGGAAAAGAAAATACAAAACAAAACCCATTTCAGGCAGAAAATGCTTTTCCCCAGGAAAGGCAGAGCCAAGGGAGTCTCTCCAATATCCTCTGAGGACTCGTGTTGTGGTTGGTTTTGTGCAAAAAACATTCAAATCCAGTGGCAACAAGGCACTGGGAAAACCCCAGGATGGAAATCAACTGTTCCTGGGCAGGAATGGAATTGCAACCAGGTTGGAATTATTGATCCTCCTGGAGTTTGACACAGTCAGAAGCAATTTGGGATGGAAATGTGGGGAATGAATTAAGTCTAACTTCCTTTTAATAGGAATTTATAGGTCATTTCAGGCTTAATGGTCTTTATCCAGAGCTATTGGCTTTGGAGCCCTTTAGGAGGGAAGAACACACAGGGAAATATCCCAACTTGCTGCCTGGGGAGGGAGAAATGCCCCAAGGAGCTGAGGGAGGTGGGCTCTGATGGGCTCAGCAGCTCCTTCTCCCCTCTCCCTCCTGCCACATCCAAGACTGATTTCCTCATTCCCTGAGAATGTTCACCTGGATCAAAGGTCTGATGGGCTGGGGGGAAAGTGATTCCAGCTTTTTCCTGGCTGTTCATCCCCTGCCAGGGCTAAGGGGGGGCTGCTGCTCCAAACCTTCCCCCTCCTCACCCACTGCCTGTGACAACAACTCCCATTTGTGTGGTCATCTCTCATCTTGTCTCTGATAAATGAATAAATACCCTTCTCCTTATTAATTCCCTTTTTTTTTTACCTGCTGCTGCTGTCACTCTGTCAATCTCTCCCATGGCAGGGACATGAAATCCATCTGACTGAAGAAAAATGCAAAGATGACCCAAAGGACAAAAAAAAACCTGGGAGGAAATGAAAGAAAATGAACCTCTAACGCTGAGAGTCCATTGAGTGGTTTTATATTTCTTTAATGATTGTCTGGTTTCATAATGTTTTATGCAAATAAAAAGGACATGGGACAAATGAAGCTTGGGATACCTCGGTGTGCATCCATAAGGAGAAATTGCTCCTTGCTCCATAAATTCCAGCCTTATATCTAATGACAATAGCTGAACATTGAATTATAATCAATTAGGAACCCTTTGTGTCTAAATACAGATTTCTGGGGTTTTAATAATCTCCAAAATCCTTATTTAAAACTCAAAACGAAGGAACTTTGACCTGGAGGAATGTGGGATATATTTTTCAAAAATGAAAAGCAGAAAACCTGCAAAGACAACTTAAAGCAAAGTGAATGAAGGAGTGATTTAATCAGCCCCTGCCCAACAGTCTTTGCTCCTTTCCAGGCATTTTCCAGCCTCATGGAGAGTGAACAGTTCTGGAAAAGAATCCTGGACCTACTGGAGGAGGGACACAGGGGGAGAGGTTGAGAGTTTAAAATCAAAGAAAAAGGCAATTTGTTTCATTTTGGAGAATTAAAGATTTGAGTCCTGGCTGATGGTGAGAGAAGAGAAGGAACCAGGGAAACCTTGGAGCCCCTCCCAGAGCCCAAAGGGGCTGGAGGGGGACTTGGGACAAAGGATGGAGGGGCAGGACACAGGGAATGGCTTCCCACTGGAAAAGTGGAGATTTAAATGATCATTTCCCCCCACCTATTACTCAGGAGGGGCCTGCCCTGGTCTTGAAGAGGGTAGAGAAGAAAGAGGCTGGAGTTTCACATCGAAAATGAAATTTAATTAAACTTTCTCCCTCTTTGAGGCAGCCTGAAGTTCTTTTGGCCAGTCCTGGTATCTGGAAAATCATTATTAGGGCAAATAATTTCTGATGAACAAGTCCTAGGAAAGGGTGTCGATTAGAACTGTGCAGGACTTGGTTCTTTCACTCCATTACCTGTAAATGAGTTATTCAGGAACAAGGAGTTCAATTGATAAAAGGTACAAAATCAATAGGTGAGATTGTTGAGATTAATTCTGAGCTCATAATGGATTTCCCCCCCCCCCCACTGAGGTCTCCAAAAGCTTTTGTAGGCTCCATATTTTGACTTAAATTTGAGTTTCTCGGAGCCAAATTCGTGGCTGAAGTCGGGTGAAACTTTTGTAAATCCTTGTTTTTTGCCTTGAGTTTGTTAATGAGTCCAAAATTGCAGCCGTTGGGGATAAATGAGGAGAGCCATAAAAACACACTGAGCCTTCCTGGGTGAAAATGGCTGGAAATTTTCTGGATGCAGCACATTCATGAAGGGAATGGTAATTTAGTTGAATATTTGTGTTACTGTGTGTCAGGGATCAGAGGCTGCTGTCAGGCTGCTGCTCTGGCTCAAGGAGACTCATTCACTCAGAGAGATTTCATCTAAATACAGAAGGCAAAGGGAATATTCTCCTTCACTTCCTAACTGGGTGTGAGGAGCTGAAATGTTTTGCCAAGGGGATGTTGTTGCAGATTAAAAATTGCAGCTTCCTGCATCCCAGCCAGGAGCTGGGAGCTGACTGGTTTCTACTGATGTGTGAAGGAAGAGAAGCTTTCTTGGGCTTTGGCTTTGAACTCTTCCTCTGACTCCCTGGGCTCTCCCAGCAGCCTTCCCTCCCTCACTGACTCCATAAATTCTGGGGACCTGGAGAAAGCTGAGCATCCTTGAGGAGCCCTTGTTCAGTCTTTTCCCTGTGAGCAGCACAGGTCCCTCAGGGTGTTTGGAGAAGGTGCTGCTGGCTCCAACCTTCCACTGGCATCTGACTCTGGTGACACCCAAGGTTTTCGTTTCCTTTCCCCTTTTCCTGCTGATCCAGCGTTTCCCTGCTCTCCATCCACCCCAAGCCCAGAGGCATCATCTGCATCTCCAAGGCCATCCATTAATTCCTGCCTTAATCAAGGAATTGTGTCTCTCTCTTCAGGCCCATCAGTCATCCCAGATTTCCATCCATCATCCCTGCTCCCTCACTGCTCAGGGAAAGGCTGTGCTGCCCTGGGGGGCAGGGAGGGGCTGTGCCAGCACTGCCAGGGAGTCACAGAATCCTGGAATGCTTTGGGTTGGAAAGGACCTTAAATCCCATCCAGTCCCACCCCCCTGGAACACCTTCCACTGTCCCAGGTTGCTCCAAGCCCTGTCCAATAGCCTGGGACAGCCCACTCCAAAGAGGATCATCCATCAAATCATCAGCCATCAAATGGTGCATCTCTAATTAATTAAGCACACAGTCCAGCTAATTAAAAGGGAAACAATGCCCAGAGTTAATGATGTCACTTGTGCTGATGGTGGGGGGACAAGCAAAGTGTTACCACGGGGTTCACATGCAGATAAATTTATGGAAAGTCATATAAAATTATAGAAATTCGTAGTAATAAATCCTTCGTGCTTTTCTGGGCTTCAGGAGGGCAGGACTAAATGCTGACAAATCCCAAAATCATTTAGGTTGGAAAAGTCCTCCAAGATCAAACCCCTGGATCCCTGGAAGTGTCCAAGGCCAGGCTGGAGCAACCTGGGATAGTGGGAGGTGTGGGGTGGGACTGGATGAGCTTTAATGTCCCTTCCAAGCCAAGTTATTCCAGGATTCTGCATCCACTGGAGTTTCACTTGCTGTTTTCTCCCTCAATCCCAACCCCTTTTTACATTCAGACAACAATTATTCTATATATCAAATTATTCTCTTCTATGATATTATTGTATTGCATTACATTACATTATATTCCATTATATCATATTATGTTGCATGATATTCTATTACATTGTATGATATTGGATTCTATTATAATACTATAATTTCAATTATAGTTATACTAAGGGTGAGCAAAATATTATTGCTCACCCTTATTGCAGCAGGTCACCTCAAAAAGGTCACATTTTTAATTTGAATGCCTTGAATTTGCTCTTTCATCTGGGGCCAAACGTGGCTGTTAATCTCTGCAAACAGTTCTGCTGTATAAACTAATTAAATCTTCCTTTTGGTCAGGAAATGTGGGCTCTGGATTAGGTATAAAAATAAGGAATTTTGGTTCTTTATTACGTGTCTGCAGAAAATGCTGAAGCTATTGGTAGCAATCCCAAAAAGCTGGATTTCTCCCTTGATTTCTCAATGTTGAGACTCAAACAGAGCTTGAATAATTTAAAAATATTACATGAATAAAAGGTGCAATGACTCCCTCTCCAAGCTGTCAGTTTGCCAGTCTCAGTTGGAGAGCAAGCAAATGATCTTCTCAGATTTTGTGCCTTTATAGTGGAACAAAACACATCAGGTTGAGGCTGAAGAAGGATTTTTTTTTGTCTTCTTTTTCTGCCCTGGAAGGTTAAAAATAAAGAATTGGGTGTTGGAGCAGAGGGGGAACCTGGGTGTGTAAAGGCACCTGAGCTGCCCTTCTTCAAATCCCTCTTTCCTGCCAGGTTTTGGGTGGGTTTTTTGCCGTTGTGCACAGTTTTGGAGGATTTTTTCCCCTCTAGCAGATTCCCAGGAAAAAACCTCCCCTTTCATTTCCCACTGAGTCCGTTGTTTGATTTCAGAGCTTCTCCAGACCCCCCTCCCGTGGCTACAGGAAGCCAAGGAAACACTTTTTGTTCCAGGAACAGCCTTTTAAGTGGAAACTAAACCCTCTTTCCAAAGGCAAATTGTGCACTTTTAAAGAAGTTAAGGAAGTGCAGCAGGGAAAACATATTTCCCTTGAGGAAGCAGCGAGAGCACAAGATGCTTCCCCTCCTTTTTATTCCAATGCTCCCTCTTTTTGGAATAAATAAATTCCCTTTTCCCTCCTGTGGTTGTGTTGTTCAGCTTTGCCCCATCTGGATTCCTTTCCCCATCCCCATGTCCATGTTTTTTCCATCCCTGGGAGTGTCCAAGGCCAGGTTGGAGCCACCTGGGACAGTGGCAGGTGTCCCTTCCCTGGTTGGACTGTGATGTAACATCCCTTCCAACCCAGACCATTCCATAACTCCATGTTGTTGGCATTCCTGGGATTTACAAGCCCTCCCCAGCACACACAGTGAACCCCCTCTGAATTTACATCTCCCCCACTCCAATCACTCCTCTGTCAACAGCAGCCTCTGAAAACAATAATCACCAGCCAGAGCCACATTGGGAGAGGAGGGGAAGGTGAATTAAAGGCCTTTTCTCTCTCTTATTAATCTCCCTGCTAATTATGTTTTATTAATATTACATTGCAGACGCTCCCGCTCTTGTTTTCCCTCGTCTTGTCCGTGGTTGAAATCAAACTGCAAATGAACGAGCTCAATATTTGACTTAATCACTTAAACCTCTGCCTTTCCTCCTCCCCATAAACAACCCCTGTGGTTTTACCACGACTGAGGACATCTCTTTTCCCTTTTTTCCCTTGTTTTTGATGGATTTCACCACGATTGTTCTATGGGTGACATTGACATTTTGTTATGATAAATTGGCTGAGTCATTGTCGTCAGGAGGCGGTTGGGTTTTCTTATATTTATAATAAGGTGCTTTTTCACTGCAGAACGGGGGAAAAAAAACAGCTTTTTTTTATTTTAAACAGCTTTTATGTTTTATTCTTCCCTCTTTATTATAGATTGAGGTTTGAAAGGCCAAATCCAACAGCAATTGGAGCCTTGAGCTTTGGTTGCAGATGAGCAACTCTTCGAATTTGAACGGTCGCTGATCTCCCAGATTGGCCCTTCCAGACATCAGGATCCCAAAATTCCTGGTGCCACCTGGAAAAGGGTGGCAGGACCTCAACCAGCACCACAAGGCACCCAAAACCTTGGTGGTTTTGGTGTCTAAACCCTTGACTTGGCATCAACTCAACGGTGGTTGAGTTGAGCCATGACCGTGACAACATTTGGTTTTATTTCTGTGTCGTTGCTCAGGTGCAGCAAAAGAGAGGAGGAAAAAAAAAAAAAAAAAGAGAGAAATGTATGTCAGGCTGAATTCAGGAGCTTTTGCTCAAGATCTGTTTTGATGGAAATGCCAAATTCCATCAGCTTGGTTTATTTCAGGTGCCTCTTGCAAATCCTCCCGCTGCCTTGTCCATCTGGCGATGCTGATGTTTTTTATTCCCTGGGTTGGTTGTTTGGGGTTTTTTTTTTGAAAGGGAGAAACGAGGATCCTTTTCACCACTACGGACAAGTTGGAAAATATTCCCTGTGTTGTGCAGCTTAGCAAAGAAATGTCAGCCCACGAGTTGGTTTCTCTCCCAGAAGAAAGAAAATAATGCCTTGAGAAGAGAAAAACATTTCTCGCTTGACAGAAACGATTTAAATACATAATTATCACTGGGAGGGAGTCATTAAGAGGATACTTTTCTTTTTTTTTTTGGTTAGGCTGACAAATATATTGAATTATTAGTTGCATCAGGACCACTTGAGGTCTTGCTTAAAGACAGGGTTGCAAAGAGGATGTGGTGACAAACACGACGTGCCCTCGTTGGGGTTGTGGGGTGATTAAAGGGCTTTATTCTCATCCTGCAGCGCCTAAAAATGGGTGTAAATGCATCATTATCCCAGATTTTTCCAGATGTGCCCGAGGTGGGAGTCTGTTCATGCAGGGCTGGGGTGGGGGATCTGTTAAACTTTGCTCGGTGTTGGAGATGCAGCCACTGGAAAGGGAAGTTTTAGGGATTTCAGTGGAGCTGAGGAGGCCACAGGTCTCCTGGAAAAGTCTCTGGATCTGATGACTCCAGAGAAGAAGCAGGAACTGAGGATGGAGCTGCTCCTAATAGGAGGTTTATCCACAGCATTAACATGGAAAAGAAAGAAGGATGGATGATAAGAAAATAGGTTTAGGTGGGATATAAGGAGGGAATTCCTCCCTGGGAGGGTGATGAGGGGTTGGGATGGAATTCCCAGAGAAGCCCATCCCTGGATGTGTCCAAAGCCAGGTTGGAGCAACAAAAAGGAAGGTTTTTCATCCATAGAGATGGAACAAGGTGACCTTAAGGACTCTCCCAACCCAAACCATTCCATGATCTCCATCAGCCCAGCCCTGGATCCTCCCCCTAGATCTCCAGAGCTGCAGCCTCTGCTTTGTTTTCTGTTTACTCTTTTCTCATCTCTTCCACTCATGAATATTCATAGAAAGCTCCAAAATAGCCAAGAGCACTTTAATCAGAGGACGATCTGCAGCCTAATCAGGGCTCACACTAATCAGGGAGTTCAGAGCAGGCTTCAACTTCCTGCAGGAGACCGAAGTTTGCTCCCAACTCCGGGATGGAGTTTGGCCAAGCCTCTTTGGAGTTTGCCCCCATTCCTAGAGGAGAAGAGGGAGGTTTCCTCTTTGCATGTGAGGTTTCAGAGCTCCAGGGGCATGAGCAGGGAGTGCTGGAGGTGTCAGAGCCGGGACTGTCAGGAGGAAATTATGCAAAACAGCTCAATGCTAATTCAGACCCGACATCTCCTGAGTTTCCAGCCACAGGGATCTCACTTTTCCAACCAATCACTTTAAATCCCGTTTTTTTTTTTT
>VXBA01002115.1:0-15455 GCA_013399895.1 Serilophus lunatus | reverse complement strand
GGGGGGGATTTTATCACGTGCCCAGGGTTGAATCTCGCTGGCAGGAGGATGATTTTCATGCAGAAAAGCTGCTCCTCCTCTGTAGGTTTTTATAAACCATTGGCTTTGCAGCTTCACCAACCAGGACTTTCCGACAGCAACTGGATTCAAAAGGGAGGAGAGGGGGGAAAAAAAGCCCTGAGATAAATAAAGGGAAAACTTTTTAAGGTTTAGCAAACTTCAAATTGGAGCTCCTGAGGGTTTCAGACCTGGCAGGCAGCGTTGTACATCTGTTTAACACGATGCCCTTTCTGCAGCTGAGAGGGTTTTATTTTTTTCTTCTCCCTCAGACACAGAGTTTTGCAGAAAATCCTTTTACACGATTCACATGAAAGTCTTGGCTTCCCAAAGTCTTCTCAGATATCCAGGACAAAAGCTCACATTATCTTCCCCCTTTTTCAACCTCAACTTTACGGGATAAGGAGCCACAATGAGCCTGGATTAGATCTTTAATGCAGATTTTTTTTCTGACAAGGTTTGGTTTTTAAAGAGCTTCATCTGCACAAATGGGAGGTTTCAAAATAAATAATTCGTGTCTTGGCTCAAAACCGACCAAAACCAAAGGAGGCAAAGTTATACTAATGGCTCATTAATGTGTGTTGCTCCTTGCTGGGTGTGTTTCTTCACTTTTCCTTGGATAATAAGGAGCTGTGGGCACCATTCCCTGCTGTGCCAGCACGAGGATGGAGCTCCAGAGCAACGTGTGCCTCGGGATGGACAAGCACAAGGAATGGCAGGACCTTAAGGACCATCCAGTGCCACCCCTGCCCTGGGCAGGGACACCTCCCACTGTCCCAGGCTGTTCCTTGGGATGGGGCAGCCACAGCTTCTCCAGGAATTCCAGCCCAGCCTCTCCTCACACACCCAGCCAGGAATTCCTTCCCAATATCCCAACTAACCCTCTGGCAGTGGGAAGCCATTCCCTGGGTCCTGTCCCTCCATCCCTTGTCCCCAATCCCTCTCCAGCTCTTGGAGCCTCTTTAGGCCCTGGAAGGGCCTCCAAGGTCTCACCCAACCCACCCATTCCATGAATCCATGACTCCCTGACCTGCTTTCCCAGAGTTTGGTGACATGGAAACCTCCTCCACAGCCCCCTGTGACCCAACCCAACCCCTGAGAGCCCCAGAACATCCTCCAGCTCCAGCCCCATCCCGGCACCAGCGACCTCAGCAAGCTTTGAGTTGCACTCCAAGCCTTCTCCAGGTGTTTATTCCTCACTTCCCAGCTCCTCACCCTTCTCTTTTTGTCTAACACAGGCCTTCCCACGTTACTTTCCCAAAGTTTTATGCGTTTTAATTTCCTTTTATTACTTCACAGCCGCTTTCCAACTGCTTCCCAAGGAGAGGGATGAGGCAGAGCTCCCAATAAACCCCCATCCATCACTGCCTCGTTTTCCTCCCTTTCATCTCTAACCACTCTCCAATCCCTTGGACAACTGATGCTCCTGAACTCGCAATTAGACCCAACCTTTCTGCTTCTGATGATGAGAGATTAATTAAATCAGCGCTTTTCAAGACCAGAACAAACGCAGGAACATTTTTTTGGCAGTTTTCTCCTCCTTCTAAACCTGCAGCTTATTAATTTCAGACACCTAGCATGGCTGGAAAACAATAAACTGAGATTTATACATTGGAACCTCGTGGAAAGGCTTCTTTTTTCCTCCCCACGATGCAAATTAGGGAATAAAACAACAGGAGGTGGGGGGTGAAGTTTCCCACCTTTATCACAAAGAGGAAGAGAGAATTTTAGAGTGAACTTTCCAATTTTTTAGCAACACCTGGGAGAGAGGGAGAGGGAGGCTAACACAGGAGAACTCCAGGGGATAAATGGACTCCAGGAGATAACATTGACAGGAGAAGAGGAAACAGGTTGCACCAGGAGAGGTTTAAATTGGATATTAGGGAAGATTCCTTCCTGGAAAGGATTGTCCAGCCCATCCCTGAGGGAATTTAATACCCCTGTGGATGTGGCACTTGGGGACATGGGCCAGTGGTGGCCTTGGCAGTGCTGGGGGACAGTTGGACTCGATGAGACAGAGCAGAAAAACACCTTTATTTTCAGTTTTCTTGCAAATTTGGGTATTTTTAGTGGTGTTTTGAGGTGTGGAGAGTGTTGGTAAATCCTCACGCCCCTCCTGCCCAAGGCAACTCCCCTCCCTGCTCAGCAGCAAACCACAGGGAATTCCAACAGGAAAACAGCACAGGAGCAGGGATTTCTCACGGGTCTGGCTCATATTTCCTTGGAATTTTGGCTCCCATCCCCACAGGAGTCACAACACCCTGAAAAGGGTGGAGGGAAAACTCAGCATCGTGGCCAAATTATCCACCTGAATTAAAGTCTCTCCTCGATTATCATTTTAACGGGAATATAATCCAGAGGGACACACAGAATTATGGGGATAAATGTACTTTAGAGACTCTTTTCCTCCCCCAGCAGTAGAAAATTCCATCATCAAACTGTCCCTTCCACCGAGGTTTTCCCGGGGGGCCTCAACCCAGGTTGTTCCCCCACCCGATCCCTCCCCTCTTCCCTGGTCTCCACCTGCCACCTGCTGGCAAAAAATCGGGATAAAGTGCCTTTATCCAAGAGACAAACCAGGATAAAGTGCCTTTATCCAAGAGACAAACCAGGATAAAGTGCCTTTATCCAAGAGACAAACCAGGATAAAGTGCCTTTATCCAAGAGACTGTTGGAGGGAAGGGGCTGGAGGTTGGTCACCTGGAATTTCGGGAGGAGGGGCTCTGGTGAGGGTCCCAAACCCTCCCAGCCCTCACTCCATCCTCCCTCCCAAGGGTTGAGTCCTTGGAGTCCAATTCCAGGTGAATTTTTGTGAGGCCCTGGCACAGGTTGTCCAGGAAAACTGTGGCTGCCCCATCCTTGGAAGTGTCCAAGGCACTGGAAGATGGAGAAGGAGATGATCTGAAGGTCCCTTCCAACCCAAACCATTCCAGGATTCTGTGATTCCATGATTCAATACCTTTTAGGAAGGAGGAGGACATTCCAAGGAGAGTGTGGTCACATGGGATGGAGGGAAGGAGCTCTCAGGAAGGAGATGGAATGAGGTTTTTGGGAGAAGTTCAAAGACTTTATCGATGGTTTCAGGCACTGGAACATCCAGGTAATAAAAACCAATCTCAGAGAAGCCCTAATCCCAAAGGAATGACCTTATGGAACCTTCCAGACAGAGCCAGACACTTCCCAGGGAAGAAATGGAAACACAGGGATTCATTTACACCCAAAAAAAAAAGGTTTTTTCCTTCCTCCTCTCCTTTTTTTCTCCCCTTAAATGTCCAAACATCAAACACTGGATGAGTTTTCCAGAGTGTTTGAGGCGTCCTTGGCCTCGGTGATGCTCAAATCCCAACGGGACACCACCCTGCCCTGAGTGGAGGGGCCCCAAACTGGGGATTCAGGAGCAGAATTTCCCTCTCTCCCTCCCTTCCCTGTGTGAGCTGCGGTCGGTGCCACTCCCCAGCTCCCTGCAAATCCTCCCCCCAGGCGGGAAGATCCAAACCCCGCATCCCTGTTGCCCGTTTTCCTTCGGGAGCGGAGCAAGGGCTTGGAGCTGCGCTGGCAGCTGCAAAAGCAGGTCTCTGCAGCCCTCTAGCGCCTGGAAAAACCTGGGAAAGCGGAGTCTGGATGAGGACAAAGGGCATGGAGAGCTCAGGATCAGCGTCCTCATGCCGGGATCCTGCTCCCCATCCATCCTCCAACCCAGGGGCAGCACCTTGAGCTGGGCTTTGTTGGACCTCACGAGGTTCCCGTGGTGTTTCCAACGCGTCCAGGTCCCTCTGGATGTCATTCCATGCCTCCAGCTTGTCACCCCCAGCTCAGTGTCATTCCAAACGTGCCCAAGGATGTTCATGGACCTTTTCCTGCTCATTCCATGATCCCGACACAAGCTGGAGCTGGAGCATCCCGGAGTTCTGAAGCCCACAGGGAAAAACAGCTCCTTCCTCTGGACTTTTCCAGGGATAAAACAGCTCTAAGGTCCTTCATGGGGAAAGCTTGGAGTCAAACAGGATTTGCTTTATGGAAATCCTGTTCCAGCTGATTGAGGGGGAAAGGGATAATTTGGTCCATGGAGCAGAACAGGGCAGGAAGGAGAAGGGGAGAGGGAATGTCCATTGGAAGGGGATTTAAAAGCACCTCCCCAGTGATGCTCCACGGGACAGGAAAAGCTTCCTAATTCCGGATTTGTTTTATATTTTACACAAAGAAATTCTTTTATAATTATCTTACATTTCAATTTTATAATGGATTGTACCAGTTCTAATCCCCAGAGGGGACCCTTGTCCAGGTGGGATTGGGATGATGGGTTGCAAAATTCCCTCTTCTACCAAAAAAACAGGAAGAAAACAAAGATAAGAGATGAATTCCTGGTGCCAGGGCATATCCTGGAAAAGTCTGGGATCCACAACCTAAATAAATTAGGATTTTGAGGAGGGAAGATCCCAGAATCCCAGAGCTTCCAACCACCTGAGGAGCACATTTGCATCCCTTTGTTTATCCCCCCTCCGTGTCTTCCCAGCCTCTCTTTGGTGGGATGTCCCTTTGAAGCCTTCCCAGCCTCGGGAATCTCAGTTCCTGGGGATGTTGGAGGTGGAGCTCGTGGCTCTTTTCAACGCTCTGTGTGTTCAGATCCTTCACCCCTCCGCGGAATGTGATCATTCCATGGGTTTATCTGGAACCGTGGGTGGAAGCAGCAGCACCAAAACTTTCCGTGGAGCTGATTTAATCCCGCAAATCCTCCCGGCTGGAAAGGGGGGGGATCAGCAGCCCGAACATTCTCACCTAACAGTGACACCTTTTGGAAGTGCTCTGGTGTTTCAGCAGGAATTCGGGAGAGAGACACTGTATTTACAGATTTTTCCTTGGAAACAGCCCTGGAGCAGAACAGGGGAAATTCAAGGACTGACCTGTTGTGAAAGCCAGTCCTGCAGCCCCAGCGGGATTTTCCCTTCCCTTCCCGTTATTTTGTTTCAGCCTGAACCAAACCCCTTGATTTTTCCACCATTTTTCCCCAGTTCTGCTGTGGAAGTGTGAACTCCTGGCGAGGCTGTGCTGGAGGAAGACAAAGATTTCTTCCCTGGCTTGGGTGCAAACTGGAACAGTTTTGGGATTTAACTGAGGCAGAACTGATCCCAAATGCCTGGTGCTTCCCCATTCCCAGAGAGCCGGGGATCCAACAGGGATTGGATTGGCATGGAAGCAGGGGATGGAATGCTGGGGATGGGCTCCATGACAGGAAAGGCTCCAGGGACACGCTGCAGCTCCAGGTGTTCCAGCTGCTCCGAGCCTCAGTTTCCCTTCCCTGGATCCTGGATCCCTGCGGCTCCGGGGGGAGAAGCCTGGGGATGCCAGGAGGTGGCACCATCCTCCCGGCTGGAGCTGCCACCCCTCCCGGGAAAGGAGCCCCGGAACGGGCTGCCCAGGGAATCCTTAGGGATCCTGGAATCGTTAAGGTTGGAAAAGCCCTCCAAGGTCACCGAGTTCACTGCCAGGGTCATCACTGTGCCCACAGGTGCCACATCCACAGGGATGTTAAATCCCTCCAGGAATGGGGATTCCACCCCTGTGCCAGGGCTGGACAACCCTTTCCATGAAGGAATCTTCCCAATATCCAACCTGAACCTCCTCTAGTGCAACGTGAGGCCGTTTCCTCTCGCCCTGATGTTCCTTTGACATCAAACAAAGGATCCGAGTCCTGGGGGGCAGATCCCTGTTCTGGGACCATTCGGGATTTATGGAGCTGGGATGTGATGGGCATCGTCCCACACTCACCCAGGGACATCCTGTGGTGTCTGACTGGGAAGGAACTGGATTTTGATGGGAAGTTGTTGTTCCTGGGTGTGTCAGTGATGAACCTTCAACGATCTGTGGCCAGAGGATTGTGTGGGAAAATAGGGGATTTTCCTGCTTTTTTTCATATTCCTCTCTGGTTCTCAACAGAGCTGCTGGCACATGGATCAGAGGGCTGTGCCATTCCAGGTTGGCACCTGGAAAACCTGGGGGATTAGTGCAGTGCTGGGATGTCTCCCAGCTCCCGAGCCAGGCACAGGATCCGCCCTGGACCATCAACCCTGCTGGGATTTCTCCCAGCTCCAGGATATCCCTCTGGACCATCAGCCATCCCGGGATGTCTCCCATCTCCAGGATATCCCTTTGGATCATCAGCCATCCCGGGATATCTCCCAGCTCCAGGATATCCCTCTGGACTATCCGTCCTGGGATGTCTCCCAGCTCCAGGATATCCCTTTGGACCATCAGCCATCCCGGGATATCTCCCAGCTCCAGGATATCCCTCTGGACTATCCGTCCTGGGATGTCTCCCAGCTCCAGGATATCCCTTTGGACCATCAGCCATCCCGGGATATCTCCCAGCTCCAGGATATCCCTCTGGACTATCCGTCCTGGGATGTCTCCCAGCTCCAGGATATCCCTTTGGACCATCAGCCATCCCGGGATATCTCCCAGCTCCAGGATATCCCTCTGGACTATCCGTCCTGGGATGTCTCCCAGCTCCAGGATATCCCTCTGGACCATCCGTCCCAGGATTTCTCCCAGCTCCAGGATATCCCTTTGGATCATCAGCCATCCCGGGATGTCTCCCAGCTCCCGAGCCAGGCACAGCATCCCCTGGTCCATGAGCAGTTCCAGGATGTCTCCCAGCTCCCGAGCCAGGCACAGCATCCCCTGGTCCATGAGCAGTTCCAGGATGTCTCCCAGCTCCCGAGCCAGCCTCCTGATGGATTTTCCGGCGGATTGGCCGCCGGCCGAGCCGCTTCCCCGGCCGTTCAAAGGCTTTTCTTGTTCCCGGAGAAGGGCTCCTTTCACAGCCGCCTTTCCTAGACAGAAATTGTCATTTTCCAAACACAGCTTCCCTTCTCCTGGCCCGGAGCCTTCCTCCTCCCTGACGTCAGCCCGCCTTTGTGATGCTCCGCCTGGAATTTTGGGCTCCTGGTTCTTCTCCCCGGGTTTAAAGGATCAGGGGATGAGGGGCAAGGTGGGATTCCGACGGAGCTGATGGGTTGGCACCGGGATCCGAGCAGGGCTGGGAATCCTGGGAATCAGCACAGAGCCCTGAAGGGCGTGGAGAACTTTGTGGTGGAGGTTCTTGGCGTGGTGGGAGAAGAAAGGGATGATTTTTTTTATCATTATTCTCATTATTCGCAATATTACTTATATTATTATTCCTATTATTAATCCCATTCTTCTCATTATTATAATTTATCATTATAGCCATTATTATCCTGGTTTTTTACGAGCTCCTGTGTTTTTGGGACTGTCTCCCAAGGATTTTCCAGCCTGTTCACACAAACCACGATGCACAACGGAGGGACCAATGCTCCGTGTCCCTGGAGAACTCCAGGCACGCTCAGCTCTGGTCCATCCCGAGGGGCTGAAGGCTCCTGGTTCCTTTTCCATGACAGGGAAACGAGGATGAGGAGCCGGCACAGGCACTGAGGGCGTGTTTTCCCTCTTGTGAAACACCCGGTGTCGCCACCCCGTGCAAAGTCACCGCTCAGGAAACCATTGCAAAACCCTCCCGAACCAGCAGCAATCCCCGGGAAACTCATCCCCTGCTCCCTGCCCGACTTCCCCGTCTTGCCGCAGCCCTGCCGGGCTCCCGGATCCATTGGAATGCCCGGGAGCGGTGGCATCATCCCAGGGTTTGTCCCGGTGATTCCCGGCGCTGCTCCTGGCACCCGAAATTTTCCAGCCCTGGCCCCGACCCAGCGGCGGGGTTTGTTTGGCAGCGGAGCAGAATCGGCTCCGTGTTGTCTCCGGAGCAAAGTCCGGCTCTGCCGGGCTCTTCCCGATGGAATGTTTGTGTTTCATCCCTTTCCCAACCGGCGGCTCAGCCGGGACGTGGCCCCTGGACGGTGCCCTCGGGGCTCTGTGGGGTCACGGAGCCTTAAAAGGGGGCTCTCCATAGGGATGGAGCGGGCTCCTCATCCCATTCCCACCCCATCCCTGCGGGGACCCTCGTGGTGTCCCTCCCCTTCGCCGGGGAGGTCCCCGTGGGGGTCTCTGGTCCCCCCACACTGCCCGGGGCACAGACACCGAATTCCGGGTTCCTCCTTTGCCAAAGGGTCATTGCTGGCTCTTCCCAGCTCCATAAAGAGCCCAACCGGGAGCCTTGGAATTGTCCGGGGCCTGGAAGCAGCGGCTGTGCCGTGACCTTGCCGGGGATCAGGAGCAGATCCCAACCTTCCTTGGTTTGTTCTCCCTTGGGAAACGCAGGTGCGAGATCTCCGGGATCTCTGGGAACATCCCACGGCTCCGGGGGCTCGCTCTGCTTCCCGGAGGAGTTCCGGGGAGAGCGCCTGGACCTGTTAGACCTGTGTGAGTGTTCCCGGGGCAGGGACACATTCCAGCCGTTCCTGCGGGCTGAGTCACGCGTGGCTCCCAGTGCCTGAGCCTTCAGCCCCATCTCCGCTTCCGAAGGTGAATCATTCCCGTGGGAGGGAGGTGGGAATCGCCCATCGCGCGGGGAGGCTCAGCCCGGGGCAGGGGACGACGGCGGGGTTGTTTTCCCACGTTCCCAGGGAAACATGGAAGCTCTGGGCGTGATCCTGTGCAGCCAAGAGGTTGTGCCGGTGCCATCCCAAGGTGCTGATGCCATCCCAAATCTCCTGGCTCCGATCCTGGCAATGCCATCCCAAGGTGCTGATGCCATCCCAAGGTGCTGATTCCATCCCAAATCTCCTGGCTCCGGTCCTGGCAATGTCATCCCAAGGTGCTGATGCCATCTCAAGTTTCCAAGGCCATTCTCAAGGTGCCAATGCTATACCAAAACTCCTGGCTCTGGTGGTGCCAATGCCATCCCAAGGTACTGAATCCATCCCGAGCCTCCTGGATCCGGTTGTTCCCGTGTCATCCCAAGGTGCCAATCCCATTCCCAGGTACTGGTCCCATCCCCAGGTGGCAATGCCATCCCAAACCTCCTGGCTCCAGTTGTGCCAATCCCATCCTCAGGCAGCAATCTCATCCCAAGGTTCCAATCCCATCCCAAGGTTCCAATGCCATCCCCAGGTGCCAATCCTATCCCCACGTGCCCATTTTGTTCCCAGATATCGATTGCATCCCAAAATTCCAATCCCATCCCCAGGTGCTGATTCCACCCCCAGGTACCAATCCCACTCCCAGGCACCAATCCCACCCCCAGGTACCGCTCCTATCCCAAGATTCCGGTGCCATCCCAAGATTCCAGTGCCATTCCAAGATTCCGGTGCTATCCCCAGGTGCCAATCCCACCCCCAGGTACCGCTCCTATCCCAAGATTCCGGTGCCATCCCCAGGTGCCAATCCCACCCCCAGGTACCGATCCCATCCCAAAATTCCAATCCCATCCCCAGGTGCTGATTCCTCCCCCAGGCACCACTCCCACCCCCAGGTACCGATCCCATCCCAAGATTCCGGTGCCATTCCCAGGTACCAACCCCCGGTACTGCTCCCAGCCGCAGGTCCCGATGCCATCCCGCATTCCCGGGCGGATTCCCGAGCGGATTCCCGGGCGGTCGCTGCGTGGGGAGCGGGGCCGCGGGCGCTGACTCAGCGCTCCAGAGGGTGCGGAGCCGCTCCCGCCGGGAGCACAAAGGGAGCGCTGGATAAACAGGCAGGACAAGGACAAACAGCTCCCGCGGGGGCACTGCCAGCATTGTGACCGCCGGGATTAATGGCCCGGACACTGCGGCCTCTGTTCCACCACCGCCTGTTTTCCGGGGCCTTTTTCCTGGCTGGACACTCTTTCCTGGCTCTTTGCCCTGCTCTGGTGCTCAGGGAGAAAGGAGGGACACAGGGAAGCTTCCCGAGCTCCCCACCTTGGCTGGGTGTCCTTGGAGGGTGCCACTCCAGCTTTCCAGCCCCATCCCGGTGTCATTTGGGACTGTTGTTCCCCCAAAAGGTGCCCCAACACCCTCCTGACATCCACAGCATCCCACTGAAAAGTCCCACGGGGATCCTGAGGGAAAGGAGAACTGGAGCATGGATTTGGGATCCCACTGAAAAGCCCCACGGGGATCCTGAGGAGAACCAGACTGTGGATTTGGGGGCCCACCACAAAGCCCTGGAGAGATCCCAAAGACAAGGAGAAGAACCAGAGCATGGATTTGGGGGCCTACCACAAAATCCCCACAGGGATCCTGAGAAGAAGGAGCAGAACCAGAGTGTGGATTTGGGGTCCCATCACAAAGCCCAGGAAGACACCCAAGGAGGAGGAGGAGGAGGAGAAGAACCAGAGCATGGATTGAGGGGTCCACCACAAAATCCTAGGAGGGATCCTGAGAAGGAGGAGCAGAACCAGAGTGTGGATTTGGGGTCCCACTGCAATGCCCTGGAGAGATCCCAAGGAATAGAAGGAGAAGCAGAGTGTGGATTTGGGCTCCCACCACAAAACCCCAGAGGGATTCCAAGGACGAGGAGAAGAACCAGAGTGTGGATTTGGGGTCCCACCACAAAGCCCTGGAGGGATCTCAAGGAGGAGGAGCAGGAGAACCAGAGCATGGATTCGGGGTTTTTGAGGGCACAGCCAGACGTGCAGCCATCCGAGTGCTCCTGGGCTCTGGTCACCACAGCTGAATGATCCCTGTGTCCGTGGCACGGACGGACGTGGCTTCCCGTGACCACAGCAGGTCATGGAGAGCCGGGAAAGCCCAAAACACCTGGCACAGGGACCTGCCAGAGCCACCACGGGATCAGCTCCGGAGCAGGACCTGGCAGAGTCACCACGGGGTCGGCTCCGGAGCGGGGTCAGCCCCTCTGCTGCATTCCCAGGGAGAATTCCTGCTCCCTCTGGACATGCTGGGTAAAGATAAACATATATTTAATACAATCTGGTGCTGGCTGATCCATTATTGACATTATCCCGGGAGCTGCCAGCCCGGAGCCAGCGGCATTCCGGCAGCCAACAAAGCCCTTGTCAGTGGCCAGGCTTGAGCTGCTCCAAAATCCTTTATTTATGGAGGTTTTCGGCAAAAAAAAGGGACATAAACAGTAAAGGGGGAGTGGGGAAAAGGGGTGGGAAGGGAGAAAACCCCGAGAAGTTATTTAGGAAAGGAAGAAAGAAAAAAAACCTGGAATAAAATGGACATTCACAGGGAAAATCCCGGCTATGAAAGAGCCTTTTAAGCTGGCGGAAAAACAGAACCTGTAAGATAAAGCCAGGAAAAAAATTCCCAATAAAGCCTTGTTTTTAACGGGAGAGGGGAGAGATCAGAGGTGCTGCCTGTCCAATAATGGGATGGGGATGCCCCAGGATGGGTCAGACCCCTAAAATTTGGCGTGAAGGAGATTTTAGAGGTGCTGCCTCTCCCCTAAGAGCCCTGGGATGAGATGGACTCCCAAACTTTGGGATGGAAAGGACACTAAAGGCATTGGCTTTCCAATAACAGCCCTGGGATGAGCCAGACTCCCAAAATTCGGGATGGTGGGGACATTGGAGGTGCTGCCCTTCCAATGACAGCCCCAGGATAGGTCAGACCCCCAAAATTTGGGATAGGGGAGATGTTGGAGGTGTTTTCTGTCCAATAAGAGCCCTGGGATGGGTCAAACCTCCAAAATTTGGGATGGGAGGGAATGTTGGAGCACTGCTCATCTCATAACACCCCTGAGATGCATCAGATTTCCAAAATTTGGGATGGGGCAGATGTTGGAAGCTCTGCCTCTCCGCCAACAACCCCCCGAGATGGGTCAGACCCCCAAAATCCGGGATGGGGCAGCAGGATCGGAGCATCCCTGGGACTCACCAGGGCAGCAACATTCCTGCCCCTGGGAATAACACTTAATTTATTCTCAGCCCATCCATTAAGCAAATAAACCCGGGGGAGGGGCTGTTTTCCCCGCTCTGCCGCCGCCTGATTGATTTCAGGGCTCCACGGAGAAGCCAAAACCATCCCGGCGGCGACAATTTGGGCTTGTGCGAGGCGGCGGGAAGGGCCGGGGGGGAGCCGAGGGCCGTGTTTTCCCTTTGCCTCATTTTCACCTTCCCCATCCAAAATAAACAGGCGGCCGGAGGCTTTTCTGCCGGACACGAGCACACAGCCCCCTTGTTCCTCCCTGCTTCGGGGAGGGAGGGAAATAAGGGGATGGGGGGGGATTTTTCCTGGGTTTTTTCATGGCCACGTCGGAATAGCGGGGATTAAAATCATGGGAGAAGGAGAAGGGATGAGCAGCCAGGCTGAGGATATTCCCTGTCCATCCCCGGGGGGGGTTGGAGTCGTCTCCGTGGGGGTACAGCGGGTGTGTGGCAGCGGGGGATTCCCTAAATCCCCCAAATCCCTTGTTTTGGGTGGGTTTTCCCATTGGCTGCTGTGTGGAGGGATCTGCAGGATCATCCCTCAACCTGGATAAATCCCTAAATCCCTTGTTTTGGGTGGGTTTTCCCATTGGCTGCTGTGTGGAGGGATCTGCAGGATCATCCCTCAACCTGGATAAATCCCTAAATCCCTTGTTTTGGGTGGGTTTTCCCATTGACTGCTGTGTGGAGGGATCTATAGCTTTGCTCTCCACCCCGGATAAACCCCTAAATCCTGTGGTTTGGGTGGGTTTTCCCATCGAGTGCTGCATGGAGGGATTCAAAACATTTCCCTCCAGCCTGGAGAAATCCCTAAATCCCATATTTTAGGTGGATTTTCTTATCAGTCACTCTGTGTGTGGATCCAAATTGTCACTCTCCAGTCTGGATAAACCCCTAAATCCCATATTTTGGGTGGGTTTTTCCACCAAGTGCTGCATGCAGGGGTAGAAAGTGTTGACCTCCAGCCTGGATAAATCCCTAAATCCCATATTTTGGGTGGGTTTTTCCACCAAGTGCTGCATGCAGGGGTAGAAAGTGTTGACCTCCAGCCTGGATAAATCCCTAAATCCCATGTTTTGGGTGGGTTTTCCCACTGGCTGCTTCATGGAGGGGTCCAAAGCATTACTCCCACCCTGGATATCCTACAGGCAGGGAGAGGGGATGGAACAGGGGATAGAGGTAAAGGGATTTATACACCTTTTTCAGGGATTTGCCCTAAACTGCTGGATTTATCCTGAATTCAGCTCACTCCCTGCCTGGCTTTGTGGGATCTGCCACCAGGAATGACCCTTTAATCCCAAACCCAGCATAAACCATGGGCAAAGAGCAATTCCAAAAGGAAAACCAACCCCCGGAGGCTCCCATGGCAAGATCCTGGTGGAACAATTAAATAATCCCAATTTAATTACCCTTATAATCCCAAAATAACACCTGGCTTGGGTTTGTGGTTTCATAACTTGGGAAAAGGGACTGAAGGCCTGAAACTCCTGGAGCTGGTGCTTGGAAAGGGCTGGAATATGAAGCACAATATCCCGTGGTGCTGCTTCCAAAGGGTGGGAGTTGAGAATGTTGTTGGGGGTCAGGGATGCTGGGGAGTGTTGGGAATATTAGTAGAGGATGTTTGGAGGTGTTGGGAATGCCAGAGGGTACTGGGAATGCTGGTGGATGTCAGGGGTGCTGGGGAGTGTTGGGAATACCAGTGGGGAATGCTGATGGATGCTGGGAATTCCAGCAGGTTTTAGGGATGCTGCTGGGTGCCAGGGACAACGGTGGATGTCAGGGATGATGGTGGATGTCAGGAATGCCAGTGAGTATCAGAGATAGAAAGAGATTCTGGGAATGCCAGTGGTGCCACAGTGGAAAAAGCCACCTTTCCACTCGCACATGACATTCCAGGTGCTTTTGGGGCAACCAGAATGATCCCAAAATCCTTCCCTGCCCACTCTGCCCCCCTGGCCCTGTCAGCATTCCCATTCCAACGGCAGGAAGCACTTCCAGGGCTCGTTCACAGCAGGTGGGAGGACGATGACACAGAAGGAAACCTCTGCTTCCAGACAAATATCCCAGTTCTCATCCTGGGAAAGCAGGAAGGAGGGAACGCCCAGGATCAGCTCCAGGGTGTTTTTTCCCTTTGGATGGCCGGGAAAAGGATCACTGGTTATGGCAGAGGATCCTTCAGGGAGGTGGTGGGACACCACCCTGGGACATGGCAGCTGGATTTGTCCTGTCCCAAGGGATGTGTCCACCTGGAGCAGCAGGGAAAGACTTGGGATGTTTGGGATGAGCCCCATGGGGTGGGAATGCTGTGGGGTGGCCAAAGGAATTGGGATCCTGGGCTGTGCAGCCCCCAGTGCCCCCCATGATCCAACAGGCTCCGGTGAGATTTTGGGATGGGCACAGCACTGGGATGCTTGGGGTTGGGAGTAACATTCCAATGGACTTTGGAGTGTTTGGGATGAGTCCCAAGGGGTGGGAATGCTGTGGGGTGGCCAAAGGAATGGGGTCCTGGGCAGTGCAGCCCCCAGCACCCCCATGATCCAATAGGCTCCAGGGGGCTTTTGGGATTTTTATGCCAGGAATCTAGGGTTCTGGAGTGACATCCCAATGGATTTGGGGATGTTTGGGATGAGTCCCAGGGGGTGGGAATGCTGTGAGGTGCCTGAAGGAACAGGGATCCCAAGCTGCGCAGCCCCTAGGAGCACCCAGCAGGCTCCAGTGGGATTCTCAGGTGGCCTTTGTGCCAGGATTCTTGGGTTGTGGGGTAACATTCCCAAGGATTTTGGGGCGCTGGGGATTCGGGATCGGCAGCGTTGGGAAGAGCCAACTCCCAGCCCCTTCAAAGAGCTGCTTTCAAGTGCCGAGGGGAGATGGTATCACCTGGGAACAGGGAAGGCTGGGCTCGGCTCCCACCGCAGGGCTGGGAGCAGCTCCCACGGCTCTCCGGCACATCCCGGCGCCGAGGGCTCCGGGGGGACCCTCTGCCTGTCCCACCCCATCCCAGCCCCATCCCAGGGGGATTCCATGGTTTAAATATGGTTATCCCTATGGATCACGGTGCTGCTGGCCAGCTGATGGATTTGGGACACCCAACCCCCCGTGGGGACACACTGACCCCTGAACCCACAACACATCCCTTCCCACCCGAGGGAATCCCAGCTGGGCTTGTGGATTTGGGGATGACCGAGGGTGGGATCAGCAGAGTGGGAACCTTGTGGATTTAGGAATGAACAAGGCTGGGATCAGAGGGGTGAGGGCCCCATGGATTTTGGGATGACCAAGGCTGGGATCAGCAGGGTGGGGACCCCATGAATTTCAGGATGACCGAGGGTGGGATCAGCAGCGGCCGATGATGATGAAGGATGTGCTGGCAGCGGGTTTGGCAATCGGGAAGTCACAGGGATGCACAGAGGGACAAGGGGGGGGCTCCTGGTTCCTCCTGTCCCTCCTTTCCAAGGGGGAATCCCGGTCAGGGGGTGACAGGGAGCTCTGGAGGGATCTGTGGGCAGTGGGTCCAGGTGGGTCCATGAGTGATGGGATTCAGGGAATCTCGTGTGGGTCCAGTGGTGTCCGTGGGCTGCAGATCCAGGTGAGTCCAGGGGTGCCAGTGGTGGAGGGA
>VXBA01002108.1:7161-22153 GCA_013399895.1 Serilophus lunatus | reverse complement strand
GAAACAAACTTAAGGGGAACCCTTAAGGGAATAGGTGGAGTTGCTGTGCGGTCCAAGACCCGAGAAGAGGGGGGGACCGCGTGCTCGGCAGCTGGACAGGAAGCTGAAGAGCCCAGAAGCCCTGTGTGCTCAGCCATCACCTCACTGGCCGTGGGCACTCCGGGGACACCCTGGAGCGACCGCCGCTGCCGCCCCCAGGGATCCCCCGCAGGAGGGACCCCCTGGGACTGGGGGGGGAGTGCCGAGGTGTCCCTGCAGCCACGCTCCTGGGGCTGCCGCCCGCGTCGAGACCAGAGGACCCCATGCTGGCCCCCTCCCCAGACAGGACAGAGGCGGGGGGGTTCTGTAAATACCGTCGGGCCAGATTGAGGACCCTTGGGGGGGTGTATCCGGCCCATGGGCCGTAGTTTTAGGACCCCTGGAATAGGTGAGAAGCGGTGTCTAATCCTATGAGTATAGATGAATCTCTGTAGTTTCTGCAAAGTAGAGCTCAGGGACATTAAATAATTTTTCAGGTTCACTTTTCCCCCTCATGTGAATTTCCTTCAGAATGTATGGAATTTGGTATGGCCTGCCATGCAAAATTTCATAGGAGCTTATGCTGTCCCTTCACCTTTGCTGTATGTAGATTCTCAGCAAGACTATAGGTAGGGCCTTAACCTATATCATAAATGTCTCTTGACAAATTTTACCTATTTGTGTTTTGAGAGTACAATTCATGCATTCGACTTTAGCCCTCATCTGAGGCTTATAGGGAGTATGCAAATCCCGAGACTGAGATGGGCACTGTATTATTCCAGGTATGTTCTGGAGGAGTTATAATAGATTATTATTTTTTATTTTTCATCATGTAAACACATACTGGTAGTTTCCTGCACAAATTGAGAAAACACAATTTTGTAAACAGCCTCTTTCTTGTGCTTCTTCCACTACTCAGTGATTAAATATTAACCCCTTCAAGTAATGCTCCTCCCAGTCACTCTATTACAATTTAGTCACACCCCAAGTATGATTTTACATTCCCCTTGTTATGTGAAACTCTCACTCTGCAGATTCTATATCCTATATTTGGCAATATAATTACTGTTGCCTTAAGCACTTTTTTCCCCATAGAATATTTCCTCCTCATTTATATTACATTCCAAGAGAGTTTTCAGGAGCCATAGTGAGTTTCCTTGTATTGCCTCTAAAAAACACCTTACTTAGGCTATAGCTTCTGGACTATACAAGCCGCAGATGTTTCAGAATTGTGTTCAGGCAAAATATAAGCATAATTACTATTACTGTTTTTGTTGTTTCTATTGAGCCTCTTGGCTACAGTCAGAGAGCGACAAGGTTCTATTTTGTTAGCCTCAGGTTTTGCATGTAATAAAGAAGACAAGTATACAATCCCAGAGTAATTAATTTCAGGATCCTTCCTTGCAGGTGCTGAGCAGTTACAGTAGCTACATGGAGCATTAAGAACCACCTTACACAGCAATAGCAAAGACACATGCAACCTACAGCGGTTTGGAATTACCCAGTGCTCTTCTGTGCTAATGGTATCTGTTGTGGATTTTTACACTACTAAGAAATAGCTTTGTGAAGAGGAAAGTCTGTTACTTTTCCAAGTTGTTCTTTGGTCTATTATTTAGTGGGAGTTGGCAATATCCTCGTCTGTGCCTAGAGCAAAACTTCTGAGTGCATGCAAAGCCCTCCAAGAGGTCATAACAGCTCATCAGGTTGGGATGGGGATTGCAAGCACCAGGTGGTGGTGCATTTACATTCTACACTTTCATCTCTCTCTGAGGTGTGTCCCATTGGCCACTTTCCTAAATTTGCATTTAAAGTATTAAATGAACAGTTGATACACTTTTCCTTAGGCACTGTAATATCAAAGTGATAAATGCTTGACAGTCAACTATTTTATCTGTAAAATTTTATCTGTAAAAATATCTGTAAAATAAATCTGTAAAACCAGTGTTTCTTGCTGAAGGGAAAATTAAAGAATGCTCTTCCTTGGTGTCACATCTATACTTTCTAATAAAGAAAGTCTCAGATTCACTTTTTGGCCTTAGATCAGCAACATACTTGAAAATGTGCTTAACTTTAAGCACTTCCTCAAGTTCCATTGAAGTGTACTGTCAGCACTCAACAAATAGTAAATTGTAACAGTTGAAGCTAATCCACTTTCCTTTCAGAAAGCTACATGATAATGCTATAGAGCAAATATATGCAAAAAATATTTCTTTGTGAAGTCATTCAATGGTACTTCAGCAAGGGCTTAAATTATTTGCTGAATCAGGTTCTCCAATGAGTTTATATAATACAAGATCAAATTGCAATGTGTGTTTTTCAAAACGTTGTCCTGATCCTGAAAATTACTAAGTGAATAAGTTAATCAGTGTTTTCAGAGTATAAGTGTAGGCTGCGGTTGAAGCTAGAAGGCAAAGGTGTCAAATCCCATTAACAAATACAATAAGTAGTATAGGTGATTACCATAGCTTGCTGAGTACCTGCTGGGAGATGCTGACCTCAAGAGATTGAATGCTCTCTACTTCCCAGAAGGTAATTGCACTAGCAGAATAAGAATAGCACAAAAAAGTGTCCTAGTCACTAGTCAAATAGAAGTTTATTGTTTGTGAAGCTTATAAGGCAAAAACTGAAGTTGAGGCTCTTTGTCTCAACAGAAGCTGAAATTCCCAATTCACTATAGTTCTGGAAAGTCTGGCTGAATGGCCAGGTATAGGATTTTTTCATTTAACACGGTCAGATGACATTTTTAAGGAATGCTTATACTAAATAACATCACCATTGAGAAGTGGGCTAAATTTTCCTCCTGCTGGTGTAGCTAAATGGCTTATGGCTCTAAGCTCACTAGTCGAAAACCAGACAATAAAAAAACAACAAACCTTGCACTGTGGTGAAGAAGCAGATCCAAGAAACAACACTGCCTGCTGCCTGGGAAGAGCCTTTTCTTGGCCACCCATGCTGCCTGGCTGAGGGGTGTGTGTCCCTTGGCATCTGCACGTGCGCTTCTCTGGGCACTTGCAAAACATAAACCTGCAAAGCACGACAACAAGAAGCTTTGTGACCTTGCTTGGTTGTGTTTGCTGAGGAAAGATTTTTTTGCTGATTTTTGAGCACTTTTTTCTGCACAAGACAAATTAGACCATGTGTGCCCATGGGACTGGGGGTTGAGCAGGAGAAGAAGGGGAGGGAGGAGGGACAGAATATGGCAGGGGAGTGGGATAAAAATCAAACACTGTTGTGGTTTCCTCACATGGTAATTATTTACTTTTAAACAACAGCATGAAAAGCATGCACAGCTGGAGATTTGGCACTTATAACAGTATTCAGGGGCCACTCTGGATCCCCTTGCTTTCTGGGAGTATGTAGAAAAAAGTTTCAAGAAGCATGTGGATAAAATGCTTCCTCCTTGATCTTAAACCCCTCTCCCTGCAGCAGGCTAAGCACAGTCCCTGTACACTCTCTGAGGCAGGGTTACCTGATGTGCAGCTCACTGTGTTATGGACAGGCTGGTGAGGGCCACCTCACACTACTGACCTTGCATGTCCAACAGCTGCATCAACTGAAGTGACACAGTCACACTCACTTCCTGAAAATAAAGAAGGTTTGCTGGATTCTTTTACATTTCTAACAAGGCATAAGACAGCCAGGCTATGTTAAGCTATTTATTTTTCTCAAGACTTCACTATGCTGGGGGTGGCAGCCATTCCTTGCTCCAAAGGATAATCTGGGAATGCAGCTGCAAGTGCACTTCCTCCAAGTGTTAGGACACGCTCTGTTAGCTGTGTTCTAGATCTGTTCCTTTATTTAACATTAGAGCATTTTCTGATAGTTCCCAGACAATGCTATGGATGCACAAGAAAGGCATTGGAGAAGGCACGGTACTCTGGCAATTCATACAAGTTACTGGGTGTATAGGTAGAGCCATGCCAGACCCTCAGAGTGCAGCAATGCTGAGTTAGGGAAAAAAAGGAGTACAGATGAGGAAAGAGCGGAGCTCAGCTTCTTTGAAAGGGACTGAATGTGGAGATTCAGGGAATATTAGAAAGTAGGAGTTATTCATAATTCATTGTTACTCAGGATGAACCCTCAGGATACTTAGCTGATAAAAAAATATATTGTTTCAAAGATATGATTTGCCATGTTTTATTGGGTTTCTAAAAAGAAGCAAAAGCCAAACTGTTGGAAAGCTCAAATATTGTTTGAAGATTTTTGTGTTCAGAACGTTTTTCATCAGCTAAACACATTTTTTTCTCTGTATTTCCTCTCAGAAACGTTATAATTTTGAGGCTGAAGAACAATATAGCAATTTCAAAATTTAAAAGATCAGTTTGAAGAAGATGCCTGATATGTAAATACTCAATCAATTTTTATTCTAAGAAGGTTTAGTTATCAACAACACATTGAATTCTCAGGTGAACAAACAATAGGTTCTTTGGTCTAGTAGTGATGTCAAAATATTTTAAAACATAGTCACTTAGAGTCAAGTGAAATGGTTTTCTGGAAAATGTATAGTTTAATAACTATGGAAATATGTTAATGACAGTTCTTTCTTCTCTTCCCTTTCTCTTCCTTCTCCCAAATTAATAAAATTAAGATGAGTTTGTGGATGGGCTCATTGTCACTGATTATGTTTTCCTCTCACAGGAAATCTAGTAAATAACAATTGCCCATTATAAGAAAGCAAGGTAGAGTATTTTTTTTTTTAGGGCATGCCAGAGAAAGCAGCTTGAGTTTGCAGGAATTCCCCTCCAGCCTGGGTGCAATCTGGAGTGTTGGCCCTGCATAACTCTCTGCCCACTAGCTATTCATGAATGTCTAGTTTTAACAAGTACTAAATTGGGAGAATCTAAAATATGACCTTCATTCCAACTCAGAAGCCAAAAGAGTCCGTGCTGACATACAGAGCAGGGCAGGGCCAAAGGCTCCAGCAAAGCTTCCAATCTCTTATCCTTACTTGTTATGGAAAAATTAGCGAGGATTTAGTTTCCCAACACAGTGTTACAGAGTGGAACAGATATAGTATGAACACAGATTCGCCCTCAAGAAAATAAGATAGGCTGACACTTTAAGGGAGAACTACCTTTTTATTCTGCATCTGTATAGTCCCTCGCACAGTGAGAGTCCCTGGCTGACTCCAAGTCCTACTGGTTTTTGGATTGTATCAACAAAGATAATCATTCCAGCTATTTCTAGTAGGAATGGGGAGTGTAATTGCCAGTTGTACTTTTGATAACACAGAACGGAGAAAACAAACAAACAAACAAAAAACAAACCACAAAAATCACAAAGAAAGAAGAATAAACTCAATTAAAATTAACTTTTCATCCCCTATATAAGTTCTTGTCCATCGCTCTTGTCTGTTCCTCTGCATGATTCCTCCATTTGTCGGACAATTCTGCATTTATTTTCAGTCTTATTTAAGATTCTTTCTAGCAAAATACTCTAGCATTTTTGTCAAGAAGATGAAGACTTAGAAGTAGGCATCTTAAACAGATTTTTATGCTGGAAAAATCTCTGTATCATGTTGAGATATGATGAAGAGGCCAGCATTTAATTTACACAGGTGTATAGTTTAGCCAAGTGTGAATAAATACATTTTTATTTTGTACTCACGGGCATGCATTAGCTTAGAATACATCTTTTTATAAGATAAAATCCAGATCTCTGGTGATTTCTGTACTGTTTCATAAAATGAAGTGAAATATTTTATTTTGTTAACTTGTGCTGGAAATGCTATTTTCTACACTTCTCTCACAGTCTGTAACTGCAAATGAGCAGCAGTTGTGGAGTTGCCTTCTGGGTCATTTTGTGGAGTTTTGGTCACTTATGTGAAGTGTTCTGTGCAACCAACACAAACTGAGGCTGCAGTGTGAAGAAATGCACTGCAGACTAAAATTAAATATTCACCTAATTCCTTTGATTCTAGGGAATTAAGTTACTTACCTGAGTAATTAATATGAATGTTTAATTAATAATTTTGCTTTCACATGGATTATTTTTATTATACTTTTTTCTTTCAGGAAATTAAAACCTTCAGTAATATTTTCAGACAGAGCAAAATGAGATTACTTTAAACCTATGCTTTCTCAAAGGATCTGCTGATTTAAGGGTCTCTCACTGACCTCTCATTGACTTTCTCCAATGTTATATTGTTATGTCTAATAGAAGATAAAGACAGATTAATAATAGCCAATGACTGGAGTACTGAGTCAGTACTGAAAATAGCAAGTGCTCGACACAGGTCATGTCATATACAGTGTATGTAAACTGTGAGGAGACAAAGAAGATTAGAGAGCTTAGAAAATAAATAAAGAGGAAATGGATCAGTCCTTTACTTTTAAAACTAGATTCATATGAAAACTCAAATGTACCAATAATTTGAAGGAAATCAGATATGGATAGTTGAAATAACCCCCAGATAGTCCAGGATGGGGTTCAGGGCTAGTTCAGAGAGAGTTCAGAGGAGTTTCCAAGCACAAATTCCCTTTTCCTTTTATTTAGATTCTCGAAGTGGGGAGCTCCTGAGCAGGAAGGTCACCAGTCCTAGCTGGAGCCCAGATGAATCTGGTGAAAATTCAGTTCACCTCCTCCCTGAAGTTAATATAAATTTTTTATAAACAATGAAAAAAGTGTCCATATCACTGCACTGAAATGGGCCTGGAAAAAACCCACAACATTATTCTTACGTTATTCTTATATGAGATTCAAATTAAGATGTATGACCTGAAAGGCTTCCCAGTAATTGTCAGCAGCCAAAGGACTCCCGTGAAAACCCTGCTGAGCTGCTGTGAATTTGTGCAAGGAGCCTGGTGTTGACTCCTTGGCAGGAGACAAGTTCAGGACTGGTTATCAAGGCCCTTAGGTGAGCTGCCACCAGCTCCCCATTACGGCTTCTGCACAACAGCTTCATTTTCCCATTCACATATACAGCCAGCATACTCAGAGTGTCAGCTGTATTTCTGAGTTTGTCATCTGGAGTTCCTCTGCCAAGAGGACTCTTAAGTAGAGCGTTATGGTGTCTGTAGATATGCCTGCAGTGACAGACCCGGAGGCTGCTTGAGATCGAATACTAAAATGTGATTTATTTCCCTAGTGGTTCTGGCATGTGTGTTTCAATGTCTGGAATACATAGTACATTATTATTAGTGCTCAGCTCTGTGTTTTAATAATCTCCTAGGAAACAAAGAAAAAAGGGTGTGTGAAATACTCATTATCATCTGAAAATAAATATATAGAAATTACAAAGTGTTTTGTTAATAGAGTGAAAGCAGCTCTAATTATAACAAAATATAAATTCAATGCCGGGGTGTCAGACCTCCAGGAAATAGCAGGGTTTTGACTTCCCGAGAAAGAGTTGCTCAGTAGTTTCTGATACTTATACTTACTTGGGTTGGTGCAGGAAGCACATGAACAAATCCGATTCATAAATAAAGGGATTTGTGTGCCTGCACGCTTCCTGTCCACCTCCACTGAAGTTACCCCTTTTTAAACTCTACTCTTTTAAGTTTAGCAAACATGAAAGGAACTTGTTAAATTCCGGCAACTACCCAAGGATAAAAGTGACGTAGCATTTCAAACAAGATTTCACTCAGTATTAATAATGATAATCCTTGTTATTACAAATGGACACGAGAATAGACTGGGAAAAATAAGGCGTTTTTGCTTTTACCCTTGGCCATTGTAAGTTTTTCTCACTTTTCAAAAAGAAAATAAAAGAATTAATAAAATAGGGAAATGCATGTACATTTGAGGAAGAGTTCTCACCAAGTCACACTTTTGGAGGTTGTAGCAAGGTGGGTTTCGGCCTCATCTCACAGGCAACTTTTGATAGGCCAAGAGGAAATGGCCTCAACCTGTGCCACGGAAGGTTCAGGGTGGAACATTAGGAAGAATTTCTTCACTGAAAAGGTTTTCAAGTGTTGGAACAGGCTGCCCAGGGAAGTGGTGGAGTCATTGTCCCTGGCAGTGTTAGGAAATGACTGGACATGGCATTTAATGCTATGGTTTAGTTAACAAGGTGGTGGTTGATCAAAGGTTGCACTAGATGATCACAACGGTCTTTTCCAACCTTAATGATTCTCTTCTACAGTTCCCTCTGTCAGAAATAAGGGAAGCCAGCCTATTTTTTCCAAAATTACAGACTAATTTAAACTCATTTTGAGGATCTTAAACTAAGACATCAATGACTACAATACTTACATATTGACCACAAAACTCAAAGGTAAACAAAGTCAAAAATTGTGTTTTGCTGTGCAAGTGACTAATAAGGTTACTCAAAAAGATGCTGGAGCAGTAAAGGACTATTGTAGGTAAAAAACGCTAATTTCTTCTGAGAGCCAAGAGTTTCAATAACATCCAGAAAATTCGGATCTCCTATTCTTACTTTTTGTGCAGTGGTGGAGTGCCATCCTAATCACTGAAATTGCTTTAAAAAACAGTGACCAGAATACAAGTAGATGAATAACTCCATAGGTATGGGCAGCAGAATCTCAGGTATAACGTATAGGGTTTTGGTCCAGGAAAGAACATAAGCAAGTGCTTAAATCCATTCCTTTTCAAGGAAGAATTTCAGCACATGCTAGGTTTTAAGCATATGCCAAAGTTAAAGTAAAGCATATGGTTAAATGTTTTCTTGAATGGAGGCTTTCCCCATTCAAAGCTTTATAGGGCAACGTATGGCATTTTTGAGGAAACCTAAAACATTCTCACTCATAAAGACAGTGAAACTGTGCATATCTTTTTTGAAATACCAGTTTATTGAATTTTATTGAGAAAGGATATATTTGGATTTATTGAATTCTAGTAAGATTTAACAAAAAAACCTATGAAATGCAAGAACAACAAAAACAAAGTATTAATGTACTAGTCTCATTCAATAAGCAGACCCAGATTCCCAGAATTTTCAAAGAGAAATTAGTCCTGAATTCACTCATCAAAGAGAATAGTAATGTTACTAAGTATGTTTTGTACTAGCCTTTTACTTTATCTCTTTTAGTATAATTTTTGTTTCTTACTTTTTTAACATTTGATGAGAAATTAGGTCGTGACTGCAGACAGAGTACGTACAAGACATGTAAGTCATAAATCTCCCTACTGCAAGTTGTTTTCCATCTTGTTCTCAACTTATTTCTATTTTGATAATAATAACCTCATGGCCTAATTCAGCAAAATAATGTAGCACTTGACTGTGACCAGTCTTGAACAGACTCATGTGATGAGCTTCTTATGAAGTGGAAGGAGCCTTTCTTTCCAGCTTCTTCCAGTTGCAGTGCTGATGCCTAGCGCAAGCTCACTCTGGAGCACATGTATTGTTAGACTGTGAGCCACATACAAGGATGCCCATGTGTGCAGGTCAGGCTGCAGCTTGTACCCTGCTGACCAAGCACTGCAACAAGGTCCTCCACAAATATCCCTAATGGAGGGGAATAAAGAGGAAAGGACAAGGAATTTGTCCTATTTTTCTCCCTCACAAATCTTCTGGGCAAGGCCATCATATGTGGCGACCCAGAAGGTTTTGTTGTTAGAATTTTTACAGGCTATTTGGTTCCCTTTCAAGCTGAGTTCTATTCATACAATAATAACTTGTTTGTAAGCCTTTTCTGAAGGAAACAGCTACCTTTTAAAATATCAGTCCCACTAGATTATTCAAGAAGGCAGATGTTTATTATGCATATTCTGTTCACTCCAGGTAACAGACGGATGCTGTAGGTTACAAGTCAGACACTACACTTTCAATTTGTCTCTTTGATTCAGCCCAACTCAAGATAAAAAGCACCACTGAGGAAAGCAAGGAGCTTCTCTAATTATTATCACTATAGCACAAATATAACAAGATATTTAATTTTATTACTAAAAATGCTTCTTTTTGACTTTGTCCTTGGAGATTTCAGCTGAGCCTTTCTTAAAAACTGGTTATCCAGGCTTCCTCTCACAATATGTAATTGATGTTTCTCTTCTTTGACCCCCTCAAGAGACATGTGGAGGTCCTGGAGAGCCCAGGGGATTCAAAGCCATACGATGACTCTGGGTATTGTGGGTGGAGGAGGAAGAGATGACAGATACACAGGTTTCTGAAATTTGCCATTCAGGATGCAGCTTCATAAAAATGATTTTTTCCCCATCCCTTGAAATTTATCAAGATAAAAATTAAAATCTTAAATCCCAATTCAAAATCAAAGCCCACTAAGAAATTAATAAATGCCAGCTCACTACAGACAAATCAGTACTGTTGTGACAGAGGCACCTGCAGGAGTTATTTAATACGCAGATTCAGATCAATGCCTTAATTAGAAAAAAAAGGAGTTGAAACAATTTCCTCTGAAGTTTCTAACCAAAATAATGATTATAGTGGGGTAGGATGTACATTTTGAGGGTTTTGGACAGAACTCGTCACCTAGATCAGAAGAGCTTTCCAAATAGAAATGTCTTAGAAATTCATATGTTCCTATGAAAATCTCTGGGTTTACTCCCAACTATTAGCATTTTCTGAAGAAAACAGGAAAACATCTAATAAAAAAAATCCTGTCAGCTTCAACTGATAATTAACATCTGTCATTTAATGTTCATCCTTTTCTACCATAACTCTACCACCTCCACGTCTGCAGAGAAAAGCACTGCCTGCTGATGAAGTGTAAATGCATAATATACCCAGCTCCTCTCTCATTTCCATTAGTGTGTCCAGAAATAAGCTGACCATAAAATAAAAAGGAAGACCCCAAATATCATTGTAACTGTCAGCTTTCCTCTGCCAGGACTGACTTATGGGGAAAAGTACTGGTTTTTCTTCTTCTCCTCTCTCTGAATTGTAGGCCAGTCTTACTCTCGATGTAAATGGCAGATTTTGTTGCTTTTGTGATTTTGTTTGTTATTTTGTTGGGTTTTTTTCCTAATATTTAACTTTCATCCAACTCTACCTGCTTTTCACCAGCTCAGGTATTTGATTATACTAAAATGTGACAGCTCAAGTTTCTTAGAGATGACAAACAAGGGAAAAGGAGACTTTGAGGAGAGGAAAAGAAAGGAAAAACACCATTGAGACAAATACCATAAAAAACCTCCCCATCTCCCCCCAAAAAACAACCCAAAACAAAACGAACACCCACACATATGAAAACAAAACTAAAAAACAGAGCTAGGGTGACTTTTTGGTCATCTTGGGGTCAGAAGGACAGAGTTGTGATCAGAGGAAGAAACAATCTGAGGAAAATCAGGCAAGGCAGAAAGGGGCTGCACTGAGAGGGCTGTGAGGGTCGGGAAAAGTAGGCAGAAAAGAGAATTAGGCAAGGAAGAAGGTTTGCAACTGAGGAACTGAGAGGGGGAAGGGAGGACGTGTTTGGCAAGAGCCTGGTGGCCCTTGAATCATCTGCCCTAGCCTGGGTGAGGAAAAGTGGGGGATGCACATGAAAAGAAACTGGTACTGATGCCTTAAGATTTCTCATACACTTGATATTTCTGGATTTTATCATAGCTGCATAATTTTTCACACTTAGGATGGTAGAAAACTTCTTTCTCATGGTCTGTGAAATGTTGTTTAATGTTCTTTTCAGGAAAAACAGATTCTAGTAAGGACATCCTGTCTGGGACATGAAACTGGAGGGAAATAACAAGATACGGAACAGACAAGGTCAGATATAAGGCCCAAACCCCCCTGGAGAAGCTCTAAGTGGCAGACCTGGGAGGCAGGATGAGGGACAAATGATTTTGAGTTTGGGTGTATCCATTAGATATGATAATTGATTAGTATTGAAAAAAGGGTACTAGTGCTGTGGCGAGCAGGTGTCTATGAACATTTTGGACCTGGAAGCTTCCATTAAAGACCAGCTCTTTATCCTTGTTTGGAAAGTTTATTCTGTCTTTCAGGCATCAGGTCAGCAAGGAAATATCTAATGATTTTCTGTTCCTCTCTAGCCTATAAACAACCTTCTTGACTGCAACCTAGCCTTTCAGTACTCTTTATTATTGGTATAAATAATTTTCGAATCAAAATGGGCAGGAAATTTGGGCTTTGACGCATGGTATATTTCTGAAAAGAAGGATGGAGAAAAAGGAAAGGCATCTAGAAAGACTCTGTAAAATCAAAATAGTTACAACAGAGAAGAAGTAAATCTTAAGAGGGACAGATAAAGGGGAAAAGATGAAAAAGATCAAAGTGATGGATGAGAGGAAGAAAGGAAATAGAAGGAGCCAAAATAATAAAAATGAGAACAAAGGAAAAGAATAAAAAGAAGGAAACAGAGAAGAGAAAAACACACATCCAAATGAATACCTGGAGGTCATAATGATTAATATATTTGATTTTACTGAAAATAAATTTATACTGCACTTACATAGTAGACTGAATCAGAGAAATATGCCAAATTTGAGCTTTTCAGAGTAAAAGTATTCAAACTGATTAAGATTCATTCTCAAAAGAGTATACCATGTCCCACTGCAAAATTAATATTCTCCTCAACTTCAGCATACATAAAAGGACATTAAATGAATGGAGGGAAACAAATCTGCTTTCATTTATACCTCTATTTTTCATTTTGAATTGTAGAATAATTATTACCTTAGTAATGTTTCCCAGGTATAAATACACTTGAGAATTTGAGGGGATCTAACCAGCTTTACATTTGACTCTTTCCCAATAAGCAGAAGAGGAACAAAAATAAGGAAAGAAAGAAAAAAAGGAAAGGAATTAATTATGTAGTATCTTCAGCTATCTATATTGCTCATGGCATGGCTATCCGTCATGAACAATGTATTCAGACTTTGTATCTGAATATTCTCCAAACAAATAACACCTCAAAATAGCAAACCAAACAATAGAACAAGCTTTAGTCTGTCTTTTCCTTTTTAGCTGTGTACACAGCAAAGGAGCCATAGGAGGAAATCAACAGTAAATGGCATCTTCAGTAATGAAGGAAAAAGCTGGATATCCACAAGTCTGTTTCCTAGGCAACTGAATGGAGGGACAATCAGAATCTCTCAATTGCACCCCATTATAGATATTTTCTACACAGACCAGTAAAAGAAAGAAAAAGGTGATTGGAAAATCTTCAGCAAAAATCCTCCTGAAGCACTTTGAAAGCACGGGAGAAGTGAGCAGATAATACACAAAATGGCCGCCTATGTGTAGCTCCTGATTGCAATCATCTTCAGAGCAGTAAGGAGAATGAGAGGAAAATTGCACATTCTCGAGAAGGTCCCAGATTTCATCACGTACTCCAGGGATAGAGGGGCACAGACAACTATACTTTGTAGGAATATCTCACAAATAAACTTTCACACTGTATATGGAGGGATTATTCTGAAATATACATTGTGAATTCATTCTCACTGTTATACTTTAGCATGCCACCAACCTAATGATACAATATTGTTAATATGACCTGATGAACCACAGCTATTGTTGATCCACTAATATCACCACTTTGAATAATTTATTAAATACACAAACTTAGGCAAATAAAATAAACATATGCCAAGAGAGTTCACTTTTTTGTGCACTGAGCAATCTCTTAGTACCAAAAGTAACCATATATGCTTAATGCTTAATGCAGGAACCTACTAGGGGAAAAATAAATATGCAAGTACTTAGAGGATAAATATATTACAAGGTATGAAAGTTAGACAGATAAATGAACAAATCTAGATGAGCCATATGGACTTATTCCATCACTAAATGTTACAACACTAAGTATTATGGCTATCCTGGCCATCCAAGGAAACGTCCTGGATCTGGCCCAGCTAAGGAAAGCTTATGTTTCTTGTTACCATTTGTGCCTTCCCTCTTCTTTTCCAACCTGTCTCAGCCAATTTTCTTTTTCTGCTTCTTCTTGTTTCTTTTTTTTTCTTTTTTTTTTTTTTTTTTTCTTTTTTTACTCTTAGCCAGAAGTCTAAGAAGCATCAAAGTGTTTTGCTAAGGCTGGCCACACCAGTTCAAAGTCATAGAATCACAGAATGCTTTGCATTGGAAGTGATGTTAAAGATCATCTGGTTCCAAATCAACTGCCTTGGGCAAGGACAACTTTCGTTAGACCATGTTGCTCATATCCCCTTCAAACCTGGCCTTGAACACTCCCAGTGATGGGGTAGCCACAAATTCCCTGGGTAACCTGTTCCAGTTCCTCACTACCCTCACAGTAAAAATTCTTTTCTAACATCTAGTTTAAACCTACTCTTTTTCAGTTTGGTGCCATTACCCCTTGTCCTTTCACTATATGCCTTTGTAAAGAGTTTCTCTCAATCTTTATTGCAGGTTTCATTCAGGTGCTAGAAGGCTGCAATTGAGTCATCCCAAAGCCTTCTCTTTTCCAGTCTGAGCAATCCTATTTCTCTCAGCCTTTCCTCATAGGAAAGGTGCTTCATCACTCCAACCACCTTGGTGGCCTCCTCTGGAATCACTCCAATAGGTCAGTCTACTTCCTGTGCTGGGCACCCCAGAGCTGGATGCAGCACTGCAGGTGGGGTCTCACAAGAGTGCAGTAGAGGAACAGAATCCCCTCCCTTTACCTGCTGCCCACACTGCTTTTGGTCCAGTCCAGGTCATGTTTGGCTTTCTGGGTTGCAAGCTCACATTACCAACTCATGCCTAATCTCTCATCCATCAGCACCCTCACGTCCTTCTCAGCTGGGCTGCTCTCAGTCTGTTAATCCCCAGCCTGTCCTGATACTGGTGACTGGCCTGACCCAGATGCAGCACTGTGCACTTTGTCAAAGCACGAGACTCCTATGGGCTCACCTCTCAAGCTTGTCCAGATCCTTCTGGATGACATCCCACCCTTCAAGTGTGTCAACCACACCACTCAGCTTGGTGTCATCTGCAAACATGCTGAGTTCGCACTTGATCTGTTTGCCTATGAAGTCGTCATTTTAACACAGGTAGAATGAGTGAGTGCAGTGCAGCAAGACAAAGAGCACACAATCACCTAACCTGCCAAACCTTTCATCTCTTAATGTGTTCTTATTAAAAAAAAAAAAAAAAAAAAAAAAAAAA